>VWZD01005774.1:1870216-2094719 GCA_013396695.1 Sakesphorus luctuosus
CTCCTTTGTTAGCGGGGCGGGGAAGGGCGTGCGGCGGGAGCGCCGAGCCCGGGGTGGCGGGGCCGGGGCTCCCCGGGGCAGGAGTGCGGGCGGCAGCGCCCGTCCTCCAGCTGCCGTCGCTGTGGGCGCGGAGGGACTGCATTTTATTTTTAAATTTTATTGTTTTAATTTTTTTTATTGTGTTTTCCCCTCCCCTCCCTCGCCCGCCGCCCCGCCGAGGCGCATTGCCGTGTGCTGTCCCCAGCCCGGGGCGGGGAGGGCAGGGCAGGCCGGCGGGGCTTGCCCGGGCGCTGCCGGGGCCGCGGGTGCCGCCGCCCTCCCGAGGAGCCGGGCCCGGGGCGGCTCGGCCGCCGGGCTCGGCAGAACAAAAGAGGGAGGGGACCACCGCAGCACAGCGTGCCCCTGCCGCCGCCCCCCGCCCCGGGCAGGGGCAGCGCAGCCCCCGGCAGGGCAGGGCGCGGTGGGCCGGAGGGAGCCCGGGAGTGCGGAGGAGTGGCAGGGGCGGGGGCGGGGGGGGGGGGNGAGCGTGGGCGTGGGGGGAAGCGTGGAAAATCAGAGAGCGCCATGATGCCAGCGCCAACACCTCTGCACGCTATTAATACATCAGACACGGTGGGGATCAGAAGTCAAAGAGTTAATCGTACCCATCCTCTTCCCATCGGTGCCTGTCTCCCGCTAGATGCTCTCATACCGAACAGCGCTACAATAGAGTGTGCTTTCCATGCCAGAAAGAATGGACCTAGGTCCTTTGGTACAGTATGTGGTTTCCCTTATATACACAGGATCTGGGGATATGCAGACTGCGATAAAGACAAGGCAGAGCTGCAGGGAGTGGTGTTTTAGAGGAGATCACACCCATAGCTTGCTCACACGGTAGAGGTTTTCCCCAGCACCGGTGCTGGTCTCCCGATTGCTGCCTGGTTTGCTCTTTGGGTGGCTGCACGGTGGGTGTTGGGGTCACCTCTGCTGTAGTACCTGGGGCCGAGATGAGTGAGGAGGCAGGGTGAGCTCAAAGGTTGGCTCGTGGAGCTTTCCTGGCACAGCGCAGCGCCGGCCAAGTTTCCGTAGATGAAGAGTGGCTGCCTGGTGGGTGTGGCACCTTCCTGAGCAAACCTGGTGCTTCACGCGTTATTGGGGCCAGTGTTGCAAGGCTTGTAAGCCCCTCGAGGTTTTATCCCTAATTTAAAAAAAACATCCATCAGGCAAAATACTTGGTCTGGAGGGGAATAGCCTCCTTCTAAAAGCAGAGTTGTATGATACCGAAGTGCTGCATTTATACAGGTCTCCACTATCAACAGGCAGCAGTGCCTGGTGGCCAGGACTGAGGCTGCGTGTTGCAGTGGCTTTTTGGGTGATGGCTTCTCTTGCTTTTTTCCTCAGCGATGTGTGACTTGCAGTTACTCAGGGTATGTCTGGGCTGGAGGAGGCCCTGAGTGAGTGTCAGGTCCTTTGTGCATGACTTGACCTTAATTGAATACTGGAGTGTAACAGGTTCCCACCTGTAGCTGGTTCTTTGCTCTCTTAATTTGGAGTAAAAGAAGAAACTGGAAGAACTATGAGTCTTTGCCTTGGAATCAACAGTTTGTTTTAATTTCCTCACTTCTCACAAATTTTCTTCTTGTACTGGTGAGAGGACTGCTGGAAAAAAGAAAACCCAAACCTCAGCCTGTTCTCTTTGAAATGGGATGTATTGAAGCTTTTATAACTGAATATATTCATTAACATTAGTGTTGAGTTTTGTGACCAAGTCAAAGGCGTAAATTAACATTAGTCCAGCGTCAGAGCTGGACTGCCTTTTTTTTTCTTATAATGTTTGGTGCTTCTGGCCCTTCTTCAGCAAAAGCAAATCACTCCGTGTTAATTCTTGTGCACCTGCTTATCCCAAAAGTGCCCACAGGATCTGTCTGTGTGTATCTTCTGGAAGCCCCATTCCAGTGTGGTAAATCAGGTGTTTCCTCCTGCCACTAAGGAAGTATGTTGTAGGTTCAAGCCTTCTGGTCTCTAAGGAAATGCGATAGCTCTGTAAAAGTGGGCGACAACAGTGATGATGAACTCATATAAAAATGTCATTTATTACTGTTACTAACATTTTCCCCACATTCACAGTCCTTCTTTTTGAAGCTACACCAGCTCCTGGATTCATTGCAGTAGTGAGAAACTGATTTTTGACAGTGTCCTGTGTGCTGATACTTTGCTGTGGTTTTTCCCCTGTCAAGCCTGTGTTCCTTACATGGAGCCAGGTGCTGTCCTGAGCACACCGGAGCAGCACCTAGCACGCACCAGAACAGCATCCAACCACAGGCACTGCCAGTGGTCAGTACCTGGTCCAAACTTCCCTCTGGGATCAGGTCTGCAGTATTGGGAGGAGGCCGAGGCTGGTTTCACCTCTGGTCAGCATGGGAGCAGATACAACTCTTGGGAAGGCAACCCTGGGGCATCCTGTCTGGGATGCTCCCCTTGGTGCACATGGGCATCACTGACTCCTCGTGCTTTGCCTTACCGTGTCTTGCCTCTTGACTCCTTTCATACAACAGGGCCTGAATGATGCCCCCTTCGCCCCATTTCCTTGAAGCAGCTTTATTTCTCCCTTCTTTTCTCCCTTTTCTCGTGGTAGACACAGCCCCCTTTGGCACTGAGCATCTCCCTACTCTCATACCAATCTGCACCTCTTTATTTTCATTTAATTTACCTTTTTTTTTCCATTTCACTTTCTGAAACTGATGGTTCTTGCAGTTTATCCTGTTTATGACTCTTACACTGCTCTTTATGCATTCCACACTGCATCCAGGCTTCCTGTTGTTAGTAGAGCACCAGCACTGCTCCAGTGTGAGGTGCCATTCAGATGTGAGTCAGACTGAAGGAACTGGGTCCTTTTCACTGAAACTACTGTGGGAGGGGAAGGACCTCTCTATTTGAAGTACCAGAACGGTCTGGTGATGCATTGAACCAGTAAGGGTAAACACGCAGTCATGTCCTCTGCACTGTGTTGAAGTCCTTGGAGGAGCTGTCTCAAACCACTAGTTCAGGAGTGTTAGCTGGGGGTGGAGCAGGGTGTGAATAATGTGTGGCCAAGAGTGCGTCCATAGGAGCACATTTCTCAGCCTGTGTAGTAGGGACAGCCATCACATCCATTGCTGAGGTGTTTTTCTGCATGAGGTGGCAATCTTCTGTGCTTCAGTTGTGCAGGATGTTCTCATGCAGACCAGATTTTCCAGGATATACCCCTCTGCCCACTGCTTTTAACATTGCTATTATACTCCTCTTCTGCAGCATATTACAGGAATCAATGGAGATGATGACACTGAACTATCTGTTACAGATTATTTTGGCTTCTGTGTGGTAGTAGTGCTTGGCACTTTTCAAGAAAGGCCTGAGCATAGATGAACTCAAAGTTGCAGCATATACAGAGCAGAGTTTAAAAAAGGCTTGTGGCATGTAAAATGCCTGTTACAGGATGTGTTTGTTCCAGCAGCAACTGCACCCATTAAAACATAAGCTGTTTGAGCTCAGTGAAGAGGAGGTGTGAATACAATTCTACTGAGCAAAGGCAGAGGGGCTAGTCACCAAAGCAAATGCAAGGAGGCATTTGGGAGAGGAAAATGGTGCCCAAATCTCCTAGAAAATGGGAATAATTCTCCTGGGAATGGTCCAAGGGTTGACATATGAATGGGGAAAGGCACTGCTGGTCCTGAGCTGTAAGGCGTGAGGAGATAGCTCAAAAATGCAGTGTTACAGAGGAAGGATCTCATTATGGAGCATAGCTAGAAAAGAGAAGAGCGATACAAGTTGAGAAAAAGAAGCAGATACAGAAAAATGGAGAGGCTGAAGAAATTCAGAGGAGTGGGCACAGATAATAATTCTAGTTGTTACCTTTTGCATTGTCAAGAGACATGAGAAGTAAGTAGGCTTCAGTTGAAGTGCAGCAGACCACTTCTGAGAGAGAAAAAATGCATTCATCTGTATTTTCTGCTGTGTGAGACACTGGTTCAAGACAGAAACTTTCTGTTTGGCCTGAGCAAAGTGCTGGGGTAATGTGAGGTGCTCTGGTGTGAAACAAGAGTAGTGAGAAAACTGCCAGCTAATTCACTTTGAACACCAGGGGAGACATGTCCTACAGATGCAAGATGTGGTGAACACATGGAATGGTGAACTTCATCTAGGTTTGGATCTATTCTGTGTCTCCCCTGGCCACGCTTTTTTACCACCCATGTTTGTTGAACAGTGTGAAGCTACACTCAGATTGGTGTGACTTGCCAAAAGTGTTTGAAAAGCCTACTGAGTGCTGGGCATGGGAACACAGTCTCATGTTATTATTCTGCTATTGGTGCAAGATTTGGGTTGATTTAGACAGCACTCTTTGCCCTGCTTTAAAACATCAAGGCCTGGGACTGCTTATTCTTTGTAAGAGTAATCTGTTATCTTGTTCTTTTTTTGTAATTTTGTTATTTGCTTAATCTTCAAAATTACATTTTCCCATCTGTATCTGTTTAATAGACTTGTCGTCTCTCAGTTTACTTGTCTGTCAATGAACATTTGTGAATTCACATTGCATAGTGGGCTGGACTTCAGCCTGGTAGCTCTTGAGATGCTTTAGTTGCTTCAGTATAAGTTTTTGGACTTGCAACACCATTTCCTTGATTCTGTGACATATCTATCCTTTCCTTTTTTCTACAGGAGAAAAAGTGGCCACAGTGTTCAAGCCAATTCCATATGGTGATTTTATTTACATTCAGAGTAGGTCCTTCTGGGGACGTTTCAGTGAAAACTGAAACCTTTGGCAGAGGGACAAAAAGAGGGGGTTTGGGCAGTGATTCTTTTAACTGCCACAGCAAGTTCATCAGTCAGTGCCCTCAGCAGGGCATCAGTGTTCTGAGCATCATAGCTGGTGCCACCACAGGGAGCTGAGCTGTGTTTTGCTGGAAGCTGGGCTGGTTTGGAAAGGGGACAGTGGCTGTCGGGGAAGACAACTGGTGCAGTGAGGTGGTTGTCTGAATCTTCATCTTATGAGTGTTGAGAGCGGCCACTGCCAATGAACTGCTTTCCTCACAAGAGATCAGGGCCTGTTGTCCACTTCGCTCCCATTTGTTTCATAATCAAGAATCATATAAGTGGTAAAAGAGTGAAAGTTCCGTTTTCCTTTTTGGGAGCCAGGAGAGCCCACTGGCTTGGGGAGCACTTGAGCATAACTTGAGTTATTTGAGATAAACTTGCTTTTTGTACACATGGGAGAGGTAAGTGCTGTTGTATGTATTTATGTATGAGAGAGATGGAATAGAGATGAGTAGCAAAATAATTTGAAGGTTTCTAATCTTGCTACATACAAAGATGGTGGCCTTGTTCTGTGGAGCACAGGTACTTTGGGATTTGCATTTGCTAGTCATAAGACAAAAGTTTTGATCTGTAGTGCATGTCCTGCCGAGGTTTAAGGCATCAGCTCCTGCTAATGTTACTATCAAATATTAAATGTCTCTGCTGATTTCAGTGAAGTCTACAGTCAGTGTAAAATCTCCTGTGTGCAATAGTGGGGACCCAGGTAAAGCTGACTACCCTTGCCCACGGCTGGCTAAAGGAATAGATGATGCTCAGAACAAAGGGGCTATGGAGGGGTTGTGAACCAGTGCTGATACCACGTGAAGTGAGGCAGCAAGCATCACAACTTGCTCTCACAGGCAGAAAAAGTAGACGTGTGAAGCAATATGACAGCAGACAGTGTCTCAGTGCAAACAATACACATGTATCCAATACATTTAGTTGATCATGAATTATTTATTGCTAACTTCATATTGAAAGCATTTTCTACTTTTCCGTTTCCCTTGCATCCACCTCCTCTGACAGAGAAGGGATTCCTTGTGGTCTTAGCTAGATTTTGACCGTGACTAGTGCCAAGGCAGGTATGTCTCAGTAGCCTGATGCAGGTTTCTGACTAGAACTTAGATAAAACACATCTTGAGTTCAGTGGCACACAGCAGCCAGCCATTCTGTAAATGGCTGTTATTTTTCCCAGGCTTAAGCTTTCCTGTGAATGGCTTGCTGGGATTTTGAGATCGCCTCTAATTGATGTAACCTGTGTATAACCCAAGGGATGGATATAGCAACATACAATGCAATGGTTTCAACCCTCCAGCCCATACTTAAGTGAAGCCCCTGCTGATGCCAATGAATATTGTCATCAATAAGATGTTTGTTGTACTTCCCTTCTAAAAGCAAAGCAAAGATGACATTTACAGTGAAGAAATCCCTGTGGAGTTAGTAGCTGTAGGAGTAGTCCTTTTAGACTGTGTGATTAAGCAATGAAACTGCCAGCTGAATAGAAAGTCAGGTCTCGAAAGGGGAAACAAAAGAACATCAGATCTTTTAAATGAATAAAGATGAATTAATACATTGGCTACAGACCAAGATACTGCATTATCCATTATCAACATAATACTTCCTAAATTAATTGCCATATACTAGAGCACATTTATTAAGAAAAGAACCTTAAAAGCAGGATTCTCCATTAGTGGCCTATCGGAAATGATGCCTCAAGGATAGAATTTTTACGAGGAATTCCCCGAGTTGATTCAGGGTTCATTCTAGCTAAAAAATGACTTCCTATGGAGGGTGGCCTAGACTTGAAATTCAAAAGGAGGGATAGTGCTGATTAAAAGCAGATCTTCTATAAGCAGACAGTACTTCATGAAATCCCATTTACAGCTCTTTGATCCTTATGAAAGGATTTTAAACAAACATTCCTCCTGGGAAGGATGTCTCTCTTCTTTTGCCATTAAGTTTAAAGATGTTCCTTATTTGTAAGTACTTTGCTAAAAGGAAGGTAAATTTAGCTGTGTTGTATTACAATTGGGTCTGAAAAAAGACAACCAAATACATTCCCCCCTCCCCCCAAAAAATAAATCTCTTGTATATTATAGGAAATAAGTCTGCAAGAGGGAATGCATGGAAGCACAGAGGAGCTCCAAGTGCCTCCCTCCGTTGATTGGCAGTGGGACTTTAGCCTTTGAGAAAGGGCTCTCTTGCAAATAATCTCCTTGTGGAGATTTGGATAACCAAGACAATAAAAATATCAACCTGTATTTTCTGTACGTTCACTGTAATCTGGGGATGATGTGTCTTTTGTAACTCTGAGTGGCCTTTTTAAAGCCTTACTAACAAAGAATTCTGCCTCTGATGTGCTAAAAGAGTGAAGATGAGTGTCTTGGCCGCAAGTGTAATAACTTAGTGTAATGCCTTTTTATGTCTATTGCATTTGATCTGATGTCTTTTAAATCACATGCATTCATAGACAGAGAATTGGAAATACAGGTGGATTTGGAATTTAAACTGTTTTCAAATGGGTATTTAGCATAAAACCCTTAGTCATCTTCAGGGCTCTTGACTGATCTGGGTTTTAGAGAATACAGCTATTGTTGCTCTTGAGATGCAAGGACAATGTTATGTTGTAGTAAGTCCTTAGAATTACCCAGAGGATGAAATCACTGCTGAGTGTTTTCTCCTCCTCCAGGCCTGGAAAGTCTGCATTTGAGTGTTGCAGTTTTTTGCTTGGCAAAAGCTGCAATGCAGCAATTGTGAAGGTCCAAACCAAGAATGAAGCAGCTCTCAGACCCACATGCTGAGTGTGTTATATGAAGTTAACTGTAGATAAATTGTAAAGCAAACTGTAAATAGTTAATGATTTACTTGTTTAGAGATGAAGATGTAATAGGCAGACGTTCCATTTGTGAAAGAAAAGCAAGATTGTAATAATATGTATAGGAATTGCAGTCTGGATAGATGCTGCTGTTCGATGTAAACACCACTTTTGACTCTTTCTGAATTTTTTCCAATGGCTGGCATACATAATGGCAAATGGAAAATTCATTCTTCCATTTTTCTTTTTAAACTCCCACTTGTATTAGACAGGCATGGTTTTCTCTGAAGGGTGACTGCAGATGCAGTACATGGATATTGATACTGTAGAGAGCTGTGATTTGCTAGAACTTGTGCTGCATTGTATTTTGACATGCTGCACCGATTTGAAATAATGTTTAGTAAATCTTATGGCAGTTTCATTTCTTCTGTTACTATGCTTTTTAGTAGTCCCAAGAAGCAGATTGAGAACTGCATGTGTAAAAACTATTTGAATTTTGTTGTGTGCAATATTTTTAGATACCTCTAGCTGTGAGGGGAGTGGGTGAATGAAAAAAGGCTAATTTTAAATTTATTTGCAACTGTTCCTGCTCTAACATTTGAATCATATTTTCAAATAACCCAGAGCAGAGTGCCTTGCTGCCCAAGGGAATTTGATTTCACTTGCACTTGCGTGGAGCCCAGTGCAGGATTGAGGACCACAGCAGACCTTGGGCTTGGGATCTCGCTGGTTGGTCAGATGCTGCTTTGTCTCTGCTGCCCTTTGCCTTTGGTGCATGTGAAAATGTGGACACGCTTCACAAGAGCTGAGCCGACCTCACTGGAAAATAGCAGCAAAACAGGCGATTTGTACAAATCGTGCCAGTCACCGACTTACAGATGTTTCATGTTGCTCTTGCTGTAGTGGAAACAGTAATAGTGAGGGAGCGACAGCCGCCGCCTCGAGTCTGAGCAGGCAGCCCCTCCTCCTGCAGCAAAGGAGTGTCTGTGGCATCTCCTTCCGCTGCCATGACAATTGCTGTCATGTCACAGACTAAGCTCTACAGCTTTGCTGCCAGGTTAAGCAAGAGAAGCTAGACTGTGATTAGGAAAGGATGATCAGGATGGCAGCGTGCAGGGTTTGAAGGTGAAGTGGCTGTGTCATACTCTGCAGTGAGCGGAGCCGGGAGGTGCCAGAGTGCCTGTAAAATGGAGCTGCGGGAGAGACAGCAGGTAAGCATCGTGGCTGTGCTGGTGCTGTGTCATAGCCAGGCACAGGACTCAAGCAAACAACAACAGTGCGGTCACATCATTGCAGTAGCGACCAGTGAAGGAGAAACACCTTGACTCCTGCAGCCTGCGGTGGCTGTAGAGCGTGGATTTACAGTGGTGCTTTCTGCACCTCCCTTGCCAGTGAGAGCAAGGGTTTTTCCCCTTGAATCTTGGCATCTCATGAATTGCTCAGTATAATACTCCCTCTCTGTTTCGCTGTGTTCCTGCTGTCTGTCCTTGGCAGGCTGGAGGGAGGAGAGTGTCCCAGCAGCTTCCTTTGGCTTGCACTGGGAAGACGTGAGCTGGGAGCTTCTTGTGCCAGGCAGTGCACTGAAGGCTTGGTATGGAGCCCTTAGGGCTTGGCAGGCAGGGCACCAATGCCTGGGACATCTGTCAGCTGAATACAAAAGTAGCAGCCACCCTAGAAAGGCAGCCACTACTGTCACCTCCTGAGCTGAGTGATGAGCCTGTTGCTCTTTGCATTGTGAGAGCACCCAGAGGTCAGTGAGTGGCTGAGGGTACCTCTGAGAGCTGGGCAAAGACAGTTTCCTGCCTAGAGGGGATTACAGCTGGGAAAGGGAAATATGGGCCATCACTGCCATGATTAGTTCAGGGACTTCAGGTCACTCCTCCCTCCCCCTGCTGCTTTCCCTAGGGGACTGCAGAGTGTGTCTTTCCTCCAGCATGGAACAGGGAGAGGAGGATTCTGGTCCCTGGTTTTTCTGGATATTTGTCACTTCTCAAGACTGCAAGCAGGCTGCCTGACATCTTGCCCCGGTAAATAATACACGGCCCCTGACCACATGCAGCCAGCCGCATGCCTGAGGAGGCTGACCTACTTCATAGAGCTTGTGTGTGCCCAGATTTCTGTCCAGCATTTCACTGCTGCCAGTATCAGTGACCTAAACCAGTGCAAGATCACCCAGGCACCACTGGCAGGGTGGCAGTGGTGCAGGGTGGCAGCATCCCTTTGCCTTGGGGGACAACAGGCCAGGGCTGTGCCTGTTCCTGAAGCCTGTACTTAGACTGTGGCAGGGATGAATGCTCCATGCTGACCAAGGATTTGTATAAAAGTTATCTCATGAGGAGTACAGCAAATTGCTTGTCAATGTTAACCTGTGCTTCCTTTCTAGTCATTTATTTTCGTGTAATTATTCTAGCTTGTTGATGTAAATGCATCTATGTGGAAGGTGCACATAGGCATTGGGTACTGGTGCTTTGACTAAGAACAAGTCATCCCTGGTCCAGAGCAGGGTGTTTGAGGCAATACCTGTTTGCTTGGGCACGGTGTGCTGCTGAATGTGCCTGGGGCACTGACACCTCACCTGGGTTGCTTGCGCCCATCAGCATCATCTGTGTCAAGGTACTCTCTGCTTTGCAGCAATCTATGTGTCCTACAGGCACACTTGGCAGCTCGAGCTGCTTGGGAGAGGTTCCAACAAAACTCTTTTTTCTTCTGAATTTGCTGATTTGTTGAAATGGAAATGTGTTACAGATACTTTCACATCTATCAGGTCCTGATGAAAGCTGGGCAAGGCTCCACAGAACCATCCCTGATGTCTTGACAGTCTACTTGAGGAGTATCACGATGTGTGTTCTTTGGCAGCCTAGTCTTCCATAGTTTCCTATACCCAGCTGGGGGATCCTTAGCCACAGTCTAGCTCAGGTGCAGGACCTCCTCCCTTTTGCTACAATTCTGAATTGTTTGTGTTTTCTTCTGAGGTGTCAAGAATTAAAATTTTAAAAGTCTCCATAAAGTGCAGGATTTTTCTTCACTGGAATTTCTCACACCCTCCAAAGTTCAGAAGGGGGAAGACTGTAGCTAAACTTTCAGTAATCCTTTACAGGCTCTAAGTGAGGCTTGATTTAATGGCTGATTCCATAATTGTTTTCTTGAAAATGCATTTATATCCTTTTTACATTAGATTATTCTAATGCCTAGTTTTATTACTTATCTATGTATATATAAAAACATAAAATCCATATGTCTGCAGTTATTTTTTCTGGAATTGTGCTTCAGCTCTATTTTAGCCTGTCTTATTTTCCCTGCCTGTGACATTTGTTTCTATTCATTATGCGTCTTCTCCTGTTTTAAAAGCAATAAAATGTAGAACTTCTGGGGAGCATGCAGATTTTTTGACTTATTAGCAGTGACAAATGCAGTGCTCTGGTAACACTGCCTGCCCGTATCAATAAGTTCTTGCCTCTTGTTAATTGGACAATATTAATGTTTAGGAAGGCAATTGAACGAGCTTAAAAAGAGCTCACAAGATGGTGGTCTCCGCAGGTCAGCAGGCAGCGTAGTAAATCATGGTGAGGAGATGCAACTGCCTGCACATGATGAAGTAACTTATTATCATTCCAGCTGCTGATTCACAAGTCCTGCAATTACAGGAGGGAGGCTGAGGAGGAAACAGGGAGCCTGCTCTGGCAAATTTCAGATGGAGGACTTGCATTCATCTCCATACTCTAATGAGGGGGTGACAACGTCTGAGCCAGATCCCAGGGACATATGTCCGATAGTTTGTGCCTTGGTTCCCCACCCAAGGTCATCTTGCCGCTGCAGCACGTGGATAAAAGCCTCAGACCGTCTGTGTACATACTCTTTTGTTGTGTGCTGTGTTTCAAATATCTTCTCCCCTCCTTTCCTTCTCCCCTTAAAAATGTCTGTTTCTCCCCTTTTGCTTTCCTAGAATGATACAAATTGTTCAAATACAAGCTAAGAAGTCATTATGCAGCATATAACAAAGAAGTTACATTGGAACACCCTGAGCTCTGCCTTAGCACTTTCTAATGAATAAAGTTTTAGAAATTTGTTGTTTATTGTTGTCCTGGTTTTATAGATTAAGAAATATATCAACTCATTTGTTTTCTAAGCTGGGAACTCAGGACATTCATAGTTTATATGCCTGAGTCATCTTGTAATTAAACCAGTATAAAGCATGGACAAAATGGAGATTCTGAGTTAATTGTCTGGTGAGCCAAGGAAATAATTTATAATAAATGGTCCTTTTTGTGTATGAATGGGAAAAAAAGATTCTGCCTGCTTTAGAGTTTTACAGCATTCACAGTCACTTGGCAAAAGTGTTCCCAAATACATCATGTGCTTGTCATGGTTTAACCCCATCTGGCAACTCAGCCCCACACAACCACTCCTTCAGTTCTCCCCCACCCCAGAGTAGGATGGGGGAGTGAATATGAAGGGCAGAAGTGAAAAAACTCTTGGATTGAGATGAAAAAATTTGATAATGGAAATCGAATAATCATAATAATAGTAATAATAAAAACATAACAGAAAGGGAAATGAGAGGTATAAAACCCAACAAGGGTAAGTGATGCACATTATAGTTGCTCACCACCAAGAAATCGATTCCCAGCCAGTCCCCAAGCAATGCTGCTGCACTTCAACCTCCTGCTGAGTTTTATTGCTGAGCATGATGCCATATGGTATGAAATATCCCTTGGGTCAGTTGGGGTCAGCTGTCCCAGATATCCCCTTCCCAATTCCTTGTGCACCCCCAGCCTCCTCACTGGTGATGAGCAGAAAAGGCATTCACTGTGTGTAAACCCTGCTCAGCAATAACTGAAACATCCCTTTGTTATTGGCACTGTTTCCAGCACAGATCCAAAACAGAGCCCCATACTAGTTGCTGTGAGGAAGATTAAATACCCCAGCCAAAATCAGAACAGCACTGAAGTTACAGACTTTCCCTGTCTTTGGATAGGTAGTGCAGTGCTGGCATTTCCAGTATGACTTCTTCAATGAGAGAGTTTAAATGCTGGTTCTCAGGAGTTTGTACTGGTAAAATTTGCTTTCTATGACATGTAATTTTTAGGAACAGAATGTAACTATTTGAATAGAGAAAAATATGCGCAGATAATAGTTGTGAACAGTACTTCTGCAGACGATATTTTGAGCGGTTCTTAGTGAAAAACAATGTTTGCTTTCTGACACTTCAGAAAATACAGAGGTGGGAGGCTCTCTGCTGTTTTTGGTATTTCAGGTGAACGCAACTTTGGAGGCTGCCTCCTGTCATCAGTCATGGAGTGAGTGAGATATGATGTAGGGACTCTCAGCACAGAGTGCCCCCAGTTCATCAACATCCTTTGACCTGTAGGAATCACAAATTGGCTTAATGCCATTTGAATAATGAAACTATACTTTCATTTGAATAATGAAACTATACTTTCAGCTGTCAGTCTGTAACTCAGTACAGGAGGCACAAGCTGTGGGCCATGTCCCTTGGCTGCTCTGGTGGAATGGTGTAGTTGACCCTGCTGAGCTTATGTTGAAGGAAGTTCCTTAGGTAGGAATTTCTACATGACAGGGCTAAGCAGCCTCTCCTGACCTTGTCCTTCCCATTTCAAGCTCTGTTACTCTTCCAGAGGTGCTGAGAGTCCCAGGTGAGCTCAGTTCGGCCATTGCAGTGTTGGGCAGTTTCTTCTGGGGACTTCTCTTCCCTTTTTGGTCTTTGTGCAATAGGGTGGTGGTAAAAGAGGGATAATGTGGCATTTTGAGTGTTTCCGTGTGCAGCGATTTCTGCCTTTAGAAAAAAGAACTGTGATGACCGTGAGGTCTCACGTTCAGAAAGTCATAAAGAGTCAGTGAAACCGTGGTTTTCCACTCCACTGTCTATGTACTCTGTGGTGTAGGCATTTATATAGGGTAAGTGTTTGATATTAATGGCTTTCTGTATAATATGAATATATTTGGTGTCATCAATGCGTTAGTGTGTTTATTTATTTCAACAAACCCACATTTGTTCCATTTTTTTTCCCTCTAGAGTGACCGACTACTCATTAAAGGAGGAAGAATTATCAATGATGACCACTCCTTCTATGCAGACATATACCTTGAAGATGGACTTATAAAGTTGGTTTTACAAAATACTGAACTTTTTTTGCATGCTTGTTAGCATAGACTACTGTGATCTCTTGATGGTGTTGACTGAAATCTTGTGCCTAAATCTTGGTTACCTCTAGATGTGAGGCCATAGTAGGGGAGTGTTTAATTACTAAATTCTGCCATTTTATCTCTTCTAAGATTAGATAAATAGAAAATTTCTTTACTGTAAATTGAAGGTAATTGCTTTTCAAAAAGTTCAATCCTAGTTTCTTCTAAGATAGTCAA
Source organism: Sakesphorus luctuosus (assembly GCA_013396695.1). Taxonomy (NCBI): domain Eukaryota; kingdom Metazoa; phylum Chordata; class Aves; order Passeriformes; family Thamnophilidae; genus Sakesphorus; species Sakesphorus luctuosus. The sequence continues at coordinate 1,884,222 of VWZD01005774.1, forward strand.
GGCAAGTATGCCCTCTCAACACAGCTTTTTCCCCACACCTCGTCTGTGCAAATGCAGCCACGCTCTAAAGGGTGGTATGGCACAGAAATCTGAAATAGGCCCCATGTTGCATGGTGTAAATGGGGATCTGCCACTCCTCAGTCACTCTGTTGGTTGGTCCTGAAGCACAGCATGTTCTTTTCCTACAACATTGACCCTGAGATTAGCTCAGTGGATCTGAACATGGTGCTAATAACACCCAGGCTGTGGGTTTGATGCCTATGTGGGCCATTCACTTAAGAGTTGGACTTGATGCTTGTGCACCCCTTCCAACTCACTATATATGCACTGTTGATGTGTCCCTTTTCTTCCCAAGAAATGGTTGTGATCTTCAAGCATCACAAAGTAGACAGAAAATTCTGATTTATCAGGTTATAAAATACAGAAACTGGGAGAGTATTTGCTAGGTGAAAAACTTGAAATTCATGTTACTGAGAGTCTGGGAAACTATAACAGAGGAGTCCATGTACTCTACTTGTCCTAGCTTGGCTTAGTGGAAATGAGGGTCTCTAGCTTTGCAAATTTACGTAGCACGTACAAGCACTCTGATGTACACAAGGATCAAAGCCTTTCTGTTGATTGCTAAACATTTTCACTAGTGACCTAAGAAGCTTGGTCTCTGGAGGCCATAATTTAATGCACAGAAGTATAGTTATGGTTATCTGGTAAATAATGAATTACCTACTTGTTTTCAGAGCTCCTTTTCTTAAGAATGTATCATCTGATTAAAGGTCCAATTCTTCATATAGCTGTGGCTATTTACATTATTATAGTTCAGGATATTATAACAGAAAAAAATCTGAATACTTTTATCTGTGCTTTTTAATATTTGACTCTGCCTTTCCAGTTGTATTATTACTTGCATTGCAGAAGTGGCAAAAGGAGCATACTGTTTTAATTGGAGAAGACACAAAATTCTGAACATGTATCTTTTTTTAATAGCAACAATCAACCAAGTTGTACTCTCTTTGATAGGTATTTTAGTTGAGTTTTTCTGTGCTTTTGTTAGTTCAGTTGCAAATCTCCTAGTAACTCTTACCAGCATCAGAACTGTTTTAACAACTAAATGCATGAGATGCTGAGAGTCTGAAATTGCTGTGAATTTTTTGCAATGATGCTTGATAGGTGGGTTAGCAATGCCAGGCTTTGACCTGCACTTGCTGAGTGCACGGACTCCCTCTGAAATCCTTGTGTGGATTCCTACCTCCAGAAAGTATCTCAGCTGCCCAAGATAGCTGGGATTAATCATGAATAGATAGGCAAGATCTTAATTTTTAAAAGGCATTTATCTTTGCCCAAAGAGGCTCTTCAGCACCAGAGTCCTGCCTAGTTTTCTGGACTGAGGTGGCCCAAGATTTTTCTTTCTTTGTAAACTGTGCAAGAAGTCCTCTGAAAAGAATTAGCTAATTTGTGAGGGCAGCTTGCTGGGAGATGGGCTTGGGTTCTTACTGTGTTCAGATGATGAATTTTGCAGCCTAAGGAAGCACCGGGTTCAATCTCTTCTCCAGCTGGAACTTCCCATTGTGTCTGAATATTTAACATCATTGTTAAATGTGGCTCAAGATGCTTTGGAGCAGGACCTTGAACCTCAGGCATCCACATTTCGGTTGATGCTCTTAACTCTCCAGCTGCAGATCATGCTGATAATGCAGAATTCTTGCCACAGAATGAAGCAGACACCAAACCCCTCAGCCCAGAATAGGCAGTAGTGTCCTTGTTTTGCTGGGATATAAAAGATCTGGAATAATTTTCTTACTCTGCAGCGGAAACTGATTGTAAAATAGAGGGTTGGGTTTCTCTTGCAGACTAATGAAATTAATAGGGTGTTTTAACGCTTTTGTCCCTGCAGATTGTTCTGCAGACAGAAAAGCAGATGTAACCTAGAGTGTGAAAATTAGCTACAGTTTAAGAATGGTAGATGCTTTTTCCTACCTATCAATGCTCAAACAGGATCCCAAGATACAAGGGAGCAGTGGTGGATTTTTCCTACCTGAAACTTAAGCCCTTCACACTTAGATGGCAGCTGAGACACATCTAGGTGTTTAAATAGTAGTTTAAATGTTTGGTAATTTAAATTGCCACTGGCATATAAATAATATATTTTGCCTGCATCTACCTGTCTCTGTTACCACATGGGAAAATGAGCCCTGATCTCAGTGCCAAGTCTGGTACTTGCTGTCCTCTGCTCCATCCCTACCAAGGGGAAGGGTTGGGTCCCTCTGGGCTGGAGGCACAGGGTGGGTGATTGGGGATGTGGTCTCCAGAGCTCCAGGTGACCAGCCAGGTTAGGAAGAGCCTCAGATGCCTGAAAGAGTCCTGGGCTTGATAACCATAGAAGTAATTACACAGAGTTCTGGGAGAGGTTTTCAGCTTTCTTGGTTGAAGCTTGGGAAGAGCTGAAGCCTGCTCTTTCTGTTGTACTTTAATCAGCTTATGTACAACAGAATTTACCAGCTTATTCAACTCAAAGTGGTAGACAGTATCAGCTTCCCATTGGTCTGAGTTTTCTAGTAGCTGGTGTATCAGAAAACCAGCTTATCCATTTGTACAGTGCCTAGAACACAGTTATCTGCACTATTGTATTTTTTCATCCACAAGTAACTGCACCCCATTCCTACTCACATACACTTTGCATTAATGAGGGAGCAATTCAGGAATCCTGAATCCAGTCACTTGATCTCCTACTTTCTGTTCTAGTCAGTCTGAATTAAAATAACCTTGAGTGCCACTGAAGATCAGCCTTCTCTCAGCCTTAATCTTGATGCCAGGTCATGAGATGAGACAGAGTTCTGACAGGTAGTAATGCAGCATCATACACAAAGACCATGTGGTCCCATGTTACTTCAAGAGCTGAATAGGCTGTTACTTGACTGTACACTGAAAGTAATGAGCACTGAGTGATGAAAAAACTTTAGTCTGTGGTTAGCACTCTTTGTCTTCTTTAGAGAGTATGTATCTTCTTGAGTAGGTAACTGGTAGAAAGTGACTGTGGAAGAAAATAAAATTAATTGCTTTAATATTTTTGTGTAGGTTTTCTTTACTGGTGTTTTTAAAAGACGTTAATTCTTGGAGTGCAATTACACTTTTGACATACTCAAAGAAGATTGGACATAGTGAATATTTTTCCCTGCTCAATTTTTTAGCCACACAAATGCTGTACAAAGGCAGAGGTTTGTTCTGGTTAAAATCTTGTGACTGGATTCAACTAATGAAAGTTAGTGCAATGCCATTATTACACGTGGGGCTACCTAACTATGCAAGCACTGAATCTGCTCATGGGTGGAATGTCTTATGGTATGCCCTTTTGAGACAGATTTTAACAGCAGAGGAGCTTCCTGCAACTTTTGTTTGCACAATTGAATGTGCTGGGCAGCTGCTGGCTTTTGCATACACATCAGTTCCCTGTGTGTCAGGGTGTCACTGACAGTCTGTGTGCCTGTAAACAGGTTGTGACGAGCTCCCAGTGCTGCACATGCTGGTGACTGTCAGATGCCAGACATGGAGTTGTACAGCTCCAAGCCATGATATTACCAGCTCTCACGAGAAAGTGCTTTTGGATTTGTTCAGTGCTGGGTGGCTGAGACCCCAGCTCAAGGATGCTGGTGGGGAGTTTGCTAAAATGGCTGTGCTTCCCTCCAGCCAAGGCCTGGAGCACCAGGGGAGCCAAGCTGCTGGAGGTGACATTTTTACATAGCATATGAAACAAATTCTTGACCTCTTGGAGCTATTTATTAACTCCAGTGGTTTGGTCAAATTCCAATGTGAATAATTATCTCTGGGGTTTTTTTCACTGGTTTTAATTAGCAGTTATATTCACTTTTGGTTCTAGCTTGTTGCAGTCAGCTGTTAATCAGTTGCTGTGTTTTGATCTATAAGTGGGAGTTGCATTTTAGTATGGGAGAAACAGATTCAGCGGCTCAAATGTCTGGGGTATTTGTTTAGATTCAGATAAATGTTATTTTATCCCAGACAAAAGGAAATTAATACAAGGACTGTGTGTCTGCAATGTGAGATAAACTAAGTTATCTTAAACTACCTTACAGTTGCCTCTAAGCCCAGATACATTATGGTGTAACACTGCAGAGGTGTGGCTTCCATACACCCATACCTTTCCCTGTTTGGCACCATGCAAAGTAGACTATCAAAATGTTGTGTGGCTTTAAAAGTTAAACGTTAATTTATTTGCAGTTGTGTTCATGTACACTAAAAGTATTTTGATCATAAGTATCTGGAGTTTGCCTCATACCAGCATGAGGGAGAGATTAATATTTTTAATAATGAAAAAAATCCTGCTTTGAAGACCTGAAGGGAAAAATATGGCAACTGTTAATTGTCATTTTTCTACACAGTTATGTAGGTGGTTTCATGTAGTTTTAACTTCAAGAGGAGGATGAAGAATATGTGACATGGTGTTAAGGTTTCTTAAATATGTATTTCTGTATCTTAGGTTATTTGGATTTCTTTTTAAGGATAAATTTTGCTTGCTTGATGACAAACTAATTATAACGCTTTCTGATGTGCCTTGTGCTTCTGCCATATATTTTTACAATTACAGCTTGCTGTCATATTTGATCTTTGTTTTTCTGTTTCATTTAAGAACTTAATATACAAAACTGGAGCCCCCAAGAGAGCATTAACTGTACATAATTCTAATTGCTTAAAGATTGGAATCATATAAAGAAAGGATCAATTTTTAATGCTGGTACATTACAGATCCTTTATTGGCCACTAGAGTAATGAAAAGTGAGCCAAGCACATGGCTCAGTGAGGCAGCTCGCCTGGACTTTGTTGTGCCAGTGCTGGGCAGGACAGCCAGAGCAGGTGCTTGAGCTTCACCTTTCCTGTGGGGACCCACCTCCTTCTGTATGGCCCTTGGGTTCCTCTGCCCTACGTGCTTCTGTCTTCTGTGCTTATTTGTTCAATTAAAGTAATACTAGCTTTCCTTGCTGTCCAGGCAAATAGGAGAGAATCTGATTGTTCCTGGAGGAGTCAAGACCATAGAGGCCAATGGGCGCATGGTTATTCCTGGGGGAATAGATGTCAACACGTACCTACAAAAGCCCTGCCATGGGATGACTGCAGTTGATGACTTCTATCAAGGCACAAAAGCAGCGCTAGCAGGGGGCACCACCATGATCAGTGAGTACTAGCAATGCTCTCTCTTCCCATGCCAGGCTGAAGCCTGTGTAGCACATGTGGGAATAGCTGCTGGAGGCTCCTTACTGATTTTCTGAGATCTTCTGCAATGAATCTTCAAATTTCTGGGCTTGGTGTTCAAGATCCACCCATCAATTTCACTCAGGGTTGGCCTGAAAATGAACCTTCCCTCAGAAAGAAATAGCAGCATGGACAATTGTCTCTTGGATTTTACTCTGAAATACAGAACAAACACTGGAGGGTAAAATACCTACTCTTGGGATTTTTGAAAAACAGTGTAGGTTGAGCTTGAAGTACATGGCACAGAAAATCTGACAAAGATCTGCTGTTTACACCCAAATGCCATTTCAAGGGCTTGGGAAGTAACAAGATGGTTATTTATGAACTTGGATTTGGCAGCAGGAATTGAGGAACTCCTTACTAGAGATGTGCTAGAGGAACATCTTTCTTGGTGGAAGGAAAAAGTGTTTCTAATTGTTAAAGACCCTTCTTCTGTCTACCAGATGGGGGGGCAAGATTTATCTCTTTCCTACTAGCAGTAACTTGGCCTTGGTTAGACTTTGTGAGGCTGTTGTTCAAGTGACATAAATTGCTGTAGCTTTCTTGTGCAGAGGAGCTTCCCAGTGGAGTTTCACTCCCACTGAATGGGGATGTGGCTCTTTTTACTGAGTGGTGTGATTTGTTACCTTTGTTCAGCAGCAGGTATTAGGTGAAAGAATCTCTGGCAATAAGCACAGAACGCACTGCTGTTCATTCTTTTGGTTAATAGCTTTTTTCAGTCTGTTTTCTTCAGCTGAGGCTTCCTTTGCAGTGTTAGGCTTGCAAATGCCACTAGTAAGCCCATCTTGCTTTGTTTCCATACTGCCTTTTGACCTAGCACTGCAAAGAGAAGTGCATCTGCATAAGTAGTCATGTCTTTATGTCAGTAGACGTTGTGGAATCCTTAGGTGCAGAAAGTCTTGAGGCAGTGAAGATGCTGTGGTTGCAGGGCATTCAGTCTACTGTGTATTGTGGCCGAGTGTTTGTGCTCATCCCCATTGAGACCTTTGGCTGTATTCCCAGTTTTGGCTGCTGAGAAAACATTGAACATCTACACTGGTGTATTGGTAGGACAGAGTGGGCCAATTCAGTGAACGCTGGGCACTGGTTAATAATTGTGCTTACTGAAATACTTAGAAACGGACACATCAGACAAGAAATACAGTGTAGTCCAGAACTCTCTGTGGTCTCTTACAAAACATTAAAGGGAAGGACAAATGTTTCCTGAACTGTGAGGTGTTTGGCTCTCCCTTTGTGTATCTATTGATCCTGCCCCAAGCAGGTTGCCAGAGTTATCTTTAGTATGAACCGTTCACAAAGTCTGCTGCACCTGTGACAGCAGGACCTGATCGACACCCCAAAGGCACAGTCTGCACACAAACGGCCTCCAGAGCTGCTGTCCTGGCTGAGATGCTGGGAGACTGCTTACTCACAGGCACTGATGAAATCTGAACAGTGGGCATGCTGTCCAGCTAACACACACTCAATCTCTTTTTCAGTTGACCATGTGCTTCCAGAACCAGGATCGAGTTTACTGACCTCCTTTGAGAAGTGGCATGAGGCAGCTGATACCAAATCCTGTTGTGATTACTCACTCCATGTGGACATCACCAGCTGGTATGATGGGATTCGAGAAGAGCTGGAAGTATTGGTGCAAGACAAAGGTTAGTGAGTGAAATACAGTAATATTTTTTGTTTTATTGAAATATTATATGGAGTTTTGAGGTATTTTATTGAATGCACAGGCACTGGTTATGCTGTCCTGCACTACCTTGACCTTGTATTTTCACCTGCTGCTGTGTGAAATGAACCTAAAACTTTGTGCATATATATAACTTTGTCCAGTATAGGCATGGAAAATTTAAATGTGTGGGCTGTCAGATAAAAATGCATAATTTTTTGCTTGCTTGTACATGTGGAAACAGGCTCAGGCATTGCTGCACAGGTAGGTTTTATTTGAAGTTAAACGTAAAGATCAGCATTTAGGATAATCAGCCCAGTCACCTTTGATCCTCTATTTAAATAATGGAAAAAATGAAACGTTTCAAAGTAGGGGTTCAGATTTTAACTAGACTGGAATCTGAGATTCAGCTGCCTCAAATTAAGACCAAATATGAAGAGCACATGTGTCTGTAAAACTGTCACTATAGGCTAAATCTCATTTCTTAGCAAGACTTAGGATAATTTGCTGAGACTTGATTTTTTTTTAATAAAACATACCTGTATTTTTAAAATGGTTTAAGTTGTTAGAAAAAAGGGATGCTAACGTTAGGTACCTAATATTGAAAAAATGTCCTGATTTTCTCAAGTGCTTCATGTCCAGTAGCTTTCCCTGAAGTTACTAGAAGATGCTTTGTTTCAACACTTCCAAAAAAGGCCACTTTTTTAGGAATTTAAGACAACTAATGAGTTTGACTCAGTTCAGTTAAGAGGTCTACCTTCTATCATGTGAGATGCTATGGATTATCAAACCTGGGCTCCATCTGCTGCTCCAGAGTACCACAAATGAAAGCTCTCATAAATACATATCCATGCATGCCAGTTCAGCATATGGATGGCATCTTGGTGGCACCAGATGCCCATGTGTGGGCTATTTCATCTAGCCTTCAGAAAATACCTAGCTTAGATCTTGTTCCTTAAAATTAGGCATAACAGTGTGGATTTTCTTTCCATAAATACATATTTTCAAATATTTTTCACTTGATACTTTCTTTGAAAATATATACGTTGATTAGGTAATATTTTCTGACATGGTATTCCATTTCTGTGGGCAAATCAGAATGATCCCTTGTATTAGGAAACTTAAATGATATGTGTATTCAGCATCCTTTGTAATGTGTAGTGCTAGTGATGACTTAGATGTGAAAGATTCTCTTTATGGACAAATGTACTGTCAAAGCAGAAAAACAAAGCAAAATGCTATTTTTAAGTGAGCAGTTGTTTGCTGAGGAGCCATGGAGGTAACAGTCACCTAGGGAAGTTTATCCCATATCAGAGTATGCTGGCAGTACATGTGCTGTATAACCAGATTTTAGGCAACCAAACATTTCAGTTGTTAAGACTGCACATAATTTAGAGAAACTGCAGCTGGTCTTACATAGGTCTATAATATAGGTGATTTTTACAAGATGATGACATCTGTCAGCATTGGTTGTGGCAGGTCTGTGCTGTTGCTCTGTGATCAGCATTAATGTGAATCCACTGCTGTGCATTAGCTGACTATAGTCTCAGACAACTATACTGTGCCTCGTTATAAGGGTTGGGTGCTATTTTCCAGAGCTCCTGGATCACAGATGGCTCAGCACTCCCAAATTTGCCTGAGGGCTTATGTTAAAAGCCTGATGTAGACACTTAGTTTAATAGTTTTCTCCAACTATTGCAATGTGAGTTTTCAATAAAGATCTGACCTGCCTTTTAGTTGTCGGGGGAAGCAGGAATCTGTTCATCAGTTCTGAACTGGGATGTATGATGGGGCCTTGGTGGCTTCTCTAGTGGCAAGAGCATTATGTCAGGAGACATAAGGTAAGAATGAGTATGAAAGCACAAGCACAATAGGAAATACTTCAGTGTGACAAGGGCTTTCAGATTAACGGGTGATATTTCCTGATAATTGGAAACATTTGAATCAGCTGGTGCAAATAAACTTGATGTCAGTGGAGTAACCCTGGTTTTCATCGGCTGAGAATCTGGACTGAATTTGTTGTCGGCTGATTGTGGATGAAGCAGCTGAGTGACAGGGCTCAGCTCATTGAGTTTCGGTGCTGCATGTGCCTAATGCAATCAGCATGACTAACAGGGAGCTCACAGGGTGGCTGTTGAGGTGCCTTGTCTTTAGGTATAATTGAACAATTAATCAGTTTTAAATCAATACAAAGCTAATTTAAGAAGACACAAGCTTTGGAAGGGCCTGGAAATTTTGTAGAACCAAATACTGATTATAAAGACTCAGGCTTGTAGCGTTTCTGCAGCTGTTTTGGGATTGGTCTTCTTCAGTATATGCAAAGGAACAAAAGCCTGAAATTGCTGACAGGGGCCTCAGTGATTCCTTTGACTTTATCACTGTTCAAAAAAACCTGTAGTTCTGCCTGAAATGTGGAGAGGATCCTGTTGAGTATTCCTGGTGTGATAGAAGTGGTATATTTACAAGAATATAGTGTGTAACAGATGTTAAATGTTAAGGTTAATAGGCCATGGACCAGGGCTTTTGAAAAGGTGCAAGACACCAGACCAAGGCAAAGAGTTTTGGATACCTTTATGTGTAACTTTGTGTTCTTTATATGTGGTATAGATACTCTCAGAGGCAGAATGGTTGACACCATCTCCCCCTGTTAGCTGTAAGGGCAGCCTACCAGATGCTCTTCCACTGCGAATGTGTCTGAGGTGGCAGCTGAGGGTGTGGTTGTGTGCTTACATGGGAGAACTCTTCTCTGCACTGGAGGAAGGAGCAGGCCCAGGATCCCTTCTGGGATCCCTTCTACTCTTACTGATTTGAAGGAGTACATCAAACAGTGAGAGCAAAACTCAGTCATTTTACTGAGGTCTGAAGAGTGCCTCAGAAGATACAAATGCAATGAAAGAAGAAAGGGTGAAAGTATGCATTACTTGCATCAGTGTACCTCTTCCAACCACAGTACTCAGAGAAAACTGCCTTATCTCCTGAAGGACTGTAATTAAGTGAATTACCTTTGGCTAGATCTTGGTGGATAAGGGAGAGCAATAGATAACCCAGCTCTTTGTTTACAGTGACATGTGTAGGAGAGGATTCAGTCCAATGCCATCTCTGAGGTTAGTAAGCATGGCTTGGCCAGCCCTAACACACCTCCCATTGCTTTGTGTGTGCAAGGTGGCTCCGGGGTGCAGCTGACATCTGAGATATGGGGTGAGTTTGAGAGAAAATTGAGCTTTCCTCCAAGGCAGGTAGGATGGATGTGCCTGCTGCTGCTGTCAGAGGGAGACAGGGCTGAGGGCATGAGGCTGCAAGCACTGGCCCCAGGGAAGGTGTGGTCAACTTGTGTTGTAAAATGGGAACATACTGAGTACTTCAAAACTGTAATGAGGAATAGGTGGAGGGGTTACAGTTAGTAAAGGCCATGTGTGTTTTCTGAGGACTTAATAAATAGGAAAACAGGAAGAAAGGATGGGCTGATGGGACTCCATGTTTCAGGCTGGATTTTCTCAGTGTAGAAGTCAGCAAGAAGTGGCCAGCTCCTGCTTTGTATTTCTCTCTGAGCTGCCTGGACTTAGCAGGAAGATATAATACCAGGGATCATTTCAGTGTTTTAACCTGCATGTATCCTGGGGTATTTTAGTTCTGTAATTAGGAATAAACAAATTCTCTTTGTGTGTGTGTGTGAGCAGCCATACCCTCTGCCTGAGGATGTATTTGCTCATTCTGCACTCATGAAGGACTTACATCTTCATCAGAGAGCCTTATTCATTTTGTGTAGATAACATAAATAACATGAAGAGATCTCTTTCTTTCTCTCCTTGCCCCAGGAAGCAAAGTTTTCATCACAGCCATTTTGAAATGCAGCATACACAGCTTAGAATTTACTTTTGTTTTAAGCCAGAAAAGTCTGAGACTGGTCCCTCTACCAAACTGGGGATCTTGTCAGTAGGTAAAGAGTAAGGCAAATTTATAAAGTAATATGAATTCATATATATGGAAATTATGAACAGAAGATGTTTTCTAATTCTTGTTCTGTTAGAATACAAAGCTGTATAAATAACCAAATATTTGAAATAATAGCAAAACTTGTAGGGATTTGAATACAGTTGGTTCTTGGCAACCAACACTCAACACTAGCATTTCTTAGGATTTTTAAAATTTGAGGCTGCCATCCTTCATGATTTTGTATGACTGCCAGCATTTAGAAGGTGGAAGGAGAGATGTGGTGAGCTGCCTGTAAAACTGGTTTCAGGCTTTGTTTCCCCTCCTTCCCAGTGTCTACCATCAGCTAAGCTGGGTGCTTTGGGAGTAAGGTAAAGAAAAACCAACTCTGTATGCACATTCAGATGCACAGTTCCTACCTCTTCTCAGCACTTTGGGGGAACTTAACTAGAAGTTTTATCTATCAAAAAGAACAGTTTAGGTCAAGCTGAAATGTTTTCCTGATTAGCTAAGGAAACCTAAAAATAAACCAGTGATTCACAGAACCTTACACAAGGTTTATCAGACTTCACAAACTTCACATGCTCACTTAGCCACCATTGCTTGTCTGTGATGTGGCTACAAGCAGTCCTGTTTGCAGTGGTGGTTGGGTTGCTCCAGGGCTGGAGACGGGCAATCCACAGCATCCCACAAATTCCCCTAGAGAAGAGGGCATACAGGCCTCAAGTCCTAGAAGCTGTAATGCAGCTGTGGACCCATGCTTTGTTTTCTGCAATCAGTGGTGAAAAGCCTAGTCCAGACACTCCTTGAAGTTTTTGTTTGAGTACAACTTAAGAATCCACTTACATGGCAACACCTTTGAATTTTGTCTTGGAACAGGTGTGAACTCTTTTCAAGTCTACATGGCGTACAAAGATCTCTACCAAATGTCCGACAGCCAGGTATTACTCTGAATGCTTCTTGTTGCTGTGATCTGTGCTTTCTTCTCTCATCTCCCAACGCTTGAGGAGTTGCTGAGGTTGAATCCCAGGCAAACATTCCCACTGAATCTGAGTGGCACTAGGGGAAATGTGAAGTGGGGGGACTTCTCTCTGGGGGTCAGTGCTGAGCTGTGTAGAAGACCTGCATGTGTTTCTTCATGTTATGACACTCACCCTCTCTAGCAATTTTCTGGTGTCTCCCAACATTGGATCCACTCAGGTCAGCTCAGGATTTTGCTCATTTTATTTTACAGTAACCTTTCAAGAGCTCTAGGTCAGAGTGGGAGAAAAAGATGAAGCACTGGAGGCGGTGTCAGTTTTGAGGTTTCAAGTGTTTCTTGGTCACTGCAAGCAGCTGAGTGGAGTTGCTGTTTGGGGGAGGTGGCCTTGTCTCATTAGGGCTGGAGATAACAATGAGCTTGTTTGTCCAGAGCTCATTAGAGATTCCAGACTCTTCAACTTTCCCATTCATATGTATCAGGCCACTGTAAATGGACAATGGCATCTGTTAATAATAATAATGTTTACTTATTCAGTTGAGAAAATGTTTCTTTCTTATTTATTCCCAGAGCTACAGCTCTTGGTCTCTTAAATAACTGTTGCTACACCTCCAATACATGTGGTTTTAATTGGATATTTAGACAATAATATATAAATATTCTCTGGAGGCAATGCCTGTTAAATTCAACTCCCTGTTGGAATTGCTGAGAGAAATACATCAAAATGTTTAATGTGTGGCTGTACTAATGGCTGTTGCTTTGTTTAAATGCTCATGTTGCAAGCTGTGTATTGCAACCCATTCCATGCTACTTGGAGTGCCCTAGTGCAGAAGTGGACACTGAAGAAACTATGTCTTCAGTGTTTGATCTGTGTTTGAAAATTGGGCTCCCATGTTACTGAAGTTTGGTTTAAACCAGGAACACATTAGCTGAATACTTTCTATTTCAGTAGATCTGTGCTCAGAAATTACCAGTAAAAGCCACAGGATCAGTTATTGTCCTTCTTCATGGATGGATGTTGACTCTTAGAAAGCAATTTTCTTTAAAAAATGATGCTTCAGAGAAAATACTGCAATTTGTAAAGGCAGAATTAAAGATGTTGGTGAAATCTCAACAATGACTGCTCTAAGAGGGTGGTGCAAAATGCCTGCTCTTCAGAAAAGAGGTGTTCTATCTGTACTAAAAGTGTCTGTAGTGCATGGGAATAATTCCATTTTACATTTGCTAAAACTACAGAAAATAACCCCACTATCCTTAGGTCTGTGTGGGAGGACATGGCAAGGCATCCCTGCAGTGCAGAGGCTGGAACAGACTCTCTGTCCCAGGGAAATTCAGCCCTGCCTGGGGCTGTTCACTCTGTCTTGGTGCAGCAGGGCAGAAACTTGTCCTGGGTTACTGGCTGGTCTGTACAGGTGTGGATAAGTCAACACCAAGCAGTGAAGCTCAGGCTCTGAAAAGAGGTGATGTGCTATTCACTGAGATGATTACCAGCATAGAAGGTACAGAACTGAGGAGAGCAGAGCGGTCTGTGTGTTAAGTCCTTATTCAGCTGTGTTTCCTTCTTTATATCACCTGCAGCTTTATGAAGCCTTTACCTTTCTAAAGAGTCTTGGGGCTGTTATCCTGGTCCATGCTGAAAATGGAGACTTGATAGCTCAGGTGAGTGAACTGTCATTTTTGCTTCACTTTGTGAGGTGTTTTCTTCTGAATCCGTATAAGTGGAGCAGAATAATGTAAACCCTTGTTCAGAGATTTTGGGGACAAAAAGTGGAGCTGGAAAGCTTTATGCTAAAGCCTCTTGCTGCAGCTATCAGCATAAGCAGCACAGTGAGTTTGAAGTGGGTCTTAAAGCTCACAGACCTATTTATTTTTGGGAATATTCTTATAAATCTTTCAAGTTTGTGAATAAGAACAATCATGATCTTCTGTACATTTCAAAAATGTGTGTTTAAGTGTAATCCATGCTCTTTGAACCAGGAAACTGGGCTCTAATTTAATATGTTCATTAAAACATGCTGTATCCTCAGTGCAGTCTTTGCAGGTCAGGTCCCCTGGGTAGCTGCTGTCCTCACACCGGAGTGAGCTGTAGCTCTGGTCTGTGCCAGGGCACAGAACGAGGTAACCCAAGGACAGCTGTCAACAGCAAACCTCCAGCTGGTCCTTCGGAGGCCAGGATTCCCCTCCAAAACAGGGTGGGAAGGTTTGGGTGGGTGTTGTTGTGACTCTGTACATTTGTGACAGTTGAGTCTTTTCAGGATGTTGCAGAGATGTCTCCCTCCTCTGATCCCTTGTACGTGCCCCAAGCCCCTCTTAGGTCCCTGAGGCTCTGAGTGAGCCGTGTGATTTATCTGCTGAGCTGCTTATCTGCTGGCTTATCCAAGGACTAGGCTGCAGGGCTGACAAGGAAATTACAATAGCTAAAGCTGTCTTTGAGGTCTGGACAAGGCAACTCACCTTGTCTCATGGTTAAGGGAGAATCTCAAGGGAATGTTTGAGTGGTTGGGTGTGTTGAAGACTCTTGCCTTGGGTATATTTTGCTTTTCTCTCTGTGGGGTTCTGTCCTCCTTCTACCTGGTTAGAATTTACCCCCTTGGAGAGCTGCCGTTCACATTTAACTTTGAGTTTGGCCAAAATAACCACTGGGATCAAAAGTTACTAGTAAGGAGTCAAAAAGCACATACAGTGCAGTTGTATCTTTCCCCCTCAGAAACCGGGGGAAAATTCTCATTTGGACTCAAGAGGGAGAAAAAAGCTGATTTCTCATGAAGTTTAGAATGATTTAAAACTACTAAATACATAATTTATAGTTTTAATGCAACATAAAATATCCAGTAGAATGAAAATTAATAATAAGAAACATGATTAAGTCAATATTACTGTAGGAATGGCCAAATAAAACAAGGCAAATGGCACCTGTTATGTTTTGATGCATTTCCCATTCAAATGAAGGCACACTTGTGAAATTGCATTTCTGATACAAATCTATTTCAGTTACATTTTAGTTTGATCAGCCTCAATATACAGCCATGAAATATGAACATACAGGACAGAAAAAATACTAGGAAAAGAAGTAGTAAATAGATGTAAATGATGTTATATATCAACATACTTCTTCACCATTGCCATGTCTCACACAATCAGTCCTTATGCTTTTATTTAGAAGGATTATTTGGATACCGAAAAGAAACCTGCCTGCAGGTAGTTTTTTCAGGACTGTCCTGTGTGAAAATACAAATTTGATCTTGTCAAACAAATATTCTAGTTTATTAGCACCCTCTTACAGTGTGTTGTTTTGTCATATGATCTTATTTTTTGATTTCCTTCAAGTTGCAGATCTATCCTGCTTTGTGTAGCTATTCTGTGCCAACTTGCTGTTTTTTATATGGTTAGAACTTCATTTTTTGCTGTATTTTAATTATCTGAAGCCTTTAACTGGCACTGCTTAGAGCCATTGCATTAGTGATCCTGAATAGCTCTTTTTAGAAATACCTGTGAAACCTTATGTTTTTCTAACCAAAATATTCTTACACATTCAGATTAATACATTCCTATTAATGCCTCTTCAGCCTTGATTGATTGCACCAAAGGCTAAAGTATGTGTGATTGTTGACTTGCTCAGGTTTTACTGGAGTGTCTTGGTACAAATGTGTGAGTTTTTCACCCTCAGGGACCTGGGATTAAATATTTATTAGATGACACATTCAAGTATGTTCAGTAACTTTATCCTGGTCTCTAGAGGACGTTTATTTGTCTGTGTCATAGTCATTACATTGTTGAACGGGGCTCATTAGAGCCCTGCAGGGTGGGAGGTACATCCACAGATCTGGTCCCACTTCTGCTCTGCTCTCAGGCCTGGACCGACCTCGGATCAGCAAGGGCTGACCACCATTTTCTGCAAAAAAGAAATGTATTCCAATACCACTGCTTGGCCTTAAATTAAATGAAGCTTTTTGTCTATTTTTTAAAAAGAAACCCTCATTGCTGTGAAGCTGAATAGCACAAATTTTTTTTCTGACAAACCCCTGTTGATCCTAAGATGGGCTTTTTGGTGTGGACACAGTGCCCTCACAGCTGGAGGGCACTGTTTTGCTTTTGTGAAAGCATAATTTTAGTGATCCACTGTGTAGGAAAAAAAGTGTTACAGAGAACTGAAAGTGTCAGCAATGCTGAAACTTTAAGAAGTGTAACAATGCAAGTTACTCTACTTGGGCAAGTGGAGAAGGAATTGCAGGCTGGAAGTATCCATAGTTACTATTTGGAGTATTGGTTGAAGCCCATTCCCTGGGTTGGTGTCTTGGTGTCAAGCAAGACTTTCTGGGCAGAAGAGGAGGTTTTTGGTGGTGCAGGTGCAGCCCAATGACTTGGGCACAAATACACTCTATCACATAGCAGAGAGCTGTGCTGGCTGTGCTGGGTGGCACGGGACCAGTTTAGAGCCAGGGTTTTCAGTATTCAGCAGGCTTATGCAGCTGCATTTACACAGACATTAAAAGGGGCAGTCAGACAATATGGCTCTTAATCTCCTTGAGGATGCCAAGTGCAAGGGTCTCATCCTGGTGCTGTGTCAGCATTTATCTCTTGCATTCCAGGAACAAAAGCGTATTCTGGAGATGGGAATCACTGGACCTGAGGGACATGCCCTGAGCAGGCCTGAAGAGGTAAGAGACTTCACTCATGTTGTCGTTTGTGGAAATACTTTGTCAAACACATGGTATCAGAGCTTGGCTTCTGTACATGTAGATGATGGATGGGTGCATGGGGGAAGGCAGCAGTCTGCTTCTCCCACTGCCTTTTCCAGTATTCTTCAAAGCCTGAAAAGTCCAGGTCCTTTTGGCTTGTTTGTTTGCCTGAAAAACACTTTTGATGCTGCAGCAGGTACATTCCCTTAGTCCAGGGATATGTGTCCTTGCACACTCAGGAGTTGCAGCTCCTGGTTCCCTGGGCGTGGGTGTGCCTGTATTTTTTAAGTGTTGCCTTTGTATTTTGATTTGTGATGACAAAAAAATGGGCTTATTAGGGTAAAAATCAGCAATGCAGCATGAGGGTTGGGCTTTGGCATTTATTTAAGTACTTTGGCTGAAAACCTCCTACAAGATGCATGTGTATGTATATACCCATGCATATTATACCCACATATAAATCTACTTTCATGCTGGCAGATACATTGCTGGCAGAAATGCAGGTGTAGAAAGGAAATACATGAGAATGGAAAGATGCTGTGAGGCAGCTCATTTTATGCAACTCCTTTATAATAAAATCCAGGCTCTGGTGTGGATCTTCTCAGGCATCTGGAAAGGGTTTATTTAATGAGAAGGAAAATGTGGAGACATGAGAATGCCCCTTAATGTATACACAATTCAGACTGTTAATAGACTGGTGGGGAGCTGTAGTGGGAAGTGACTGCTTTCCTTGAAGACTAAAGAGATGAGGTCCTGGGGATTTGAGGCTAAACTTGAAGAGATTGTTGTGGTTTGCAGATCTTTATATAACTTCTCCCCAAGGCAAAAGGAATCAGCTTAATTGGTCGCATTCCTCTATTGAACTGTTTATGTAGTTTTCCATTTCACTATTTAGCTTCCACCTAAATTATTTTAAAAGAATTGGATTGTTTCTTTTTAATGAGAACAAGAGCCTAAGGAAAATCTGCATTTGCAGTTTCCTAGAAAGGAATTTTGCATCTTTCTGGCCATGCATTTGTCTGCCTCAGCCCCAGTGCTGAAGGACAAAGGCCCTGCCTCCTTCCTAGCTCTTCTCAAGGTGCATTTGTGGCTTCTAGAGCAAATGTGCTGATAAAAGTCCTTGGACAACCTGAAGTGACAGTCTGATTTGAGGAAAAATATTTCACAAAACTGTGAAGGATTAAGCCATGTGGTTTTGGAAAGCCTAAGTTGCTCAACTTTTCTAGCACAACTCTTGGAGACAAGTTTCTGTACCATTGAGTCAGTATTTTCAGTCACAACAGGTTTTTAGGGGTTAAAATGCCAATACTGTGAGTGCATATGGGAAGAGTCTGGTATAAAACTGATGGCTGGGGAAAGGAGTCTCCAAAGCTGCTGGGAAACGCTGCTTCTCCATCTGAAGAAGTCTCCTTTGTGTGCCTATGTCCCAGATGGCTCCCTGAGAAGAGATTGCCTTTACGCTTGCTGACAGAGGGGACTTGCTGGGCAACGCTTCAAAGGCTTTTTTGGATTATGGACTAAATTCAGTCCATAGTGCTGAAGTTGCTGTTTGAGAATACTTTACATTCACTGTCATCATTGTGTAAAGATTAGGGTAAGCTGCCAGGGAGAGCTCAGAGTTTGTCTTCAAGCTGGGGCAAAGTTTCCTTATTTTTGTTCTCCTTTCAACTGCAGGATAGGAGTGTGAAGCAGAAAGGTGGTAGTGAGGTAAGGAGCTGCATCAGCTACTTGGACATCACCTTTCCTGGGGTGCAGGGAGCCAGGGAGCTGTGTTTGTGCTGAGGCAGCTGTGCTGGGGCAGCTGTGCCCTGCTACTGAGTACATCCTGACTGTGGTTACTGCTGTTGCAAAGTGTTTGAGTTTGAGCTCCCTGTTTCTCAGCACTGTGTCTCTCTGTATGGAGAAAGTAGAATGAACCTCTGAAGAGTTGTTGCTGAACAGAAATATGGCTCAGTTCTCCAGTTCATTTTTTCTTCAGACTGCATTTACAGTTAACTTTTTTCCTCTTTGTTTTCCTCAGCTTGAAGCAGAAGCAGTTTTCCGTGCCATCACCATTGCCAGTCGAATAAACTGCCCAGTGTACATCACCAAGGTGATGAGCAAGAGCGCAGCTGATATCATTGCACTTGCCAGAAAGAAAGGTAAGTGCCTTCCTTTTCTCCCCCAAACTTGTTTCTTTTTGTTGACTAGAAGCTCAGTGGAAAAACATCTTGATCCAAATGACAGGCAACGGAGAGAGGCTGCCAAGGAATCATAGCACCATCACACTCTTAAATATTTAGGGCGGGGAAAGATGAGGGGAAATCCTTTTACATTTTTCAGTTGAAAAGCTCTCCCCACAAACTGCCCTGTTGGGGATTGCATTGTAATTCTTCTTTATCCTGTTTTCCCTTAGACTACTGTATCTCTATTCGTGAGAGGGAGATATTTGGTTCCTAACAGGGTCTCACACATCCTTCATGCTAGTATTTCAGGTTGTTACCCTCTGAGGGGTGGCTTGGGCAGTGACCCTGCTGTTAGAGATGCCTGGAACTCACTCCTGGCCTTGCTGCTGGAAGCTGACCCTCCAGATGTGCCCCCTGCTTGCTGGGGCCGTGGTGGGATCCAGGTTACAAAGCAACCTAAAGGAGCTGCTTTTGAAGCTGCATTTGCAGCTCAGGACGGTTCTGTTGGTTGGTACTACAAAGCTCATGAGCAATATGGAAAAGTCAAAGAGCAAATTACCATCTTGATATTTGTGTTCTGGGAGGCTTGGAGTGTGGTGCTGGGGACCATCTGCTGCTATCTGCTGGTGCTGTGCCCAACCTGGGAGTAGTAAAAAGGCATCTGTCTGCTGAAGGATCCACCACCCAATGCACTCTGAATTGCAGCAAAAGAGAGAATGTGGCTGTGATTAAAACAGAAGAAATTAAAACCAGGTCTGAACTGTCTCCTTCTGGATTAGAAAGAGAGATTTGTAAATACGCACATGAAAAGCATGTGTAGCTCAGAGAGACTCCTGATGAATTTTTTATCAAACAGACAAAACTAGAGCTGCTTAATTTCCTGCAAGCTACCCTGGCCATGTAGCAGTGCATGAATTATACATGGCTGCATGCAGCAAGCAGTGTAATGTGCTGAAAAGAGAATAGGATGTAATGATTTTCTTTGTATCCTTACTTTCTCCAAGGTCCCCTTGTTTTTGGAGAGCCAATCACTGCCAGTTTGGGGACAGATGGGACACATTACTGGAGCAAAAACTGGGCCAAGGCTGCAGCTTTTGTGACCTCACCACCTCTGAGCCCTGATCCTACTACTCCAGACCACTTAAATTCACTCTTGGCATGGTAAGACTTCCTTTTTTCTTTTACAGGCTCATGATGAGGCAAGTGCTCAAGCCATGTGGCATGAAGCATCTAGTGATCAGCCTGGTTTTCTTTGGACCAGTCTTGTACATGAAACAGCAGAGAAGGGACATAGAAAGCCAGGGATAGTTATATCCTTATGCTTAGGCTGTCAGTCAGGTGAGCAGTCATGGACACTCCATGGTTAGCTTGATAGAGAGCCAGCTGCTGGCTATGTAGGAATTAATTCTTTCTGCTTTTGAAGTGATTCATAGTTGTACAACTAGACAGTCTTCAAACTGGCTTTCTCTTTATCTGTTTTCTTTAGCCGAATCGTTAATACACACTCACTGTCCAGCATAAGCAACCATCTGGTGGACAGACTCCCTCACCTGGGAGAAAAGCTCAGTTTTAAGCCACAGTCATATGTGGCAAGCAGAGCTCCTGGAATGAGGGTTGTCTGTGAAATCTAGAACTGAGAAAATTTTCCTGGTGCAATTTTCATCAAAGCTGGTGCAGGGCTGTCAGCTGTGTGCTCTTCTGAAAATCAGCTTGTCCTAAACTAACTTGTGTTTGTAGTAGAGTTCTCTGGGTTTAGCTCCTGCATAATGAAAACTTACAGCTTTGTAATTTGCCTTCATCTGGGATGGACCAAAATCATACCAGTTTACTTGTGTTTAGTTCTTGCAGCCTTGTTTTTAATTTTAGCTTGCCTTCTGTCTTTATAAACTCCAGGGTCCTCAAGCTGGAAGACAGTAAAAATAAGTGGTACATGTAGAGCAGGTATGAGACCGTCAGGGACTTGGTTGGAGTCACACTGGAAACGGAAGGCTGTCATTTAACAGGATAGGGATATGGACTGATTGCCTTCGGGTTGGCAGGGAAAGTTTAATCACTACAGAGAGTGAAAGGAATGTGGCCAGCAAGAGGGAGAAGTGTCTTTCTCCTATAGAAGAGAAGATATCACCAGTGCCTTGCCAGAAACCCAGACTGTAAACCCATCTCTGAAAGTATTTCCTGCCTGTATCCAACTGTGGGTCTCCTTTAGCTTAAGCAAAAGACCATCTGTTCTGAAATGATACAGAAATTCACAGCTGAAGTCCCACCACAGTAAGTTGCTAGGACTGGAGTGATGAACTCAACTTACCATCCAAAACTTTACTTAATTCCATGTGGTGGCATTCATCTCACCTCCTGCCTCCCCTTTCTGGGGTTTCCAGTGCTCTAGACAGAGCAGTAGAATTTGAACCTTAAAAGTTACCCAGTGGACTTCAGGAAACATTTCCTCCCCATGACTGACAGGCAGGTGGTGTGGCCAGCAGTGCCAGTGTGGCTGGTAATGTAAGGTGCTGGCACGTGTCATTCTGGTGCCCTGGAGCTGGATGGGCACATCCACGTGATGGGAAGCTGCTGTCAGTCAGTGCCACTGCTGTGGTGTGCACACATCTCTCCTTGCAACACAGTGGGTCAGGCTGTGCAGTCTAGCAGAGTCCTTCA
This sequence comes from Sakesphorus luctuosus, assembly GCA_013396695.1. NCBI lineage: Eukaryota > Metazoa > Chordata > Aves > Passeriformes > Thamnophilidae > Sakesphorus > Sakesphorus luctuosus. Next base: position 1,905,546 of record VWZD01005774.1, read on the forward strand.
GGCTGCAACTCAGGTGCTCTAATGATGCTGCATTAATGAATGCACAGCTGGGCTCTGAGTTAGATGTGGCTCTGTTGTGACAGTCTGATGGCAGAAGTGGTTTTCCATGACTGAACTTTTTATTCCCTAAAATAGGGACAAGTTGAAAGATTACTTTCCTGGTCTGATCCATCACTGTCAGCACTGTAGAGAGTGAAGCTATTTGTGTGAGGGTAAGGCTCTTAACCAGCACATGTGAATGTATATCAAAATGTTTGACTCTCTACTCTGTCAGACATGGCTATATGTTTTCTAGTAGAGAATCCTAAAATAATAGTATGTGGGTCAAAGCAGATTAGCTAAAATAGCAAGAGAATATTTAGAATTGGAATCCAAATAATGACTTTTTAAAATGAACTTCAGAAAGACAAACTGAGGAGTTATAGAAGTTTTCATTATCCTTCAAGCATGCAAAAATGGCTTTTTTTTTTCCTACTGGCTTAAAGTCCTAGATCTTAAATGACAGCAGCTTAGCCTGCTTTCAGTTTTAATACTTTAAATCTATACTGTGCAACTAAAAAAAGAACTGTATGTTTTAACAGTCTGCCCTGCATTCATGTGGAATTTTACTCAAGGGTGGTAGTAAAGACAGTGTTTCATATTTCTATTGCACTGTTCATTCGGATGCCAGTGTTTTAAATTCATTAAACTATCCTTACAACATCTTTCCTCAGCAGGCATAGTGTGTACTGCTTGCGCTGTTTTCCGCAGAAAGTGTTCATTTTTCACTGGAAAGTTGAATGTCCAAAAGCCCAGTGTGCCTCACGGTGTGTGCAGATTGGATTTGCCTCATGGGATTTGGTCCTTGTTTCATCTGTGGGCCATGAACCTGAGTTAGCTTTTATCTTCCATGGTGGGCTGCTGCATTATTGCAGCTGTGATACGTCATCTCTTGGGAACCAGAGATGGGAGGTCTTGGTGCTTCACAGAAAATGTAACTTGTTTGTAGGGAAGAATAAGATGACAAATCTGGCATTTATTTTGAGATGACCCCTTCTTGTCTCTGTGTTTTTTACTTGATGTGGTGCCTATTCCCTGTTTCTTTGACAGCATCCAGACAGCAGGAGTGCCCATGTGGTTAACCAGGAGGTGTTGGGCAGCTCCCAAGCAACATGCTTCAGCTTCAGAAATCTGCTCCTATTGATTTGACTGGACAGTGCAGTGCATGTCATTAATTGTCATTAAATGTCAGAGAGGGAAAATGGAATTCAAATAAAACAAGTCCTTTTTATCTGTCGGGTGTAGGAACTAGTAGCATAGTGTAAAAATCGCAGCATAACCTCAGGGAAATGGGCAGTGATGCAGGGCCTGGCTGTGATATTCAGCTTTCTGTGTTTGTATCCATCAGAGTGCAGAAAAAAGAGAGGGTAAGCCAGAGGAAGCTTTGCTGACAGAAGAGCATCAAAAAGGAAGACATGGCATTGCAATCTTCTGACTTTACTGTTGTGTTAGAATAAATGAGTGTTTAACTGATGGATTTCGTTTAATCCTATTGAGTAACACCAGGCAGTCATTAATAATCAGGAAAAGCTAAACTGTAGCTGCCTTTTCTATGTTAAATTCTTGTGTTTGGCTTCTGCTAAAAACTGCATGGATGTGTTGGAGCATGGTGAAGAACCAGAAAAGAGGCCAAGCATTCTTCTCTGCCAGCAATCATTAGGGCTGGCAGCCCAGAAAATTGCATTAGAATTACCGAGGGGTGACCCTTCTTTCTTCTGTACTTGTCTCTTTGTTAGTTTTCTGGATCTAAATTTGTGGACCAGAATCATTCAGATGTTTCAGAGTTGGAACTTGCATAATCAGTTAGAAAAGAGGATGACAGGAGAAATCCACAAGGGATTTCTCACCCTATGGAGTGATGGGAGAGAAATCATTGTGAGTGTTAATGTGCTTGCCTCTGTAAGCTTCATCAAGAGCTAAAAATAACACCTATTTCCTGTGGATATTGGAGAATCTATCTTCTTTTTTGTCATTCTGTTTTTGTAAGATTCTGCATATTGATTATGTTCTTCCTTCTTATTCCGGAGAGCAGCTGTGATCCAGTTCTGCTCTCTGAAAACAAATGCTCTCTAGGCTTAAATGACCTGACTTCTTAAATAAAAGCATTATTAAATCGTAGCTCTTTTGCATTTTACTCCATGCCTTTTTCTGTGAAAGACCTTTAAGTTAGATAATCCAGAGCATGTATTTGACTTGCACTATGCCTTTCATTGTTTAATTTGAAGACTACCTGGTAAAAAATTTTCCTTTATTATTTTCATGGTTCTGTTTTGGAAGGTCAGATAAGAGGTATTCATGTAAAGTTTGTGAGACAAATATATTTGCAAGAGAGAAATACAGGGAAACAAGCTTGATGCTCATGACTTTGCACTGTAATATCTGGCATTATTTTTTAATGTGGTTGTGAATTAATTTATCTTGAGTGTGGCAGACATTTCATACAAGCTTCTGATAATTTCCTTAATCCTAGATTATTCCTTTGTCCTGGTTAGTGGGGTTTTGCCTGATCTCTGTCGATAAGCAGCCTGAAACCAGTGGGGGCTGTAATCCAGGCCTTCAGGGTGCTCCTGGGGGAAAGTGGAGATGTCCAGTGCTCTTGTTGCTCCTCAGTGATCTGTAGCCAACATGATTTGCAGCCTATGCCTCTGGTGGGTTGGCTTGGAAAGTCCATTCTCAGCCTGTCTGAGACCAAGGTCACCTTGGTGATGCCTGGTCTAAGCCTTCTGTGTGTTAACTCCACAGTGGGGACCTGCAGGTGACGGGGAGCGGACATTGCCCATATAGCACTGCCCAGAAAGCCATTGGAAAGGACAACTTCACTATGATTCCTGAAGGGGTCAATGGAATTGAGGAAAGGATGACTGTTGTCTGGGACAAGGCTGTAGTAAGTAATTACTTAATTTTATGGACTGAAAAAATGGAGTGTTGGCTGAATAATGAAAGCCAGGAGACTCCTGGCCACTACTTAAGTGACTTTCTATTATATTTCTGAGAATTCCCTGAGAGAATGCTACTGTGAGGTGAAGTGGGTATTTCAAAAACCTTTTCCAGTTTAAACTCAGGGCTGTGTTTCTCTGCTGACACTGCAACATGATTGTGTTTTATTAGACCTGAGGCTTCCCAGATTCCACCGTTCTATTTTTCCAGTTGTGTCAGAGCGGATGCTTCTGAGGGATATGTAGTATCTGGAGCAACTTAATGGTTCTGAAGTGGACCTCATATAAATGTGATGAATGGATTGTTTGAATTTGGGAAGTGTCTCATCATTTTCGAGAAATTGCAAATGGATGGCAGCCGAGCCCGAGGCTAAATGATGAAATGCTTTGAAGGAGAACATTGCACATAATTCATACTGGCATACTTTCCAGTGGACTGCCAGTATAAGTCAGCAATTTTTTGATGGTTCCATGGATCCTGATGTATAGTGATATTCTCCCTCTATTGTCTGCCTCCACATACACACCCCTGCACACTCACACACACACACTTGTTACCTTACACTAAGTCATTGTGCTTGAGTGCATTTTGCAAACTGGGAAGTGGTGGTGTTTAGAGTGTGCTGATGAGCACTTCTCCCAGACTCTATTTCATAACCACTTTTTTCAGAGACTGCTATTGAGATTCCAAGCACAGAAGCAGCTTCAGGTACCTGCCATGTAGGAGCAAAGCAGGGAAGCAAACAAAGCACAGCCAGCCAGTGATACTTCTCTTTTGTTCCTCCCTCAATGGGAAGGACCTGCAGCAAAGGCTGTAACATATTTACAGGTGGTAACATTCAGTAGCTCAATATTTTGCAAACCTCATGTTTTACCAGGCAGGAAATAAGTGTTTATTTAGTACTAAAAAGTTTGGCACTGTTTTTCTTCCTGAGAACATTGTTCTTGCTCATTGCCAGGGAAGAATTCAGAATACTCTACTGAGAAATCAAAATGCTATTGTGTTCAGTTGTGATTACCATCACTGACTGTGTACAAAGTTCTATTGGTGACATTTCTCCAGGCAAGGACTTTATAATTGGGGTTGTATTACTTAGGTTTGGTAATACTAATAATAGAATGGACATAATTTGCAAGAAATGCTCCCAAAAGATTCGGACTCCTGATCTTTTGTTTCATCTTTTAATACTCACAGAAGTTCCTCTGTTTTAAAATTGGTTAAATATTTAAATGGAAATTACTAAGACTAGCAACAAAACATACTTAGGCATCAGTGTGTACAGAAAGGGACCACAGATAACTGGGCACCTCGGTGGTATCTTCTGCATTAAGGTTTCATTGGCTGGTGTTTGCAATGCCAGGAGTAACATATTCATTGATTTGAAACTCCCAAATAATGTGCTTTGTATGAAGTCCTGTGTGATGAAATCTGTTTCATGCAACATCACCATATTTATAAACTACCTGCTTTCCAGTATCATCCTGACCTTACTCTGAATAGTAAATCCCCATTTCCTAAGTATGTTTTGTTCAAATCACATTGTTTTTAGGCCACAGGCAAGATGGATGAGAGCCAGTTTGTAGCTGTCACCAGCACCAATGCTGCCAAAATCTTTAATCTGTATCCAAGAAAAGGCCGGATTGCTGTAGGATCAGATGCTGATGTTGTTATTTGGGACCCTGATAAGGTGAAGACTATAACAGCCAAAAGCCATAAATCGGTAAGGACAACAGGAAAACCAGAAAGAAAAAGGGAATGTCTCTGTTGCCTTTCAGCTGTTGATCTAAATCATACGAACACCAAATGCATGGGATACAGAGGAGCGGGGTAGCTGCCTACTCCTATTCTGAAATGGATAAATGTTTCAGGACACAAAAGTATTGAAATCCTGCATTGGAAACACTGGAATAAGAAAGGATTTCTTTTCTCTCTGCGTATACCCTTGGCCTGTGTATTTTTTGTATGCTTGTGGCAGATCTGTAAACTGGTGTGAATCAGCAGCTCTGCAGCTGAGGTTAATAAGGCTACGAGGATAAATTTCAAACCAGCTCATTTTCTTTTGCTTACCTGAAAAGAACCTGATATTTTAAATTGCATGATTAAATCAACAGTTTTCTAAACCATGAGAGATGATTAAATATTTTGATAATACACCTCTAATCAGCTTCATGGGTGGGATTTTTTGCTTAATTCCAGAGCTTTGCCACGTACTTCTCTGCTCTTAGGGCAGAGTACTCGTCAATGACAGTCAGTTTGATTTTGACTGTGACAGATTTTATCGTATGTGTTGTCTATCTCAAAGTTGTTACCTTATTGCTCAGTGCTTTGGTCTTTTGCATTGGGGAATTCTTCCAAAAGTTGTACTGGAAATCCAGTAATGCGTTTTATATTAAAAAGGCAAGAACACCTAGAAACCTTTCAAAAGTAAATTTAGATGATCCAGTTCTTTATTTCTCTGTCTTGGGATATATCTATTTTCAAGAAAGTAATAATCAACTGCCCTGTTATTCTCATTTAGATTCAGGCTTTCCTGGTCCTCTCTGTGCTTTTTCAAACGGAAATACGTGTGCTGTCCCCTTTGAAATTCACTTACACCTCATAGCAGATGCGTGGTGGGACCATGTCCTCCGGGTATCCAGCAGCTGAGTTACAATTTTCCTTCATATTAAGGCTGTCTTACTTCTAGAGATTATGGAAAAATGGAGAAGTCTTCAAAAAAAAGGGAGGGAAAGCCTTGATGAAAATGAGAAATGGAAAGGGAAAGTCTGTTCCGGGAAAGTCTGATCAGAAAGATCCTTTAAAATAATTTCATAATGCATTACTTTTCCTTCATACAAAACAATTTTACACATTTCTTAATGGCAGTTGTCTAAAACTGTGACAAAAAATACAGGTTATAAGTACTAATTGAAAGAGATCTGGCAGTGAGTATGTTGGTTGATTCTCAGGCCATTGAGTACAACATCTTTGAAGGAATGGAGTGCCATGGTGCCCCACTCGTGGTCATAAGCCAAGGGAAGATTGTGTTTGAAGATGGAAATCTGCACGTCAATAAGGGAATGGGTCGCTTCATCCCTCGCAAACCTTTCCCTGAATATCTTTACCAGCGCATCAAAATCAGGAATAAGGTAATGTCAAATACTGTTTTACCTTCTTTGTAGCCAAACCCCATTGGAACCAGAGTAGTGCAGGTTTTTAATGTTACTGTGCAAATGTGAGTCCCTATCAGATTGACTGTATATGACTTGTTAAAAAAATGTCCACAAAATGGTTCTTCTGCAATTTTGAACTGGTATAACTTCATTAACACCAGGAGCTTCAGTGTGTAGAGCATATAATTTTCAGCTGGGCATAATTGACTTATGTCCAGCTGTGCAGGCTTTTGAAGGGAGGTAGAATAGTGGTAGAATTCACTTTCAGTTAAAATTCAGGAAAAGATAAAGCTTTTTGTGGAGGAGAGTTAAGCAGAACAAACCCAGAATTTTAAATTACATACTGAACTGCCACACTGGAGAAAAGAAAAGCATGTAAACCAGAGATATTTATTATATTGGGCATCTGTGAACTCTTGTTAGTGCACTTGCTGAGCCAAGTATTAGCAGCATTCATGACTCCAAAAACGTTTCTCTTTTGTTTAATAAAAAGCTGGGAAATGACCAAGATTGAACTGGGTCACTTGTGGTTTTGAATTGTTATGTCAGTGCTGCTCTGTTGAAAACCAATTGGCTGGGCACTGGTTTGGGGTTATTTGGAAATTGTTTCTTGCCACTGAGCAAGAAAGTCACTGTGTGAGCACAGATAATGAAAAAATAGACTAAACCTCATATTTTCTTCAACCAAGCATATATCATAGGTTGTGAGACTGGCAGCTGAAATTAAGTCTATGAGCAGGTTTATAGTTCATATCTTTCATCATTTATTATGAAAAATCTGTCAAGTTGCACAAAAAAAGTTCTGCACTTCTTAGGAAAAAAGGCACAATAAAAAGCAAATGCATCTACAAAAATTTTGCAAAATACCAATCAGTGTTGTGGTTTTTTGTACATTATTCATATAGATAACATGGGCCTCACTATTCAAGGTTTTAGCTGCTGGGAGTGCTGTCTAAATTAGTGATGATATAATTAGAATACTGAAACCAGCACTTCAAAAACAAGTATCAGAGAGTAGTGTCTTTTGGCAGGAGTTAGGACGAAAATAACTGGGCTGAGTAACCTTCGTCTTGCTGACGGGCCTGGGCTTTGGGAGACCTTTGATATTTGGGCCAGGTGTGCAAAGGGACAAAGGGGCTGCTGTTTTTGCTCCTGCAGCTCCCTCTGCTGCCTGCAGAGGGGAAGGGAGAGCAGATCCATGACCGCATTTCTTTTCCCTCAATCAAGTTTTATCCATTGGAAATACTTGCAAAAACCCAGTGATGGTCGTACCAGCTGCCATAGGAACCTGTTAGTGCTTGACAGGAAAAAACATACCAAGCAAGGACTGCAAAGCAAACTGGCACAGGTTAGCAGTACAAATTCATCCCTGGAACAGGGATAGCAGTATAAATTTGTGTCTTTGTGGGTCCGTGGAAGATGGATTCATTGCTGTGACTGGCAGCTGCTCTCCTCTGAGCATTAGTTTTGGCTCAGTCTGCAAGGCAGTGGCTCTTCTGGGCCTGGTATCCCCATCACTAAAAGCAAGGAAAATGCATTGATTTCTGTGAGAGCTGGATCAAACCCCTGTGAATAGTGTCTTTCTATACAGTATTTTGATTTCATTTTTAACCTGTTGGGGAAATGGCCCTGAAACCATAGTCTTGCAGTCCTGGACTTCTGATCTTTCTGATGAGCTTTGGATTTTGCAATTCAATGGCTTCAGGCTCTTTCTGAAAATTGGAACTGTTCTTATTATAATGTTATTTCCCAGATTTTAAGCTTTTAAGGACAGTGAAATTATTTGATTGTCTTTTGTCATATTGCTGTACAGGGAAAAAAATCTAGAGACCTTGAACTGAAATCAGAGCTCAAGTGACAGATACTTTATGGACAGATATTTTAAGATGGGTCCCATGCCACACTCTGGCTTATAATCACTATATTAGTTGATGACAAGAAGAAGAAACATTTGAAATTTAATTTAAAAATTGCCACCACTTTTCAGTGAAGAGAATGAGATCTGTGAAGGGAAGGAGCAGGGGGAATACAGGTAGGAGAGAAAGTGCTGCAGCAGGTATAAATGGGTATTAGCCATGTTAGAACCCAAGTGTGATTTGGAAGCTCAAAGGAGAGAGAAGAGATGATTGTGACTGATCTTACGTAAAATAAACATCTTAGGTCAACCTTTGTCCTTTTGAATCCCATTTCTCCCAATTTATTGAGAAGAAAGCCTGATAAGCATCTCATAATTTTTATATATACAAAAATGTAGGGAGGAATCTATAATTTCCTTTATATATAAAGCAAACTGCTTTGCTTTATGTATAAAGTATAGATGCATTTTTAATCCAGCCAATGCAGAACAGAGCTCTGTGCTCAGTGCTCTCTACATACAGGCAGGAGTATCATTAGGCAGCATTACTGAACCATTCAGTATGGATTTTTACTCTCCTCTTGGTCTAGGTGGGAGGACTGCAAGGAGTCTCCAGAGGAATGTATGATGGGCCTGTGTATGAAATCCCAGCTACGCCAAAATATGCAACTCCTGCACCCTCAACTAAATCCTCCCCTGCCAAAAACCAGCCCCCACCAATCAGAAACCTCCATCAATCCAATTTCAGCTTATCAGGTAAGTCAGCCTGACTAATGAATGCCATAAGTATGGATTATTGGTGATAAATTTCAATCATAATTGCTTCTTGAATCAAATGTAAAAGGATTGTATATACTCATATGCATGCCTATACTTACAAATATATATACATGCTTTTATTCATTCTTTCTCTAGGAATATTTTACACATTGCCAAATATTCACGATGTTTGGAGTTTAAATTTTTCTCTGCGTCAGTCTTCCATTATTATTTACCTGGCCCACTGCAATTAGCTGAGGCTCTGGTTGATGGGAGTGAAGCCCCTTGTGGTGTGTACAGCTGATGGGCCTTGGGTCTGGTGCAGCCCTTCTGTCTCAGACATCTCAGATGCTCCATTTCCAGAAACTGCTAGACATGGAAACCTCAACTGTCCTTGTCCATGGTCATAAACCGTGCGCAGAAGTTGTTCATAATGCAGATTGGAGTATTTCTTATCCTCTTTGCTCTTGGTGCCCACAGCATTTTCCATGGTACATTAGAAACATTGGAAATCATCCTTTGGGGTTGCAGGAAATAATTCTTGTCACGTGAAGACAATTACAAGTGTGTCAAATCCTTACCCTTCAAAAGTCTACAGCCCCAGTGGTGAATACTGCTTCCACATGATGTTAGGAAGGTCATTTGGATTTTCTCCCTTGTGGAGTTTTCCTCCCTGACAGATTCTGTCCTTAGAAACCAAACGAAACTTCCGAAGGAAAATCCAAGAAGATCAAATACTTAAAAAAAAACCTTCTAGTGAGTTGAAGTATATTTTTGCCCATACACCTGAGGCCATGGCGAGCATATGCAGATATATATGAAGCTATAAAAAGCAAAAACAGTGCTTAGAAATTTGACATCTTAGTATAATAACCAGTCAGCAGGATTTTCATAAGCATCTGAAGCGGTGGTTTCACAGTCCACTGTGGGATCTGTGTACTACCAAGGCATTTAGTGATACAAATTTGATCTAAATGATGCAATCACACATTACCGGGTTCTTACGAAATGCAGCCGAACCAGAGACTACACTATTTTTTAAATTACTCCACGCATTTATGGTAGTCTTGCATTGCCCTTAGGAAGCTGAGTGTGATCAGGCAATATTTAGCCTGTCAGAAAGCTTGCTGTCCCCTTAAGCTTAACCTTTCAACATTTTAAAACACAGTTTGAAGTGGGCATGAAGTTACATCACCTCAGTGCTCCTTTCCTCACTAACATCAGATTTACTGTACTGTTCACCCATGGACTCAGTAGGGACAGATATTCTAAATCAGTGATGCAGGTTTGAAAAATCCACTACACATACATGTTTTGGGTGTTTCTTCACAGTTAGTTATACTTTCTGTCAGGGACTAATCTCACAAAGGGAACCCAGTCTGTAGGCTGTCATGGGCTCTTCTTCACTGGAGTACAGTTCCCCACGTAGGGTGAGCATCAGTGTGATCCTAAACATTTAATCCTACACTTCTCATTAAAGACAACAGGCTACGCACAGGAATGTGCCTTGAAGGTCTCTTTAGCACTTCAGGCAGAGGTTGGCTCAAGAGAAACCAGAAGATGGTGGTCTGAGGGAAGCGTAGCCAGGTAAAATGTCACTGCTGATGGTTTATTCCTTTTCTCAGTTTTGTTTCCTCTTTCTCTGTTGTTGCAGGAGCTCAGATTGATGACAACAACCCACGTCGTACTGGCCACCGCATCGTGGCGCCCCCTGGTGGTCGTTCTAATATTACCAGTCTTGGCTGAAAAACGATGGACAGAAACACAAGGATGAAGGATCATGGGAATAATGTCCATTCCCTTCAATATCTGTGTTATTGAGCCCACAGTTTTATTTGGTACTAACGGAAATAAAAATGGAAATGTCTTTCTTTTTTTTTTTGTATAGAAGAGGTGATAATAGTGTGGTGTGTTTGCTTGGAACTACTTGCCTCACAATTGTGCTTTCATGCCATAGTCACCTTAAAGCATGGTGCTTCCATTGCCCTTTTAGTGACTACAGGTTTTAGCTTTGTCTCGTAACTGAATGATGGTTCCTTTGCACCCTTTTGCTGTATTAGAGTAGTTAATGCATGTTACTGAGTTATTTATGCAAGTTGCATTCTGTGAGTGAGTCCCTTTAGAACACGTTGCCAACAATTGACTAGACACAATGCCAAGATTAATGTCTGTATTTGAGAAACACCACCAAAAACACTTATGAAGGAAGAAAATGGCCATCTTGAAAGTAAGAAGTAGAGTAGTATAGGCAGCTGCTGTTTAATCTTTAATTTATTAGAAATCCAAGCACTTCTCTCAGACACAGAAAGTCACCAGGACACGTAATGACAAATGGTCTCTGTAGCACCTGTCTGTTCCCACTCGGTACATTCCAAGTCTGTGTCCTTCTTGTTTCCATTTTAGACAGAGCCATAATTTTTACATACCAATGCCATTGCCACCCCTGCAGGGATTTCTCCACCTGGGCAGTAGTGCTCTCCTTCTGCATGAGATTTTTGGTACTTACAGATAATCCAAGTTGCTGTCGGATTTTTAAAGTTTTTTGTACAAATTTTTTCCTTTGTAATCACATGCATTTTTACTTACTCTACCGTTTCAAGATCTACTAGTTGTGGTTCAATTTCTGAATTCAAAGCTTGTGAAATAAAGGAAATTAATTGATGGGTAAGTCTCGTCTTCTGCTTTCCAGTCCTGTGACTCAGTGAAAACTTAGAATGAAGAAACTCAAGAGGATTTGTCTTTTAGGTTGACATCGTGCCATAGAAGGAATCTCTTGAGATCACAAATGTTGTTCACGACGTGATTACAGATATCTGCATATGCATACTACAGCATGATATACTGTGTCTTAATTAAACAGAGCACACAGTAAAAATGTACTTACTAAAAATGGCATTTACTATTGACTAAAATGTACTTAGTAGTGGTATGCAGTGCTTCAGTTTGACCTAAGCTCTATTTGACTTCATACTGGTTTTCTCTGCTGACTGATCCGAGACAGTGTCCAGGCATGGCATGATCAAGACATGCTGCAGGTAAGGTGAGGAGAGTGAATCTGAATTCTCTGAAGTTTTTTCTCCCTGTCTTTCTGACTCTCACAAACTGTGTAAAGAAACCTTAATTTCCTGTCACTTTTTACTTGTCTCACTGTGTTGCAGATGCTGTGGGAGGTGTGGGCCATGAGATTAGGCAGGTCAGCAAAACACCTCCCCCTGTGCCACTCTGCCTCTGTCTACACTACAGAACTGCTCCAGGAGAAGTTTTAAAGCAGTGCGGTGCCACTGGAATGGTTCTAACAGTGATGCTTGACCACTTAGCACCCCTCCATTGCATCCACACAGCAAGAATGTGTTGGCACAGACCATGTGGTGCTTGCCATGTGCCTGTCATTGTGAATCCAGTGTGCCATCACCTCTAGCTTGCCTGGGAACAGAACCACTATGCTGGAAAACACTGTTTTGGTCAGCTTGGTCTGAAACCTGGCAGCAGAGCTGGTCTGAACAGCCAGCTTTGGCTTTGAGCTGAACAAGTGGAGAAACTGCAATTCAGTCTGCAGTGAACTGAAGTGGTTGCTCCCTGAAAAAATAAAGCTTTTCATGAACAGTCCATTCTGCTAAGAATTCATGTCTCCTATTGCCTGGACAGTACTCTCATACCCAGGTCTGCTTGTTCCTTTGGTGGTTCAGATATTTTATATGATAGAAATTAAAACAAAATGCTTATTTGGTGGTTCAGGTTTTTTATAGGAAGTAAATTAACACTAGCAGAGAAGCCTAAAGACAACCTGCCCTGGAATAACCTACAGCCTAGCAGGTAAGGCAGTCCTGAAATGCCAAGTCTCCATCTGCACTGTCCTATTCCAACCCATTTGCTGTGAGTGTTGACAGCCAGCAACAGTCCTGGTGATGTAACCCCTGCCAACAGAAATACAGCTGTTTTGTGAAGCTGTGCAGCAAATTTGACATAGTGTGAAAATTTTGAACCTGCTCCTTAAAATTTCCTTAGTGCTTTCCTTGCAATAGTTGCTCACCTCCAAATAAAACTCCTGCTCAATGTATGAGGCTTGTCACATGTGAGGTGGCAGAAATGATCGCTGTGTATCTGGTGTTGAGATTCCACTTTTCCTACACATTTAACAGCGTCCTAAACCAGAGAACCCTTTGCCGACAAGCTACTTGAGGATCCAATGTTAACATGAATTTATTTTTTCACAGTGAAGTGCCTGTGAATAAACACGTGTGGGTGTTTGAGAGGCATTTCATGGTTCAGTGCTGCTGTGTGAACAAGATTCTGCTTGTCAGGTCAATGACTATCCTGTGATTTCTCCAAGGAGAAATACTTCATGCCCATGAGGTTCATAAGCTCGGCATCCTGGCCATTGCTGCCATGGCACTGCTGAGGGGCAGCCTGCAGGAGCCTGTGGGTCCTGTGCTGTGCCCGAGTCTCTGCTCTGAACATGCAGTTCATGGGTATGATTCAAGCAGTAACTGGAGCACAGGCACCCTACTTGGATGGTACATGGAATGTGCTGTTGTTCATGGAGGGTAAAGCACAGTAAATGGTGCTTCTCTTGCCACCTGGAGGCCTATATCATAGCAATGACCCTGCCCCCAACATCACTAACCTTCCTAAAAAAACTTAACAGTAAAGAAGATGTGGATTAGCTGGTGATCCAAGTGCATCCTGCAGAATAGGAAACTTGAGTTTGCTCCTTTGTAGGAGCACCAAGCTGGGAGATGTTCAGTTTGTGAACCTGAGGGAGGGGAACTGCTCGGCTACAGCTGGAAGCAGAGCAGAGTTTTTGTGCTTCCTGAATCGGGCTTCTAAAAATTTGCAGCAGGCTATAACCTCTTAACATCTGATGTAGCCAGTGTAAAACTGGCTCTTCCCTGTTGCTATTTGCAGACCATTAGTCTGCAAAAATTAGTCCCTACAACCAGCTTCAGGACTATTTGTCAATCAAGTGATGTGGAAGAGAAGGCTGTATCCATGGATTTTTTTCCCCGAGTGATATTTTGGACGAGTCTGTCTTGTATTAGTTTGTCTGCTACCAGAGCAAGGCAGTTAAATGTTTGAATTCTAGTGTTTGTAGCAAAGCCTGTTAATTATGATGCCAAAACTGACAGCTGTCATAGCCTTTAAATGTTTCTCTTGGCAATACAGTGGTCTTGGTCCTCAAGAACTAGAATCTCAGACTGGACCAGGTCAGATGACCATCTACTCTGGGTTTTAGTAACCAACAACACAAGCTTGAAGGAGGCCAAAAGAGCAAACACATAATGCTTATGTTCCTCTGAGTGTTTATTTAAGCTGCTTTGTAATTGGAAAGCAGCAGCCTCTTTGTAAATCTCAGTGAATTTTCTGCCATGAATTTGCCAAGGTGATTTTAAACCCAAGTAGAATCTTGGCTTTTACGGCTTTCCAGAGTAAGAAATTGCACAGCTGAATGCACAATGACAAAGTGTCAATCTAGTCATCTTGGCACCAACTATTGCTTGCCATTTAGACCTAGTATGGTTCTCATAGACCTCCTGTGGCAACAGCCTTGCAGACCCAAGGACATGGCAAGAAGAATTTGCTGTATTGTTTTCCAGGATTTCACCTTCCTGTCATGAACACTTGTCCAAGGAAAACTCTCTAGTGTACAAAATATCTACTCAGGTATCTGCCTATCAGTACATGTAAATATACACTGGCATTAGCAAGTGTAGCTGTTACATTTAAAAAAAAACCCTAAAATTAGAAATATTGCAAATCTGCATGATAGTGACAACTTCATAATTAGAATATCAATCTGCAATAGCAACTATTTAATTCAGATTGTATCTTAATCCTGTGTATTTGTTGAGGAGTTCTAGGTATAAAAAACATGTATTTTCCTTCCAGGCTCAACAGAACACTGGATTCTGCATTTTTTTTTCATTCAGGAAGTGTCCATGAATACAGTGTTTTCATCTGAATTTTCACCTCCCTTAAAAATTCAGAGATATCCGAATGCACCATGTTCTGGTTCCTTATTTCCTTCCCTCTGCACTTACTACTAAACTATTAGTCATTGTTCATCTGCTGTTAGTAAAAAAAAAATAAATCTCAGTCATCTAAACAAACTGGTTTTAGGATAGCTGTTCATTATGGTTGTGATGAAGTTTGCACAAACTTTCCAAATAAATTTCAGTGATGGCAGTGAGTGGTATTGGGAGAGGGGTGCATGGGAGATGGAAGAATGTTACCCTCCATGTTGAAAAACAGGATAGAACATTTTCCCTAAATTTCTGCAGCAAGTGTTTTTGATATGTATCTGTAAAACATGATCAAAACTCCATATTACCCTTTCCAGAATAAAATAGAGAGCTTTATAGATTTATATTATAAAGTGTTTTGAGCTGTGACTGGTGCCTAGGAGTCCCCTGTTCCCTGATCTGACATGCATTCCCTTGGAGACTGCTCTCATTGGCAAAACTCCTTAGCACTTTATCTCTCCGGACTCTGCAGGCACAATCCCTGTCCTGTGGGAAATTTTAACCATCCCTTAAAATATAGGAAAGATACAAAGGAGAGAAGACCCAAACATTTCAGTAACACATCAGCAGAAAGCAATACTAGAATCATGGAAAAATTTAGATTGGAAGATGTATCATCTGAAGTCCAGTCTCCTACTCACAGCAGGGTTAACTTCAAAGGTAGGTTGACCAGGATGCTGTCCAGCTGACAGTTCTAGTTTCCAAGGATGGATGTTCTGCACTCTCTCTTAATTACCTGTTCCAGCAATTCACCCACTTCATGGCAGAGAATTTTCTCTTCCTGGTGAGTAACTGGAATGTCTCTGCTGAAACTTGTGACTATCGCAATAAGCTGTGCCCATTTGGCTGGTGATAAAGTATTTCACAGCATCAGGAAAAATCTCAGTCCTGTGTTGGCTCAGAAATAAGCAGTCACATGCATTTAAACTAGAGGGGCCACAGGTAAAAAGCCCACTCCGTTATGAGTATGTCAGGAGATGGGAGGGAGATCTTCAGCATCAGGATACAGATACTGATGGTTACTGTGGTTAAAGTTGAATAACACAACTCCAGCAGAGGTTTAGATTGGGCATAGGAAACATTTCTCCACCAAAAGGGTTGCCAAGCATTGGGTGGGACAGGCTGCCCAAAGAACTGTTTGGGTCACCATCCCACCCCTGGAGGTATTTAAAAGATGTGGAGGTGTGGCACTTAGAGACATGGTTTAGTGGTGGACTTGACAGTGCTGGGTTTACAATTGGACTTAATCTTAAAGGGCTTTTCCAACCTAAATGATTCTGAGGCTATGATTCCATAACCTAAGAGAAGTTCAACAGGACTTCACTGCAGAAAACTGTTGTGAGCTTTGTTTGGCATTTGCTACACTTGTTTCTCGGTCCAGTTAAACTCTGTCTTGTTCAGTATGTGCATTGCTGAGAGGCAGTGCATGAAATTTGCACAGGACATTAAACAGGAACTTGGCGCTGGAGAAACTCAAGGAGACTGAGAAATCAGTTACAGAAGCAAGAGCTTTTGCCAGGAAATTTCTTATGTGACTGTGGGAGAAGAAAGGTCTGTGGAAAATCCATCCCGGGAAAGGCAGGCAGATGGAAGGCCGGCAAGTGCTCACACCCACTGGGGGGACTCACAGGGGTCCTGCCGAGCGCCAGGACCTCCTGGGCTCCTTCCCGGGACTCCCTCCAACATCTAGGGGATGGAAACATTGCGAACTGCCCAGGAGAGGGCACTGCTGCCCCGCTTTTCGGATAACCCAAACCATTCCTCTTTTCCAACGGAGAGAAAAAGCCATGGCAGCTCTGCCTAGCCAAAGGAGAGTATCCGGGAGACCCCACCCGGGTGATGAGACCCGCTCGGGTGATGATGCTGCACCCAAACTGTGACGGGAGCTGCTGCCGTGCTGTGTGGTTTAAAGGATCTTCGACTCTAATAGTAAAAGCTTCCTTAATGCCATCTGCACAGAGTGGGGGAAAAAAGGCAGAATGAGCAGCAACTCAAATGTCCCAATCAGGAATGCAGAGTGATCACAGAGCTCAGCTACCAAAATACCAGAATCGAATGTCTGAAGTAGTACAATTTAGAAAGTCATTTTTAAAATGGTTGGGGTGAAAATTATCACTCCTGGTAAACTCATTTGTGAAGCAGCACATTTGTCTGAGACAAACTGCATAACTCAGGTAGTATTTTCCATCCTGCACCAAAGAACAGCCTTTTCGTTAGCAAAATACCATGTTTATTTTTTAAAAGGCAGAAAACTTCCATTTCATGAAAGCTTAAGTGGGGCAATTTATTACCTAATACAGGTGCTCTGTACAGCCAGTAAGAACTAGCTGCTTTGCATAACAAGAATTCCCACAGGAAATTCAATGACCATAACAAAGTGTATCCAAAACAAAAGGGTGCACTTAAGAAAGAAGACTAGAAACTGAAGTATAAAAAAGTGAAAGAGTAAACTGCATCTGTCTCATTTTTTCTAAAAGTAGTAATTTGAAATCTGAGAAAAAGGCAGAGAAATATATATATAAATATTTGTACAGATTTTTGAAAGCATACATAGCCCTGGAGGAACTAGAATGTAACAAAAGAGAGACCAAATGTCATCTTTTGATGTACCAATACCATCTGAAGTCTGTTTACATATTCTTTGCATTTTTATCTATTTTTGTTAGGTCAAAGCAGCAATCACGAAATAGTAAGACTTGATCAACCACATTTAGGGCTCAAAAGCAAGTGGTACGTTCTTATTGTGGTGAAAGCTTACTGAGATACACCGACCTGGGCCACCAGCCTGGTGTGGATCTGTTCTCCTGTAACTGCAGTTTCCTCAGGTGTATTCCAAATCTGAAACTATCTCCCCTCCACATTTCCCAGGCATACCTCAAAGCACTTACATTAAGGACTTCCTTGTTCCTCCTTACCAAAACCAAGAGAAATGCTTTATTAACAGCTAAAGGAAGTTGGGATTGATTCTTGGTCTGTAGCAAAAAAAGATTTTTCAGTTATTATTGATTTTCTTCATTGTTCTTCAGCAAAGCAGCTCAGTAAGTACCCACAGGGGCTGAGATTCCCCAGAACAACGCTTTGGTACACTGTGTTCAGACAGCTCACATAAAGGCTTTTACTACCTGCTGCCCTTTTTTTTAAACATATTTGAGTTTTCCCTTGGTTCAGTCTCCCCTTCATGTGGACTCTGTAACATCTCTCTGAAAGAAATGTAGAAGAAAAATAAAACAAAATTGTAGACAGATTTTAAAATACTATAATTCTCTCTTATACTAAACCATTTTGTTAAAAGAAAGGCGCTTGCTATATAACTTCTGCACTCACTGGTTTCAGCTGCCTCTGTTGAGGTGCCAAAACAAAGTTGCAAAAAGATAAACGTTCCTTTGTTGGGTCCCTGTTCCCTGCACATGTACCCCTTGTTGGCTGTGGGAAAGGAGTGTGTGAAAAGGGTTGATGCCATCAGGGAAAGGAGCCATCTCCTGAAGTCAGCCCCAGGCTGAGGTCACTCAGGGGATAAATACTTTACCCCAAAGGCCTGTGGCTCCTGAGAACCAACTGTTTGCTTTGCCTGTCAGCAGGATTTTCTCTGCTCAATATATCAAGCCCCAGCGACCAGCTGGCTGGTTTGATCTGCCTGTAGTAATCAGCTGGCATTTTTCAGGTTTGCAGCCATTTCTTCTCCTCTAGTTAGCACCCCAGCATAAGCCAACTGAAACATCTATCAAGAAAATCATTGTTAGAGCTGCTACCCTCATCAGCCAAAGGCTGGCGCTTGCCTTTGTTCCTGAAATAAAGGTGGAAGTTGAAAGCCCAAATACCACAGACCATATTTTGGTTGCTACAAGTCAGCCAAGCTCCATTGAATTCACTTGTCTCTGCTGATTTATGCTGTCTGTGACTCAGGTTTAAAAAAACATAATTAAAGGAAGCAGTATTTCTCATTTCTCTACCTATAATCAAAGTTATTTATAAAATACATGGCAGTACATAGAAACAAACACAGATTAATTTCCTACCTTTAAAAGAAAATTAGATCAAGTACATGTGAGAAGTAACTATTATGGAAGAAGCTTAGCTAATGTAGGCATTATATTTTGGGTTTGATTGACATACCTGCTCATGAAGTAGATTTTTGTAGCTTTTTATAAAATAAAGTAGCTTTTTACAAATTGTTTTTCATATACCATATTTCTAGCTCCTAATTTACCTGCATGAGCCAGAAGACAGTCCATGGGGCTCTTGAATATTTTCATGAAAATCATCTTTTCCTGCTGATTCAGGTGAGTGGAAAATCTGCCTTTTGGAGTTTGGTTTTTTCCCTGAATTGCCAAATGCATGTGGATTAAAGAAAAAAGAATCACATATAGTAGAGCTTTTTTGGTTTTGATTAACATAAAGCAAAAAAATACACTCTAACACTTCATGCATATATGTTAGTATTCCAAGGAAACCACTCCACTTTACATTAGACTAGCATACTGCTTTTTCACCATGGTTAGTTCTCACACAGCAGACTGAACTTTCACACTTGCTGAACACTGAAGTAAAGCTTCCATGCGGTGCCACAGTTGAAAGCCCTATCATGTATTTTCTCAGCAAGTAATTGAAAATGGCTTTTTATTACCAGTAAACAGAAGAAAAGCTAGTTCATAATTTTGAGTGATTTGAATCAGAACAATCTGGTGTTAAAAATTCACTGCCCTTAGGGCCCTGAACTGAGCCTCCACATGTGTCCCTGGGGTCATGTGCCTACCATGGTTCTGCACGCTTGAGAAACAACCAGCCTGGGGGGAGTGGCTTCAAAACTGTGCAGGCGAGTGAGCTGTTTTCCCCTTTCAGGCTCCCATCTCACCTCTCAGCATCTTTGGAATGCAATGCCAAATGCTTCATGCTGATAATGACAGCAATATTGCAGGGCTCAAAGGATGATACTTTGTATGTTCCACCCAAAATGTGGATGGGGAAACACAACTGCTATTCTGATGATTTATCCCTAAGTATCTCTTGAAGAATGAAATAATCTGTTAGAACTACAGTAAATTCATATAAATATTTCAAGTTTCCTGATTCAGTAAGTTTTTGCTTTTCAGCATGTGTGTGGGAAAGGCAATTCTTCCATTCCACGAGGAGAATGACAGCTGGGTGACAGCTCTGCTGTTCTCCCAAAGACCTAGTGATTGAGGTGAACAGAGTAATTTGTAGAGGACATGATAAAGACATGAAAAATAATTTTGGTTTGTGCAGGGCAAAGCCTCACCTCTGTGGAACAATGTGATCTAGTGTCTAAAGGCTGTTCTGGAGTTACAACAGAAGGTGACACTTATTTGTGGCTGTGCTGCTGGCGCACTGGTGACCTTCAAAGGCTGCCTTACTTTTGTACATCTCAGTTAGGGAAATGGCACTGATGACCAATCTCTCCTGAAACTCCAACCTGTTACATTGCAAAATCTGCACTGATAGGAGGAATTATGCAGGTTTTTTAAACAATTCAGGATTGTATCAAACTGCTGGCTTACTCCTTTTGGAAGGCTTCTTCTTCACAGTCACTGGAACTCTGGTCAGCACAGCCAACTCACTCATGAAGTCCTGCTCTGCTTCCTGCACTCAAGGATAAACCAGCAGTCAGTTAACACAACACAGCTCAGTTCTGGATTATGTTATGCTACATTTGGCATTACAAAACAGGTATGTGTCACTGCAAACACAGGAATCAATATGGCCAGAGTCAGTTCCCACAAGATGGTGGTGAATCTTAGCCCAGATCTCAACTAGGACAGCAAAGAGGCCTCACAACCTGTCCCATGTTTTGCCATTGACTGCTTCAGATCCATGGACCATTTTACCCTGATTTACCCTTAGCTGATTATCCAGCTCAGTTTCCAGGCGATGCAAGCTGAGCAGCTTCTGCTTCAGAGACTCCAGACGAATTTGCTGCTGCAGTTCAAACTGAGACAAAACCTTCTTCTGCTGCAGCATTATCCTGGTCAAGAGAAATGTAAAAGTACAGATGTTATTCAGTTCAAGGGAGGAATACAAAGTCTATTTAGAAGATTTTATAAAGA
The DNA here is from genome assembly GCA_013396695.1 of Sakesphorus luctuosus. Classification (NCBI taxonomy): domain Eukaryota; kingdom Metazoa; phylum Chordata; class Aves; order Passeriformes; family Thamnophilidae; genus Sakesphorus; species Sakesphorus luctuosus. Next base: position 1,926,370 of record VWZD01005774.1, read on the forward strand.
GAAAGGCTCTTTAACAATATTGATCCAGACAGATCCTGCTGGGACAGAAAATTTTGTGGTAGATTTTTAGACAGATGTACTTAGTTTAATCACCTGCCTCGGCTGTCCATAGGATACAAGCTCCTTTTGGAGGTAGGAACTACAGCAAGAGTTTGGGTTGTTCATGCCTGGACTTTGGGAGCTGGAGTTCAGCTCTAAAAGTGAAATCTGCTTTCAAAACCATTTTGTGTTTCTAAAATCATCTTTACTGTCTGCTTGCCAAAGAGACAAGCTGTTAGATCAGGTGTGGGGATAAGGGATTAAGAATCAGACATTTCATCCAGGGCTCTTCACTACCAAACTGTGACTTAGCCAGAAACATGGTAATTCAAAATTTGGCAATTGAGAGTATTGGCAACTGTGTTCTTTGCTTGATTTACTTTTCTGGTTGAGGATTATTACTAATACAGTACAACCTGAATGGCTGAAACTTTGCTGCATCTGTATTTCTTCTGTATTTTTGCCTGATCTACCTGAGAGCAATGCTGTCAATCATCCATTACATTCCTCAGGGAAGGAGGTAACACAAATTGTTTCTGACATCTCCACGTAATGAAGTTGCTGTTGTAATGGTCACTGGCTACAGAGGTTAGCTTTCAAAATTTACTTTTTGAACTCACACTCATAATGTTGCACCAAGGGCAGAAAGAAAGAAAACAGTAAAATAATGTAGAGTTTAATGGGAGTTAAGACGAATGGAAATTTTGTCATTAATTTAAAAAGGACTGGGATTTGACCATAAAAGAAGTCATAATGAAAATAAGAAAGTGGGTTTGATTACTGATGGGTATGAGGCCAGTTTAGATGCCGAATAGTTACATTCTTCATTACCCTATTTCTACTTGTATGAAGGCCAATTTCATTGTATTTTGTTTTAAGATACTGGAATTGATCATGGGAGAAAAAAATCTGAGACAACAGCTAGAAGCAAATTTATGAGTCAGAATAAATGAAAAATTTGATAATGAATAACTAACAGACCTTTTATGAAGTCCTTTATATAAATCCATTTCTATACTAATTCAAACAAGGATAAAAAAAAAGTGGGCAAAAACTTCTTTCAATTTAGAAGCAATAATGCCTAAAAAAAAATTAACCCCTTTACAAAACTGCAGATGCTGTGTTGTTCTGGATAATAAACTAAGAGTAAAGACATAAAATGTTTACAAAAATGTATCATGTGCATGCCAAGCCATACAGCTATTTATGACAACTTATTCCTTTGCAATTGCAGTGCTTTTTGTTTGGACTTCATATTTTATAAAAATCAATATTTACCTAAATTTTATTTTTATTTAATTAAAATTTGAAGGGTTCTACTCTAAATTTAGTGCTAGTAATCTTGATTGTCAATGGCATTCACTGAAATCTTGCCATTTTGAGTATTTTTTGTGCTTCAAACATTTTCTCTTCATTATGGTGTATGTTTCCTCCACAGCAAACTAACAAACACTTTTGATGTTTGAAGTAGAAAGGACAGCACTGGTTCCCATCCTACATTTATGTTAAATTTCTTTTAAAATTTGGCATATATTTTGACATTGTTTTTCATTCCCTCTTTTCAAACTAAGTACAGTTCTTCAATCTGTAACTAATGACCGTCAAAAAGTTTATTTAATAAGAACATAAATGCCTGAGATCAAAGGGCAGATGTAATTTGGCAACAGATACTTCTTTTCCATCAAAGACAAATGCAAAATTCAAACTCAAGGCATTTATTCAGCTAGACATTTATGTAGATCTGCAATCACTCATACTTAAACAGAGTCAGCCATGCTGCTGCCTACCCTTACCTTTGATGGACCATGGATGACACATTTAGGAGGCCTTTGGTGTGTTTTTCTTTCAATGCCAGTTCATTTTCTTCTTTCTTCTTAAGTCTGATCCTTTCGTTTCTTTCTGTTGAAATAATATTTTTGAAACTCTTCTGATCAAAATTACAAATTGACTTTGTGGCAACCTTCAGCACAAATAAATCCTGGTTCTAGGCAGTCTTTCCAAAGTTACTGTTCCTTAGGGGATATCAAGTACTTCTTACACACTGTTGCTCTGCCACCATAATCTGTTGCACAGACAATAATTTCTGCAATTAGATGAGATGGTAATGTCACTGAATTCCTATTCTACCAAATTCTCCCACTAGACTAACTGATTAATATGGAATTCAAAGCAGAAGTTTTATAAAAAGACCTTGATTTCTTAAGCAAGAACTGTAATACCTAAACAAAATGTGCAATATAAAGAAAACCTCCACTCAGAGGCCGCTTAGTCCTGGGAATGCTTAACTTCCTAAAACATCCCCTCAACTGTCATCAGAGTATTCTGGGTGCTTTTGCATATGCTCATACTCTGTGATTAAGTTAGTGCTTCTCTGTTGACCAGGCTTCTGACTCTTGCCCCTGAAGTCCTGCCTGGCAGCAGAGCTCAGAGCACATTTGACAGACAGGATCTTGCACCACTGCTTTTAAAAAAAGGAGAAGGAGGGAGATGCATGGATTTGTAACAGATCAGGGTACATAACCTTCATTTGGGGAGCATCCAACCTTTTCTCAGAGAGGCTGACAGGCACCATCAGGGAGCAATTACTTTAGGCTGGGCTGCACTGGCTGTGTGAGGGGAGATGCTCTCCCCTTTTTTCCCTGTGGCTGTGCCAGACAGACTAAATTCACATTTACTAGGCCCAGGGATTTCAGAAGAGGCATAATCCTCTAGTCTGACATTAAGCACAGTCACTGGGAGAGAGATGCCTGGCACTATGGTCCTTAGTCCCACTTTGCTGTCACTGAATGAAGTATGTAAGAAATTTCCTATGTGGCCATTTTAACCCCACGGCTAACACACAGTAGGTGGTTCTATTGCCAACGCTGTTTTTTCCATCTTGTTTTAGAAGGAGAAGCTATGAGAGGACTTGGTGAGAAGGGTCACACTCTTAGTGTAATAATCATTCTTGGAGATCACCTCACAGATTAACCCCTCCTGCAAAGCAAGTAAGGTGGATGTTCTGACTCCTGGATGAGCCTGGATGGAAGGCAGCTGGCTGGCTGGCAGGGCTTGGGGTGTCCTGGCTGGGTGCCCGAGCAGAGCTCCAGGCTGTTCAGAATCACCGTGAGAAATTTAAACGCTTCTGGGGCCCGTAGAGCAGCAGAAATAAGAAAGAAGTGGGGCTATGCACTACAAACCTGGACTTTGGTTAAAGAAAAACTTACGTGACTTAAAGTGTCCAAGTCCCTCAGCATCTGGTAGTGCCAAGCTACAGTACACACGTGTAGGTTTGCAGTATTTTTTCACTGTAGCATTTCTTTTGATCTGTGCATTTCAGCTGGGTTTCTCTCTGGCCACCCAAATCTAAACCATTCCTGCTTCATTACCAACATAAATACTCTCATTCTCTCTCCTGACTGAAGGCTTATATTGCAGGAGAAGGATTTTCTTTTCCTTCAGTTGAAAAGAAAATGTGCTCCATTACATGTGTAATTTTCTTCCTTGTAACTCATGGCATAGCAGCACACTCAAACAAAAACATATCCACACAACCTCTAGGGGGAAAAACAATGTAAATGAACAACCACCAGAAGGCTGACTAGGCTTCTTGTGACTGGTATTCTAGGTCTCACAACCTAACTGGGAGACCAGTAGAGAGCAGTAACAAAACACTGATGAAGCAAAACATTCAAGTGTGTAATGACATCCATCTCAGCTCTGCTCAGAGAAGCATTCGTGAACAGGCTTCAGTTTTAATTCTGGCTTGAAGGAACTCGAATCAAAGGGATTTTGGACACTATAGTTGGTTCAATCAGGGAAAAAGAGGTTTTTAGAGGTAGTTTGTGAGAACTTCAGTAAATGACTACTTTGCTGGCAGTCAATGTCTGAAACACAGATTGTCAAAAATCCCTGCACAGATTTTGCCTTACCCCTAGCACTTCAGCTTCCAGTATCAAAGTCTTCAAGGTTCACAGCAGAGCAGTGCAGAACAAATGGGTTCTGTCTAGAGGCCAATAAGTATGCCTAGCTAATACTGGGTGTCACATGTCCTTCCTACCAACTCATCTCTGGATCTCAGCCTTGAGTGGATGTGCCTATTCCTCTTCAAAAAACCTCTTTTGTGGTTAAAGAATAGTTTTTATTTAAAAAATTGCTAACTCTACTTTTAGGAAAAAAAGGTATCTCAAAAAAAGTATCTCATGTCTCAAATACTTAACCTCTGATGCTACTGGTGTTTTGCTAACTTGTTGACTTCATTTAATGCCAACACCCTTCATCAGGGGAAGGGAAGGTGTTTACAAAAGAAATCAATAATCACAGCTTGCTTTCATTCTTTTATCCTGAAGGAAATAAGCAATTAAAATAATTCCACGGGAGTCTGCCTGTATTTATGTGAGATCCAGCAGATCATAAACCTCTACAGCAGTTTCAGAACCTGTTAGAGGATCATGGTTGACATGTATGAAACAGTGCAGTTGCTCACAGTGTTCTATGATAGGCATGCTTGGATTTTTGGTATCTCCTCTAATATGCATTTCCTCAACTTCAGAAACAACACCACTTCACTGAGCCAAAAAAAAATGAATTAATTAAAGAATCTATTCCCCAAAGCTGAGAGCAGTCACCTCAGAGAAAGCAGACTATCTGCTAATGATGTTTGTTCTCTTTACATGGGAGCAGGGATTGCAAACTCAGACCTCCTCCCTTCTAGGGAAAAGCTTTAGCTTGTAGATACCTGTCATATACCTCCTCTCTCTACCTATGAGTATTTGATTCATTGATTCATTTGCATGAATTAATATGCAAAGCTGAACAGTGGTAGATGTTAGATTTACAACCTAATACTTGTACAACTCCTTACTTCTAAAATTTTTCTGCCCTGTGTTGAGGTTTAAGGAACTGGAAAATCAACTGCAGGCAGTTGTGACTACGGTGGTATCTCTGATCTTAGCCTGGGGAAGCAGCGTTCACGGTAAACTGTAATTTCCATCACTAGACATCATTCTGTGTGTGTCTGTACCAAATGTTGAGTAATAGGGTCCTGCACCTTCAGCTGTAATGCAAGTAATTAATAAAAATTGTTCTACCACTTCTCCTTCGAAGATGTAAATGGACCTACTCATTCATTTTGCTTTGACCCTTAAATAACAGATTGCTGTTACCTATAAAAGCAATCTTTACAGTGCTAAGATAATTAATTTAGACATAATTGTCTTAGAGTTGTGAATATCATACATACCTTGCAAGGATTTCAAGTGTTGAAGCTTTTTTCCTTCATAGCCTTCTGTGATTTTTCCTAATTGCTGGTAGTAGTTTTGCACCAGCCTACTGATATTATTGCTGGTCCCATACACACTTTCAACAGCAGCTTCCACCAGTCTCTCCTATATCAGACAATACAAGTCACAATTCATTTTCTAAGCCCAAAGCTGAAGTGTTTTGATCTGTCTAAAACTGAAGACCCAATCTAATTTGGTATGTGCACACAAAATTGTGTAAAATGTGGCTTTAAAAATATGTCAGACTGAGATGCTGCAAACCAGGTATCTCTACTCATCCATGGAACATTTTGACATAAAAACCTGCAGCAAAATCTTTCTAATTTGCCTTATCTTCACCTGAGAAGAGGTCCTTCCCTTATCTATTCAACCTCTGTAGCCCATTTTACCTGTCAACCCAACTGCCAGCAAAGTAGCTGAGTAGCTCTACTGTGACTTTCCATTACACAGAAAATCCAAATATTTACTTTGGAAAAATTTTATTCATCTAGGAAGCAAGTTTTAGTTTGATTTAATTATTTATCTATGAATTACAATTAAGCTGTTAATACGCAAACACAATCAATCACAAAACCTTGATCAAGGGGTAACCATCTCCCTTTCTTCCTCCTTTTCATTGTTCTCTTTCATCAAGAACTCTGACAATTTGTTTTACATTCCAATGTTTGGCTTAATAAAACCTGGTTTGGGTAATACAGCAAATACTTTACTGCTACATAAGGGTTAGTTTGTAAGTACTTGGCAAAGTATTTTCAGTTTTAACACAGGCTGTAATGATCTCCTGCTAATACGTCTACACACAAGGTAATGCATAAATGAAATTGTCTTCCATTTTAGCAAAGAAGCCCTTGGGTTGTTTTTGGAAAACTACTGCTGAACATTTCCATACCTTGAAGTCCTGCCCATCATCCAAACTCTTTTTTCCAGCTTCCTGTCGGGCATGCTGCAGCAGTGTCTGCCCAATCACCTGCTCCATGTACTGCTGAAGAAACTGAAGAGCTTCTTGGATTTCTGTGACTAGCTGCTGATGAAATTCTAAATTGGTTTCCTGTGTTTCTTCCTCAAGCTTCTCCTCCTCTTCCCGAATGTGGGACTCCTGATAATCACACAAAAAGAAAGCACTGGCATTTAAATATGTTAATAAACTTAGTCAGCTTCACTTTGAAAGAAGTCTACATCCATTCAGAATGTTACTGTTTTAATAAAGAGAACAATCTAATTTCCAGTGGAACTGTGTACAGTCTTTTAACACATTTATCTTTGCAACAAAACTGTAGCCTCTGTCATGACACACACAGTAACAGTTGTGTCCTGTCCCACTAGTCATTTCCAAGTGATGTATGCACATCTATGTCAAATACCCTGGGTCCAGTAAGGGATAATTGTGGATGCTTTGATAAACTGCACAGGAAAAAGGCAAATTTAAAAGTTATGCAAGTTGTGTACCAGGAATACTCCTACAGTTGGTTTGCTCTATCTGAGAAAAACTTGGTATATTGGTACTTAAGGCCCTTGGGAGAGGTCATGAATGTGTATAATAGCGCTTTAAAACCATTTGCCTATCATCCTCTGGTGATGAGTTCTAAAGCTTATCCACACATTTCTTCATTTTGAACCTGCCACCTAATAGCTTTTCTCAGTGCTCTCTGCTTTCATTAAAGACACAGGAAAAATTATTCCCTACTGCCGTATTTTATGCCAATTTTAAAACATATAATAACCCTAAGACACCTGTTTTTTAGGCTAAAGAGTTCTAGTCCTTTGAGGTCTTTGAACCATCCTTGCCACCATTTTCTGTTCTTCTTTTTAAATCTACTTTCCATTTAAATTCTCTTTAGCACACAATAGTATATGCTCAACAGCACAACCTGTTCTGTCTTCCTTACAAGTGTTAGTCTCCCATAGATGGCCTTCTATTGTGTTGCTGATGCCCTTTTTACATTAATATCCTCATTTACGGCTAAATAGCATTAAATTATTCTGGGGGACTTAGCAGTGCCTATTTGATGCCTTCTTGGAAATAAGCAGTACAAGTAGAAAAAGAACCTGCTCTGGCCACGTTCATCTGTGAAAAATAATGATGTCTCTATTAATGCTGGGTTGTTCTGACATGTCTTTATTTATAACTCAGACATATGTTTTTGAAAGTTTTCTTAGGCAGTTGGAATTTGACTATATTTTTTCTTTTTTTTCAGAGCCCCACTGCCATGACCATGCCCAAGCCAGGATCCTTTAGTAACGTTTTACATTCTACATGAAATGAACAGATAGATATGACAGTGTCCACCAATCTCAAATTCGCCCAAGCAAAAATTAAGTTTCGTTAAAACAATACAGTATGCCTAAAAATCTTGAGTGTCAAGTTTCTGTAAATTAACCTTTTCTTTAACTCCTTATAGATTGGTTTTAGTTTTAGAGGTACTTTGTAACATGTTTTCTCTCTCTTGACTTTTCAAAAGTCCACACCTGCATCCTACTTCGTTACCAGCAAGGATCTTATATGTGTATTTTTAGGCACTTCCTTGTGAGATGGGTTTTAGCTGGACTTGGAAAAAGACTATAATGGAGAGAGGGCCAAAGGAACACTAATACCTGGAAACATTTAATTTTTGTTAGGGAACATAGTGATAGCATTAATTAAGGTGTCTGTGGGAGCTAAATGAGAGGGAGTACTGGAAAGCAAGAGGAATGCAGTGATACGCATTTGTATTTTATTATTTTATATTTTATTTCTTTTGAAGGTTAAAGAGTTTTTAAGAATTTCAAACTTAACAAAACACTTCAATTGACATTTCAAACATGAAAATGGCAGCATACAGATTTTCCTTATTCCCCTTCCAAGTGGAGATGGAGGGTTTGCATTATGCAAATTGAAATTAGAGGGATACAAAATATTATCTCTCAACTAATTACACAGTGACAGCATAGAGCATAGAGCTGCAAAGTGTTGGATGGGTTCAAGCTATATGTGCAGGAGCAGTGAGTTGGGCAGGAGCTATCACTGACACCTGCTACGAGGTGTCTGAGGTTGACATGAAATTTGTTGTTGTTTTTCTTGGTAAATTTCCAATGCAGGTAAGTAAATAACCAACAACACTTAATAGATCAACCTTAAAAACCACAGTCACAAACAGAATTGAAAGTGACCTGTGGGACTATCAAGTCTAAAAATCCTTTAACCTTACTCTTACCTCCCTGATCTACAGGAAATAGATAATTTGGAAGGATGTCAAGGGAATGGATGCTGAGCTTCTTGTGGGTAGTGGAGAGAGAAAAAAGAACGAAAAATTTTGACAGTATATAAGAATTTGCTAGGTCTGGTAGGAAAAGAAATTGTCCTAATGCTCAAGTAAGAACATCTCAAGTGCATATTATGATCCCTAGCAGAACTAGTAGGAGCTGCTGAAGCAGCAGCTTTGCAGAAATCCTTTATACACATTGACATGCCTTCTTTCATTAGTATTTTCATATAAAATAAATTGCTAAATAAGCTTGCTCTGAACACACATATCACAGATATCTAGACAGCAGATAAAGTATCAGGGTGTTTAAAATGTCTGCCCAAACTACAACAGGCACACCTCCCATGCCAGCAGCAGGTGCATTTTGGACAGGGAACATTTTTCTTTCTACTTGGGACTTTGTTTTGTTTTTTTGGGTTTTTTTTTAGATCTTCTATGGCTACATCTAATGCCAAATATCATACCATAGGAGACCTCTGCAGACAATGCACAAGGACACTGTACTTACCACTGCCTTCTGTAACTGCCACTGGTCCTCATCCTGGCACGGCGAGGATCCCTTCTGCAGGGCGTGCTGCTCGCTCAGCTCCTGAAGCAAGCTCTTCTTCCTGGACAGTCTCATGTGGGTCAGGGTTGTCATTCCAGCTCTTCGGAGGGTTAACCTTCTGAGTACTGAACACAGCAGAAGTCGGTGTTTTTGCAATATATAGTTAACAGACCTGGAAAAAGGACCATTAAAAATTCATCAGCAAAGCTGCTTGCTGATTTGGCACAGCTATGTTCAGCAAAGTCATTGCTAAAAGGTGACCAGAGTTACTCTTCACTCTGTGTAATGCCTTTTTATACAAAGCATGCCTTGGAAAGCTGCTCAGGTGAAAAGAGTGGGTATTGCTGTGATAAGACATTTAGTTCTGTCACACTGGAGTTAAAAGAAAAAAAGGAATACAATAGCTAAATAACTATCTATATGCTGCTGGACTGAACACTTTATCTTGAAGAATATGCAATTCCAATATGACATATGGAGTGCAGAGAGGCTGGTTCAAGACTAGAAATCACTCACAAACATAGTAGATACACAGAAAGCACACCACTGAGAAATCACACAAGACTACTTTTTCTACGTGCCAGGAATCATGTTTTGTCTATTTTTTTATTTTGCTTTTGATACTCCATTGAAAAACTAGAGCAATTGCCTCTCTGTCTGAAGATGCTCATAATCCCTCCGCACTGTACAATATAATGTACCCTAGTTTTTATCTGTGCAGGCAATAATGAAGTTTTGCCCTGCTGCTGACTGATGAAACCGTGCTTACTCATCACTCAGGCATCCTAGTCTGCTTACGACACCTCGAATTATCTTCTCTTGTTTCTCAGACAGGTGCTTTTGCATCACAGCAGACAGAGCATATTCCATTGTCCACAGCTAAAAGCAGAGGGAAAAAAATACAAATTTAAAATACTCTGATTTCAGTCATTCCAGTCACCACGTTAACAAATCAGGGGTTATTTGGTGTCATTTTGCTAACAGCAATCATCTCCCACTTTCAAGAAACAAACTCATGCTGAATTAAAATTATTCTACTTAGGAATATTTTTTTCAGTGATCACAATCTTAAACAAAGCTCACTGAAAAAAAAAAGGAAGGCTTTGCACTGGTCTGGATAAGCCTTGAGCTGTGTGTCCTACAGATTTTTTGGTTTAAGCAACAGAAGAATAAGAGAAAAATAACAATATGGAACAAAATATTATATCGACTCATATCAGCAGGTTGCTGTGGGTTTTTTGTTTGTGTTTTTTTCACTGGTAAAGAATGTAGTTTTTATTCTCACTGAACAAAATAAAGATATCTTCCATCACACTTTTGTGTATATAGTACATGGTGCTAATAGCTGGAAATGGAGACTGTGTGACTAGGAAAGTATATGGACTGCAAGTTTACAGCTCCCTCAGGGTGATATTTAGATCAAAGAATTTAATCTTTCAATGAGTTTTGATGGATTTGCCATTAGACTGTAAATTTTTTGAGATATGGACTTAAGATTTTGTTTAGCACATTGCCAGAATTTAAGGAATAAGTGATAAGGTGAAATGGTTGTAAGGCCCAAACTCTGTTACTGTGAGATGAAGAGTATATTTCAGGCTACACTGGCAGATGAATAAAAGCAGGTTACCTGCTGGTGTATCCAGAGCCCTAAATTAAATAAAATACTCTGAGTCTCTGACAGCTTCGCTGTATGTTCCAGCCTCATTCAGAACGCAGGGGACTAAATTTTCTATTATTGCAGCCAGCAAGGTTTCACTAGATCGATATTTCTAGCAAAGAATTAGATGTGTAATTGCACAATTGTTAGTATTAGGACCACAATTAGGAGTGGTACTGAGCCCTCCTGCAGATTTGATAGTCTTTTCATTGGGAAGCAGAGATCTGTGCAGGAGAGAAGCTTTATCTGTGAGCACAGAATGAAATTGGGAAGTGCAGACATCAGAAACCTCAACCACCTTTGGCTTTACAATAAAAATGTCTTTCTTTCTTAGCAAGCACCTTCTCTGTAGTATACACAGCGACACATCTAATTGACCTCTCTCCATGCAGAACACGTTACCAAAACACACGTTCCTGAGCAGGATGCCTGACAAGGATGGGCAGGCAGTCACCAACAAGTGACAGATGGGAACAGTGCAGCTGAGCATGAGAAGCACAGCCTCAGAGTCTGCAAGGTACTGCTCTCAGCACGCAGCACAGATGTACCTGTGCAGCCAGATCTCAACTGATTTGGGTCTAGATGAGTCTTATAATCACAGAGCACAGTCAAACACAGTGCCTTCTCTGATTTCATGCTGCAAGTGTCAAATTAAGGTCTATCAGATCGCCAGGTATCATCGTAACAGATGGCAAAGACTCTCTGGAACTAATAACTGTATCAGTATTTCCCTTTAGCAGCTCTGTGGATACAACTTCCTGCATATGCCTTGTAGATCAGTCACACTGTGTTAAAAGAAGGGCTGAAAATGACCCTTTACTTCCTACAAGTATTTTATTTTCCAGTGAGAGATTGGCTGTGGCTCAGACGCAGTTTTCTATTATTTTTGGAGACCTCATTATTCACTGAGGAGTTCCTCTCGAAGGGCCTGTCTGCACACTTCCTGTTAAACAGCATGAGGGTGTGTATCACCAAGGCACAGGAGATGGGAGATGATTTCTGAATTACAATTGGAATGGTAAATGATATAATATTGCAGCCAAGAACCAAAACTTTAGAACCTCACCTGCTATCAAGTATATCCTATCCAAAAAGACTCTCAGAATGATAGCAAACACAGGGCTTATAGTCATTCTTTACTTCTGTTTATGAAGAAACAGTCTAGTTCTGTAGTGGTGAAAGTGTCTTTTAAAGGAATAGAATGAGTCACTTTTTCCATTACGAGTGCATTGCAGAACCTATAAAGTGTCTCCTCGTTTCCCTGAGACCAATGGAAAGCTGAGAACACAGCAGAAATTCCCCCAGTGAACAGTTATTAAACTGAACGGTAGAAGCACATTTAGTTATATTAGTAGTAAGAGAACTAAAGGAAAGGAGGGGGATTATTACACATTTAAGGTGAGCTGATAAATAAGGAGGATTGAGATTTGGACCAAACAGTAAACCCGTGTTTTGTCCCATGAGGGCTATTACGAAGATGATCAAGATGGGAAGGATCAGCTGTGAAGAAACAGAACATAATACTTTTTATTGGAGGCAACTCTTCAGCAGCTCACTGGGATGGGCTGGCAAGGCAAAGTATTTTCTACCTCCAAAATACAGGAAGAACTCACACACACAGGCAGAAATGGAACAGCAGATTCTCTGGGAATGTTAATTTGAAGCTGCTGTCATATGACTGAAAACCAGCAAGCCAGAGACAACTATTTCAAGCCATGTGGTAAGGTCAGGCTTTCTGCTTGCACCAATCTTCCAATGCTGGGTCAAGTCCACAAGCACCTCCCCAAGCTTTCCTGTTCTTGGGAATGACCTTACTTTGCTCAGAGACAGCTCCCGTGTAGAAGCAAAAAACTCAGGCTGCTGTACAGCCTTAGTGGCTGGCACAGAGCTCAGGCTCTCTGATTCTGCATTTAACCAGTAAAACCAGTCACAAAAGTATGGTAAATGGGGGAGTAAAGCTCCAAGGAATGTCTGGCTTCTTCAAGTGCTGTTCCAATTGCCATGAAAAAATGAGTATAAACCAAAACAAAAGCAGTAAAATGTACATCATTTTAAAACTGGTAAGCAGACACTGGTTCGGTTTTCTGAGTGTCAGTGATGCAGGAATGGACGTAAAACTCCTCCTGTTTTTATTATGCAAGCTTCTAACTGTTTTGCTTCCTGGTCATAAGTCCATTTACAAGATCTTCTGAAGCACTGCTAATGTTAAGTATTACTCTTTGGCAATAAAGGTGAGGAATATGCCTCTCATCTCTGTTTTGACATCTTCAGCACAGATTATTCAGGAAATCGAAGGGAAGGGATTTCTCCCTACCAGCCTGTAGATGGGGTGCGATTCACACTGACTGACAAGCGAGTCCCTCAGCCTGGTGCAGGAGGCTGCTCCCTGAAACCCCTGCCAGGAAGGAAAGCTCACCTACAGAAATCATGAGTCAGGGACTATGTAGCAAAATGCTCAAGATTTATTTTCATTAGTCATTTATTCTCATTTACCTCACTCACATCCTAGAGAGTATAAGGCAAAGTTTTTCTTTTCATTTGTAAAAGAGGTTCTGTTCCCTGTAGTGACATTGAATTTCAGATGTGTAGAAGAAATGCTAGGAAAGGTAATCTAAAATATTAAAAAAGGCGGTTCAGGTAAAAGGGAAAAATGTCTTTTTGAGCCACCTTGAAAAGCACACATAAATACCCTGGTGAAAAATCTTCTGCTATTAAGACTTCATAAGCCTGTAAAGCAGGTGGCTGTGTAACTCTTAGTATAGTACATTTATCACAAGGTAAATGAAAGACATATCTCTGCATGTTCCCCACTCGAAAATGGCTGATAAATTGAAAGGCCTGTCAATATGACTGCTGATTTATGGATCCTCTGTCATGGTGAGCACTGTAACATCTACAGGATCTCTTAAATGACATTATCACTTGTCACAAGGACTCTCTTCTCCTTAATATGGAAATAAAGTGTTTCTTTTTGTAGGACACAAGTGTCAGCTTGTTGCTTAAATGCTCATGCTGCTGTGTTTGTAACAGGAAAGGGCCAAGAAAGGCATTTTGCATTTGAACATAACAGAATGTGTTGTGTCATGTTTTTCAGACTCATTTACAAAGAAAAATTTGCCAGCCTAGGTTTGGTGGAATAGCTATCTCCCTGCATGCTCTCTTTGGAGATACAGCAGATTTTTTTCAAGTTTAGTTCAAATACTTTCCAAAAAGCCACACACATTAAATTAAAAAAGCTACTTAAGCTTCTGCACAAGAATGTTGTCTTGAGGAATAATACAGTTTCCCACCAGGAGAAACTCATCTCTTTTTGGAATTTATCCCATAGAATCACTTGTCCTTAGGACAGTGCTGCTGCTCAGGAAATTTTTATATTGAATAAAACCCAACTGCAGCGCTGGTGAGTCAGAGACCAATGTGAGAGCTCTGTCATTGCTAAGTTAATTCCTCTATAGCTCTATAGTAATTATTGTTAATGATGTCAGCAAGCCCTTTATTTTTTTTTTCAGCTAGGAAGTCATCTGTTTTATACTATGGTACATTGGAAGTGATGGGAAGTCAACTTTCTAATTTAAATAACCTATTCTTAGGCATGACCAGAACATCTGAATTCACATGCAATGAATCCATCACACAGTGCTGCCCAAAGAGGTATTATCTAGCAGCTGAGTGCTGGAGATGAACTAATCCTTTTAATCCTCTGAGAAAAATTCGCAGGATGTGGTTTCTACACTCAACATTGTACCAAATGATAGCAACAGAGGAAAGTACGAAAGTACCTGTTTCAAAACAGGTGAGTTACAATCAAGTAAATATAAAAAGATCAGGGAGGTGCATGCTGCGTAACTGAAGAAAATATAGAAGAAAAAAAGAAGATTTAGTAGGAAGCCCAAAGTTTTCTGAATCACATTGTTTTATGGTAGAACCCTAAATATGAGTGGGTTGAAAAGTTAAACTCCTTATAGCACTCTGCAATAATCAGGGACTCGCTGAGTACTTCATTAAACATGTACTGGATTGTCCAGGCACTTTGGAGAATAAGGATAAGGGAAAGTATGATTTTGCTAGTGCTAAAAAAATCTGCCAGCCTTTTATTTAAGAAGCTCCAGTTACTCTAAACATTGCAGCATACACTTAACCTTTAGAATGGGGCACACCTTTGAATAAAGAAGGTCTTCCTTTGATCAGGCAGTGTTTGAAGCAATGCTGACAGAGACGTAACATTGCATGAATAAACTGAAAGGATAACTGAGTTCCAGCCTAATGCTGAAGACACTTGCCTCTGTGTTTACTATTGTTGCTTTTCTCCTCTGGTATCAATGCCTCCTATGCTAGACAGAAACAAAGCAGGAAAGCTGGATGAGTGTTACTTCACCTTCTTAGAATAAAGAGTAAGTTTTATATAAAGTGTGTATCAGATATTTCCAATTATTATAGTATTAATACATAAAACTAAGTAAGAAGTATTTATAATTGCAAAGCCTTGCCTGTAAACTATATTCAAATGTGTTTTCTCCAAATTGACCTGATGAAAGTTTTTTTGAACTGTTTCTGTAGATGCTCAGGAGGCGAGGACATCAGTCAGCAGCCTTGCCAAAAAATGTTTATGTGCTGACAAAGCTGTCAAACACTGTGGACAGATGTTCAGTAATTACTCTCTGACTCCTCTATGCAAGGCTACATGCACAGCATATGTATTCACTCTGTGCCGCAGGTCAAACTACCCCTTCCGAGTCTGGAGTCGTGTCTGGACCTGGGCTATATACTTACACTCCCCACAAATAAGTTTCTTGATAATTTTTTTCCATATCCCATTTTTTAAACTCTGAGGTCCCAAAATATAACATGAATCTCACTTCTTTTTCTTGCAGGAGCTGGTCCTGGAAAAGCTTCCAGCGTTTCTGGCAGTGGGTCTCCCATTTCTCCAGCTGAGGGACCAAATTCTCCTGCCATTCCTCATTCAGAAGCTCACATTCTTTTACAGAAAGGCCGGTCACCACTGGCAGAGTCTGAAGAAACAGCTCTGTCACCAACTCTGCTAAAGCATGGGAAGCTTTAGAGTACAGCTCCTAACAGGGAGACAAAGATGAACAGAGAGAGACACAGGTGACAAAGTGAACCCTGGGACCTTTGGGGCAAAACTGATGTTAGTCCTGTCGTCAATAGTTAGTGCTTCAAAATACAACACTCTTCAAGGCTTGAAGAACAGAATTATTCAAATTCATCCTGATGCAGAACAGTTTCAAGCCTAGGAAAACAAACATCTTCTGGTGGTTTTAATAAAACCAGTCCCATTCGAGCAATTTTCAATTGCTAAGGCTGTTTCACTCATTTGGGTGATTTAGTCAGATCCAAGCTAAAAACTCTTAATTCCACTGTTAAATACACAGTGGTGATAGTAGCTGTGTTGCCAAACTTGCTACAGTTTAACTCCTGGGGAGAAGGAGGGAGGACAGATAGCTCTCCTCAGCTGAAAAGAGAAAACAAAAACATGTTGGAAGGGTCACATGGACACTGAGGTACTCCCGCAGTATGAAGAGCTATTCCTGTGTAAGCTCCACATAATCTTACCAGTCCATAAAGCTTTACTGCCTAACTGGGCTTGCTTTCATTGTAATCAGTATTAACTGTCTTGAAAACACCTAGATTTCTTTCTTTTCTTTAAAATACAGACACTATTTTTAAAACTCTTTAGGCATTCCTGCTACAAATTGTCTTCAAGCTGTTCCCTTCTTTTAATTACAGGTTTAACTACAATTTATTAGGTGATCAAAATTTAGAACCTCTCAATAGAAACACATGTTTATCTAGATGTCCAATACATTTGTCTGCAGCTCATAGCCATGAAAAGTTCTAGGGGACTTGTCTTTTGGGGGGTATAAACTGCTATAATGTATCACTGTGTAAGAGCCCATTCCAACTATTAGATGTTGAATCATAAATCAGAAAATAACACTAAAAAGAAATAAAAAAAAAACCATAAAAAACCAAAAGAGGATGTTAAATTGTGAAGTCAAGAGCTCAGAAATAAAGACCAGAACTTAGGTTGCATATGAAAGGTGGTCCTGTGTCCCCATGATAATAAATTTGGGGCTCATGTAATGTTTCCACAGGACCTTAATCTGTTCCATGTTTAGGTTTATGAATAACCTTTGAACAGATTGTTTTCATAAAAATATTTTGTATTTCTCAGTTATTGTAAAATACACAAGCTGTGCGCTGAACATGAAATTATTATTTTCCTCCTATGATCCCTCTAGGATGCTAATCACCATATTAATTAGCTGTTTCACAAACAATAAATAGCTTAACAGCTCCCTGCAGTAACCTCTTCTTATGGATAGATTAAGACACGACACTATAAAACGTGTTCACTACACCTTTGAGATGAGCAGTCTTTACTCTTTCCACTCTCTTATCTCTTTAAAGCCAGCAGGATTTTCAGAATCCAGCTTCCACTGGCTTTCTTTGACCTTAAAGTGTTCTGAATTCTTGCAAATTGGGCCATGGCTTTCTGAAAAACTGGGTACTGGGCGCAAAGGATGAGAATTAGTAGTCAAAGACTCAACAATCGGATACCTCATTTCTGGTAACATTTCTCCCATTTCTAGTGATTGCTCATAATCTGGACATGACAGTATCCCTGGGGTAACATTTGCTACACAAGTGCATCCTACGCTGAAGGACTGATCTCCCCTACTCCTTAATTATTGCAGTTACCTGTCCCTGTTACAAGAGACATCCTAATCATCTGCGTAGTTGTGGGTCTGGCTTAGCTTAGCAAAAGCAGTGCAGAATGGTTTGCCTGCATTTTCTCTTCTGTTGCTATTTATTGTAGAATTCAAGTCTCCAAATTCTGACTTAACATAAGCTTAAAGATCCTGCATTTCTGATCTTCATATCCCATACAACATTTAAAGAAAAATTTCTCTATCTCAGTAAACCATCTCTTCTCTGAGCTTTACCAGCCTTTCCGGACAAGCTAATTCCCCTGCCTTTACTGGGTGTTCAGTGATAAAAGAATTTATATTGAGTCTGAAATAGTTCAGAAGCAGTCTAGAGGAGTCTGTGGCATTTCTATTGCAATCTCAAAGATCTCAGGCAGGGTATTAAGGAATTCTATTCTTAAACAATGGCAGTTAAATCCCTTTGGAACACATTTAGCTACAGAACTGAAAGCATTTCCTTGGTATGCTCACAGCTATGTATTATTATTTATTAGGAAATATTTTGCACAGAACATAAAGATGGTATTTTGCTACTTGTTTTCATGCCATTTTGTTTAAAGATGCAGTGAATAGAATTCTGTGTGTATTCTCTGCAGCCTTTGGTACTACCACAGTAGGTACATAGTTACTCAGGAAAAATGTGACTAGGTCCTGTTCCCACAAAATTCCCAACCAATACCACCTCATTAATGTGATGGGACAAATCATATGGACATCAGATAGTCCTCGCATGCCAGACCCTACCAGGACAGAATGCTGTACCCAGAGGCCATATCACAGGGAGAATACAATGGCCACGCTTTTTAATGCAGCACTTGAAAAGCCACAGTGGAATGGCCTTTTAAAATTGGGTAGGGGAAATACTAAGTCTACATTTAGAAAGATTACAGATGTGATTGAATTCTACCCAAGCAATTCAAGCTAACAAAATAGTTCAAAACTGTTCGTACTCTAAGGAATTTACTTGATCTCTCACAGCAATAAGGTCTGTCTGTGAGCAAGGATGGCATACTATGTATTACAGAAGTTATTTTCCACAGAAGCAAAAAGAAAACTGTTAGAAATCCTACTACTTCCAAGATCTTATTTTTGGATTACAAAATATTTCTTACAAGCTTCCAGATATGTCATCTCTTGTTTTTAGAGATTTGACTTAATGAAATTCATTCAAAATGATTCCATTAATAGAATAGCTGATTGCAGTGAATGAATGAACCTGTTTGTAGTACCTGGCAGTCAATCTCAAAGCTTTTCAAAAAATCCCCAGAGAAATTCATCAAGCATAAAGAAATACCACAGGGTATGCACAGAAACAAAATGAGCTCAGATTAAATGCTGAGCGTATCTGAATTTAAAACAGGGCAATAAATATAAAATTTGGTCAAAAACCAGGGGAAATACACAGGTTATCAGATTTCACTCAAACTTGAAAAACAGTATTAATGCTTCCCCTCAAACCTAGATTATTAAAAGGTTCCTACATGCAGATGAGAATAAAATGAATAGTGAAATTGTGAAGCAAGAAAATGTTTCTAGAAAGGCTGGTTGTGGCTTATTTTACATCCCAATCACTAAGTAGTATATATTATCTCAAAGAGGCAACTTCACAGCTATTTGCTACCTTGGAACAGCTATTTGTTAACTTGTGATACAACATCATTTCATTAAAGGAATTAAAGTGCCTGATCAAAGCTGTAGAACACTCTTCCATGTGTCTCCAGAAGTTCAGTGGCTAGGACACTTGTTTAGGAGATAAGAGATTCATCTCCCAGAGAATATTGTATCTTACCAAGCACAGAGATTCAATACTCAGGTCATGCATCTCATCAATACATGAAAATTTCTTACACATTGGACATACACACCACTGGCCACTAGAAATACACCACATACACTCAGAAGAGACACACTAAATGGGGAAAAGCTGCTTACATGTACTTCTTTCATCCATGTGAGGAATGCTGGAATGCCAACTGGAAAATGAAACCATACTCTGCTTTTAAGCATTCTAACATTATTAAAACACAATGACACTGAAGTCATCCCTAGGACAAGCTAATAAAAAATCCCACTGCTTGATTTCTTTGCATTTAAAATGGAGATTTATTGAAATTTCAGTCATTGAAATTTAATCCCCTTAATAGTCCCTGAGGCAATTTCAATCTTCTCTTTCTTTACTCCCTTTTTAGAAATGTGCCTTTGTAGATAAGGTTATGTCTCTGACTAGATCTAACTATTAACAAATTGTGAATCTATATAGAGGTAAAATACATTTTCTTATATACTAAGGCAAGAAGCAAACTTTAGAATAAAGGCTATCTCCTATAAGACATCTTTTATCAGCTTTGACCGAAATGACCAGATAAAATTTAATAGTGCCCAAGCCCAGGACTAGAATGAGCTTGCATGGTAAGAGTTCACAGATTTAATCTATCAGATGATGCTGCCTTTCAGCCTTTTTAGGGTAAGTCATGGGGCAAAAATTTCAAAAGTGAGCATTTGAGGGGGAGGTCTCTTGATAGGGGTTTCCACTTGAAACAAACTCTAGGTGGTTCATCTTGAAAAGATGTACTTGGTACTTGGAAAGATGCTCTTGGCACCCAAAAATGCAGTCCACTCTATGAAAACCATCCCTAACAATATCTCATGTTAATGAAATTATACAAGGAAAGTAATGAAAGAGTAAATCTCTGAGAATCTGTACTTTTTATTTTGTCAAATTTTTTTTCACCTTTTCATTATCAAAGGAAAGAATAGAACACTTTCTTCAACCTCACATTTACGTTACCCATTCATAAAATGTTTATTGCCTTGCCCATTGATAATTTAATAGCTTTTAGTTTAAATTCCTGTGCATTTCATTCTGGTGTCAAGTCAAACGAAACAACATTCTGGTGAACTGCTATCAGCAAAGGGGAATTACAAATGACAATAAATTGTGGTTTTATGGGTTTGAAGTTAAGGCTGAGGAAAAAGAACTATCTTATGACAGGCTCTGTAATTCCTAGCTGTTAACTGATTTCCTTTCTGCAATCTGCATGTCTGTTTTCTTAACAGGAATTGTTAATCACTAACATCTTTTTACTTCTTCTTTCCTTACTGAAATACATGGTTAGTTCACAAAAAAAATAAAAAAGAAAGAAAGAAGAGGGAAAAGATTAAAGGTTGGTAAACATCTGATATGATAACTTGAGACAGACTTGCAAGGAGATAGCCATTATTCTTTTCAAGAGTTCATGCGAAATAGAACAGTATATATTGATGTATTGGAGTGGGAGGTGGGTGTTGTGTTTTTGCTGCCATGTAAAACAAAACTATGGTAAAATCTTTGCAATCGAAAATTTACCCAAGCCAATACAGACCGTTACTGCAGCACAACATCTCTGGTATATGGGATAACTCTGCAGATCGTGTTCATGAAAATATTTAGGCTCTGCACAATTATTCCTTCAGTTATGATACATGGTGATAATCAAATCATTCACCCCTATTCCTCAACATGCACTTCAAAAATTAGTTATGGAGCCTGTGTCGAGACACAGACTATTCACCTACAGTGCACTAGTTCAATCCACTAGTGTGGCTGAAAAGTCCTACACTATCCTCCAAACAGAACTCATTCATTCACTTCAGGCATCCACAGATTTCACTGACCTTGGTTAAATAATTTTAATTGATTTATTCATGTGTACACAAAATAAATCTACTCAATTATTCTATGCAAACACAGTCAGCTTCCAGATCATTGAATTTTTACATATTTATTCACCAATTTGGATAATTCTTTGATGCACTGTAGCACTACAGTCTGTAGCGCTACAGGGTTATATAAATCTATCTTGATGAACTCACAATCTGTTTAAAAGTGGAAAAAATATAAAAATGAAAAAGGCATAGAAATTTGAGAAGGGCTTAGAAGAACATTGTGAGAACAAGGTTAGGATTTTCTCCCACAAGGGAGTGGCATTAACAGGTAAGTGACATTTTTTCTTCTGCCCCCAGGACAGTCAGTCATTGGTTCCCTATTTGGTCACATGGTGACCTTTTCCTTGTATTTTAGTATCACCTCTTGCATTGAGATCATCTTTCAACTTATCCATGAAACTAAGTCTTTTAGGCTAACTGCCCTGCTTGCAAGGTAGCTGTGGAAATGTCAAGCTGTTCTAGTGCATATATGACAGAGGAACTTTTTATCACAACCAAGGTCCATGAGCTCTGGGTGATGGCAAGGCACTTGAGCTTCTATGCTTTGTTGAGTGAATTTGTCAGTTGTGCAGCCCTTGGCAACTTTATATGGCTGTCTTCCTAGAGGATTAATTCTGCTGTGCTGCCTACAATGCAAGCTTTGACACAGTACTTAAATGAGAATGGCTGGTCTAGAAAGCTGACATAGAATGAAGGTACCTGTGTGTTCCCAGACAGTTGCTCCGAAAGCTGCTAGTCCCTACTCTTAGCTGAAGGTATGCCTGAGAATGGAACCTCGTTCTATGGGACCTGACTTCAGCTAACTGGATATGATGCATCTCCATCACAATGGTGCTGCTGCATTACATGAACTCGCTGGATATTACTCAAAATGGTCATCTGTCTGATTCAAAGTGGCTGGTTTTTACTCGGATATTGGTGTTTATTTTATGAATTGCAATACTGATGGATGAAATGCTTGGCCACGGGAAAAAAAACCACCACACTGAATTTCCCTTTTGGATTGGGTTCTGTTGCTATTAATTTGAAAAGTGTGTTGTGATTCACTCCAGTTTTGAGGGTTTCCAACCAGAGTCGGGATGGCAATGGGTACAGAAGCAGGAACTTCTCTGGAACCAAAAATCCTGTGAGTACTGGACAATATTAGATTATTCGGCCCAGAAGAAATATGTTATTTCTTTAATCCTTGGCTAGTAGAGAGTATGAGCTACTTGAAGAGGGGGCATATGAGATGCTATTGCTAAATTTTGGTTATGAAGAAACTGGAATTTAGGTAACACTTTGCCTCCTCTTGAATTTAGGTAATTAGCTCCTACTAAGAGCCCTCAGTTTTATTTCCCTTAAATGCAACAGGTATTTGACTGTGTAGGAAAGCATAAGCAATTTGTGCAGTTTTCCTAGGCTAATTTTCATTTGCAACAAAATAAAAACGGACTGAACTCTTAAATATTTAATTACTTCTAGTTCTTTCCCTCCTACTGTGTTTACAAATTGTGGTAGTATTTGCCTTAGTTTTAGCTAGGCCTCTGTTTGGCAGACCCAGACAGAGTGATGTAGATGGAAGGGGACAAGCATCACCTGACTTAAGCAACCAGAGAGATATTTCATATCATCTGACATCATAGAAAATATAAAAAGAGAGGGAGGTGGAACTTCTGCCTCTTTTTGCTCTTTGCCTTGGACCTATGAGGACACATTTTCCTGCCTCTACTGAGATTAGGCCTTGCTGCCCTCCCATGCTGTGTTATCTGGGGAGGTGAACATTTTCTTGTTAATTTTTCTCCTCTCTTGCTGGGAGTTTTCTCTGGAAGAGCTTTTTGGGGAGTTTTGTTGGGTTGTTGGAATCTGTATTATTTGGTTGGGTGACTCGCTAGAGTTATTATTTCTTTTCACATTTGTATGTATATGTGTTATATTCTGTTTTTAATTTTCTTTCTTCTGTGTAAATATAAAAACCTTGCCATTTTGAAGCTTTGCTTCTAATTTCTTTCTCTCCCTCTCTCCTCCCTCCCTTTGCCTGGGGGGGGAGACTCTGACAGACTATTACGTTTGTTTTTAAAACATCTTCAGTCTGTCTTTGGATGTCTTATGGACCACAGGCTGAGGAATATTCATCCAAGTATCTGTAGAGCACGCTAGGGTGACTTTAAAGAGTTTCACTTAGTTTTTTTCAGTAATCTTGCTAAGCCTCCATTTCTACTGGAATGATAAAAAAGCCATAGAACAGGGCACTACTACTGCTGATGAATTTGTTTTCTTGCTTCCTAACTTATTTACTAACACACACTTGCAGTTAGGAAGTATGGAAATTAAGAGAACAATAGAATGTTTAACCAAATCTTTAATTTAACCTTTTCCATGCTTGTAACAGAACAGAAACAGCAGGGTCCAAACCTTCCAAATGTCTGCAGGGCAAATGACTATCAGTTAAGCTTCAGGAAGTGCAGACTTTCTGGAATTCAACACCAAGCTTTACAGTGTTTGCACAAGTGCTCCA
This sequence comes from Sakesphorus luctuosus, assembly GCA_013396695.1. Lineage (NCBI taxonomy): Eukaryota > Metazoa > Chordata > Aves > Passeriformes > Thamnophilidae > Sakesphorus > Sakesphorus luctuosus. The sequence goes on from VWZD01005774.1 coordinate 1,950,046, forward strand.
ATTAACTGGTTCTACAAAGTCCCTGGTTCAAACCCATCAGGGACATAGGTCTTGTAGCACAGAGCTGACTTTTCCAATGTGAATCTTATAGAATCATAGAATCAATTGGGTTGGAAAAGAACTCCGAGATCATCAAGTCCAACCCTTGGTTCAACTCCAGTCCCTTTACCAGATCATGGCACTCAGTGCGGTGTCCAATCTGAGTTTAAAAACCTCCAGCGATGGGGAATCCACCACCTCTCTGGGCAGGCCATTCCAATGCCTGATCACTCTCTCTGTAAAGAATTTTTTTCTGATCTTCAACTTAAATTTCCCCTGGCAGAGCTTGAGCCCATGCCCCCTTGTCCAGTTGCTGAGTGCCTGGGAGAAGAGACCAACCGTCACCTGGCTAGAACTTCCCTTCAGGTAGTTCTAGACAGTGATAAGGTCACCTTGCTGGTACCTGGATGGTCAGTCTAATGTCTCTTTGTTTAGGTCTACCTGAGCTGCAGTCTCAGCACAGCACTGTGGAGTATCTCAAATCCCTGTAGCCTCCTCACAGGTATCTTGCCTTCTTCACTGGTAGCAGTAGCTTCTCTTTAGCAAGACCTGGAGCAACGAAGGGAAGGGAAAAGTCCTGCTGCCCAGGGAAAGGCTTCTGCTTTTCCAAGCTGCACATCTGCTTTAAAATTGTGGCGGAGCAGAGAGAGAAGTAAAGGCATTGTTTGTGCGATGCACCTCCTTCCCTTAATAGCAAAACTACTTTTGCTTTTATGGCCCATGTGTAACTATTGCATGTTCCTCTGCTGTAGAAGTCTGAACAGTCCCATTCACCTACAGTGGGGATATGCTCATCTGTATTTTCTTTTATTTCTAGCTTTTAAGAGGTATATTCAAAAGTAGCCTCCTCTTAAAACAGTCTGTAGCATCTGTATTTACGGTTAAGGGGAGAAAGAGCAGTTGTTCATTATGTTCAATATCACAGTAAAAATATTTTATTACAGGAAAAAAGGTGGAAATCTAGATTTGTGGACCCTCATTCAGTAGAAGCCAGTTGGATCACAGTACTTAGTTTTTCATGTCTGGTAGGTTTTGTTTGGGTCTAGTCATAAGAGAGAAGTTGTAATATGGAATATAATGGCTTAGAGCTGGATGAATTGGCAGAGTTTGAGGTTGTGCAGTTATCCTGGCAACCTGGCAATTCTAGAAACATTTAATTCTCCCAAACCAATTTTTCTTTAGTGGGAAAGAAAATTTAGCTAACAGTGTTGAAAGAAATAGGATTTTCAGTCTGATGTTACTGCCACTAAATCAGAGTACACAATAAACAAAACCAATATAATTTCACAAATGAGGTGGAACTGTGCAGAGTAAAAAAAAATTGTTTGGTCTCCAGAGACTTCATGTGAACTGAGGAAGAGAGTGAAGAAGTTAGAAACTCTAAACAATGAACTGTGCATAGTAATATCAGCAAACATGTTGACTTCTCTTATATTAAATAGCTTCGTACAATTAATGTACTCTGATTCACTGACATATCCTTCCAAGCAAACTTTTCCTTTCTCCAAAGCCATAGTTTTTCTCAAATATCTGTTGCTTGCACCATTACACAAAAACATAGAAAAACTATTTGTTCTAAATACAGTAGCTTTAATTTTTTTTATCAACTGAATATGAAAGTGCATGTGGATTAGTGCTAATTAAGACTGTATGAGAATATTATCATTATGTGATAGGGACCACAGGTTTCCACAACATCCTGATATAGTCATAATTAATCATGACAAGGATTCTGTTGAACTGAAAGTGTTTAGTTCCACTCTAATTAAAGGTCACTGCTGACTACAGTTTTGGGCTTCATCAGATAGCTCATGTTATCTCATTTTTTCACTACAGAGAGAAAATAATTAAAGATGACGCAAAAGCATGAAGCATCTACCTATTTTCCAATAGGTAAGAGACCAAAACCTATTTTTGACTAGAGTAAAAAAAAATTCTCTGAGAGGAAAAGAGATGAAAAGACTATTTTTGGAAATGTAGTTAAATTTACTAAGAACAGTATCATCCTACCACAATGCAGGAGAGATAATTGTGGTTCATAAACGAAGCCTCCCTCCTGGTAGTAATGCCAGACATTGTATGCTTTCAACATTATTGTAGCCTTGTCAGCCACCTGGTCAGCACGTTTTGGCAGACCATGCAGGCATTTTCTGACTAATACGTGGTTAAGAGGAATTGGGAAGATAATGGAAAAAGGCAAGCTAATGTGAGAGACCATTGTTCTTCTATTTTGCCAGCCAAGCCTCCTGGAGCTGCCATGATCTTTCCTGCAATTCCCCAATCCTTCCTGAGGCCTGACACTATGTACTGTCATCAGAGGACCTTCAAAATCAATTGAGTAAATGACATTTGTCACCAGAAGTGGCACCTTGTGGAGATCGGCAATAGCCTCTGTGCTCTCATAGTCATCCTCCTCCTCCAGTTCCCACTGTGCTTGCTGATGCTTCTCTACCAGCTCATGGTAAGCCTAAAAGAAACAAAATAGGTAAATGTAAATGGTTGAAAAGGTTTAGGTAGCTTCTTGTGATCCTCTCCTTTCCTTCCTTGATGCCCTTCCCATGTAACACTGCAATAGTAATTGTTTCTCTGGAACAGTGACTCAGGGGTAAATGAAACTTGCCTTACCACCTTAATTTGAGCATATCCAGTCTTGAGTATAAAACTCCTTAGCCTCAGGAATTTGGGGTTAAATAATATGTGCTTACTACTGCAAAACATGTGAAATGATCGTATTTGAAACCTTCTTTCCAGTGTATGGGAATCACTGCATCACAGCAGTACTACAAGGTGCAGAACAGCCATCAGATGTCATCATGAGACGTCTGAGTTACAGCTGTATCACTCTGTATAGGGCTTTTGCACTGGGGTTGGTCAGCATGTCCCATGGTGGTTTCTAAAAGGATAATCTATGCCTTGGTTCTTACTAGGTCCTTGGTCACAGTTTTAAGAGGGATGCAATTTTTAACTTCAAGTGAGGAATGCGACTGTGGATGTGTTGGCAGGCTCATGGAATACTGAATTCCACAGACTATCTCAATCTATAGACTAATGAGTAGTCTTACACATAAGTATTTCATATTTTGGTTTAAACTGCCAAATGCTTTCTCACACCTCCACTGTAAATACAGATTTCTTCATTAGGTATGCCAATAGAGCTCTTCTAAAGACTAACAAAGTGCTCACAATCTCTTCATGTACCAACCATTCTCGTAGAGGTAGACTTGAAAATTCACACTCCTCATGGAATTATAGCTTATGACAGAATTTGACAATTTAACTGCTATAACATGTATGTTCACAGTGGGTAGGCTGAGCCAGAGTGGGTTACTCTAACTGGCACTTTATGGGTTTTGTGCTCCACTTGACCATTCCTATATTCTTTGCCAGTGAAAAAACAAAATTAAAATACTCCTTTTGCAGTGGAAACATAGATGAAGCAGACAGAATGATATAGGGACTCTAACCTTTACTACATGTCTTGTTCTGTCTTATAAAAAAATCCAAGCTGCAGCAACTAAATCATTACCATCCAACTTGTGTTCAGAAGAAAAAGATGTGAAGAAAGTTAATTTCAAAATCCACCTTCGCAATTGGCAACCACTTAAAATTCAGCAGAAAGGTCAGTTACTGCTGAGGCTGCTACCATGGTGGTGTGAGCCCCTCAATGAGGTGGAGGAGTAAAGGCAGACAAAAAAAAGTGGTTTTGATGGGTAAAACTCTGCGTTCATGGTGAGGCTTTGGGATCAATTCCTTCACTGCTGAGCTGGCTGTGAAACCATGAAACATATTCAAAATAGCTCCTCAGTGCCAGGGGGATAGTTCTTAAGAAATAATTACTGGACTATTTAAGTCAAACCATGGGAGTTGCAGCTATACACAAATTTTTCCTATTCTTCAAAGAGTCTCTGCAATCAAGACCCCATCTGTTCTAGGACAAAAGACTCTCCTGCCATGGCAGCAGAAAGGCTTACCTTCTTGACTTTTATAATTTGCATACAGGCATTTCATAATACTAAGACTCAACTGTGTTCTGTCCTGCAGCATGAAGTGCAAATTGCTCTTTCCTGCTCAGCTTGTCATAAGCGGAAGTACTTTAAGTAAGCATAGTCATTAGCTTTCTAAGGTGTACAGAATAAAGCATGTCTTGCACAAGTATGTCTTGGTTCTAACTTTGTAGGGAAGAAGTCTTAATACAAAATTTCTAAGCTTTGTTTAATGAACCCGGATGTGGCCCAGAGTTTTGAATGATGTGTATTAGGAAAATACATTCACAAGTACTCAGTGGCTACAAAAATGTGTGATAGAATTACTTCTCTCAAGTTATGAAAAACTAAAGATGTAAAAAGTGCTCTACTGTTTTAAAGCACCTGAAACATTTTGTTTTGATGTGAGGTGTTGCCAGGCAGGTGTGCATAGAAAAACAATAACTTCATTATCCAATTCATTCAACATAATTAAAGGACTTGGTCCTGCAGTGCTAAGATCAATAAATTTTGAGTTTGCTACAGCTGGAATCTGGGTCTTCTCACACAGTAATTTTATTTAAGTTACTAGATTTTGCCAATATTTTAATGTTGCTGGATGTAACCAATTTCACCTGTTTCTTTGCATGAAAATTGAGGATTGATTCTTCTTTTAATTCTTAATAATTTAGGTCTGCAGTTCTCAGCAGTTTTGCGCACCCAGCATTTATAGCTAAGAATTCCGATTTTGTATATTCATTCTGAACAATAACCATAGATCTCTATAGAAAATATGACCAAGAAAACATTACACTGCCCATTGTATACTATATTAAAGTATCAACTGCCTTCTTTAAGGCATCCTGCCAAAGATCATAATAAGTTTTTCCTCTCACCATCATCATCATCATGGCTAGGCTTTGCGAATGGAGATTTGGGAAGGGCACTACCCATGCTTGCTGCAAGTATTCTGGTGGCTAAAAAGGCCGATGTGGGACAGGCAAGTCCAGTCGCAAAAGACACAGCAGAAAGTCTCCTTCCAGCATGTGAGTGTCAATTTGAACACACCTTTGGAAGCAGGTGTACGCCTTTGTCTCTTTGTCTTTGTCTAGCCCCATCAGAAGATGCCGGTTGGCCGTGGTTAGCCAACCAGGTATGGAGATGAGCTCTGGTTAGGCCACCTTTTCTAGGCCCCTCTCTGTGTGGAGCAAGCAGTGCTGTCCTTAAAAAAGGCTGCTTGGTCGTTCAGGATTCTGCTTCATGAGACTGTCACCTCCGGGGTCAAGTCTCGAATGACCAATATCCTGAACTGCCTGCATGCAGGGTTGGGTCTGCGGCTTCCAGCGCTTCCTCACCTGCTGTTTCAACCCTCACCTGTCGCTACAGAGCTTTGCAATGTGGGTGAACCCTTTGAGCCTGCACAGTGGATTTTTTAGGTGAGGCACAGCGTGTGCAGAACTGGCCCCATCCTTTGCTCCTAAGGTTCATCTGCCACGGCCTAGAGAGCTTGGACAGTGACAGCGAATACCTCAGGATGTAGGTTTGGTTAGAGTATCCTTCTCTTAGATGGATGGCCTTACAGGGCTAAGCGAGCTCCATCTGCCTGGGTTTGGAGTCAGAGTTGTCCTTCTCCTAGAATGGTTGCTGGGGGGCTAGCAAGCCCATCCTGCCCATGGACACACTTTGTCTGACCCTTCAGCTGAGACCTGTCTGGGATGGGAAACCCTACCGGAGGCACAAACCACCAACAGCACAGCACAGAACCTCATGAGGGCACGCAAGCTTCTCCCCTGCCACAAGGGGGTGGCCCTGGAGAAGGTTTTTCCTCTACTTCTGTGAAATTTAATAGTCTTGTGAGGCTTGGTAACTTCACTCATAGAAAAGCAATTAGATCAATGCAGACTATCATCTTCTGTAATGCAGGCCAGATACTTTCCTCTAGAGATTTTCGGTATTGAAGCAAACATATAATGTCTAAATAAAACAAGTTTTCTACAAAACATGCAATCATGCATTAACCCCTTTGGCATTCTGTTCCAATGCAACAAGACCAACAGCGGAGGAAAAGTCTACAGGAAAGCCTAAGCAAAAAGGGTTCTGACCCTGTCCACCTGTGCTACTGCATGATTCTCATGAGGACTCAAAATTCCCAATTTTATGGAACTGGGAGAAATTAGCAATATATTTGGCCTTAAAGATTAGTAAAACAGTGAAAACAAACTTTTACTTGCTCACCTTGAGAAAACTATGAACATCTTCATTAAGAAAAGTTTTACTAAGGAGACTCTCTTGTTCAGCTTCCTGTCTCTGTTTGAACTCTTCCTTCTTCTTTGCACGACACTCCAGTCGTTTCAAGATCAGGTCTTTACTTTGTTGCATACATTCTGGAACATAAACCACGAACAATTATGCACCACAACTCCACAGGGGGAAAGCAGCATCTGCTACTGTCACACAACATAAACTCAGGGAAATCTGTTAGTGAGTGAAATACACAAGTAATTACCATGTAGGATTTGAAATTTGCTTCTTACCCTGATGGTCTTTTTAGATGTGAACTTTTAAGTCATTACATGGCACTTAAATCTGTCAGGTTTTGGATGGCTACCATCCTGAGTTCTCCCTTTCACTGGTGCTGCTGCTTATGCAAAGGCAGCGTGTTAGTTCAAGAAACAAATCTCCCAAACCTCCCCCTCCTGCTTCAGGAAGGTCCAGAAGTGGCTCATTACTTAATTGCAGATATGCAAATGCTGCTGCAAGGACATGGGCAGTAACATATGGTGGGGAGAAAAGGTCCAAAGCAGTGCTAGTTCAGATTAGCTTGAACTGGCACACAGCCATACCAGACTTCCAAAGTGACTTTTCTAAGAAGCTACAGCAAAAGTTGTCACGGTCCCTCTGATTTTATGCTAGTACTGTGAAATATTTGAAACTAAATTCCTCCACCCTTCATCCCCACTATAACTCCAAATGATTTATATATTAATGAGTCTATCTGGATCCTGGGCTGCTGAGTGGAATTGGTGCTTTTGGTGTTCTACCATTTCTTCATGTCTTATTGCCTGTTCATTTAAGATTAATTTTATTCATTTCCCCCACCTGCCCTGCCCCACAGAAGTACTTCACTCCTGACACAAGCAGCTAAAGGGGAATGCAAAAGAATAGTTTTCTGTGTCTGCTGTTCTGCCACCACATCAAGCTGCTCTAGCTATGAGAAATTTTGTGAGGAAATAAAAGAGCAGAAATACTGCAGCACAAAGCATGTTACTTATTCTTCATGCTAACTTACTGTGCTTATCCACAGGCTGAGGATGCACTGACAAAACACTTGAAAGTGCACTGAAAGTACAGGAAAGCCTGTGATAAAAATACCACCCAAATTAAGTGTAGTAATGTTTTATTTTTGAACACCACTTGTTTCTTTACTACTGCCTTGTTTGTTTCCAAGGAACACAGTCTTGCTGTCCTTGTGCTCTGCTTGAGAATTATAGGTACAGTATTTAGGAGCTCATAAGAAAGGTCAACGTAAGACTCTATTGGGAAAAATGGTGTACACCAGATAATTTTTTTTCAAGCATATTTCATTTCTATCTAAAACCAGGAGATGGATAACGCCCTTCTGCACAGGATTTACTAATTATAATATACAGCTATACATAACTATAAACACCTACTTTGCATAAAATCAAGGCCTTGACAGAGGTATTTTTGCTTTGAAACAAGAGAAAACTGACAAAAAGGTGGAAAAAGCACCTACAGATGTCTGGTTATGCTGACAGAATGTTAGTGGCTGAACCTATGCAAAGACTATGAAGTAGGCATAGTCAGTTTTAGAAACAAATGTCCATGAAATAAACTGTATCATGATATATGTGAACTTGTGACTACGAGCAAACTGTTCACACAGGTAACTGATGTACTCACCACTACTGAAATGTGCCAGCTGTTCCCAGAAGGCCTTGTGCAGATCTGTTAGAAATTCTTCCTTTTGTCGGACTGAAAGATTATTCTTTACAGTTAAATGGTCCAGAATATTTGATACAATATTTAATCTACCTTTGCACTCTTCTGGTATATAGGACTTAAGTGAATCAATCATTTTCACCATAAGCTCCCAGCTGAATAACCTTTCCTGTATGTCCTAAAACAAATATAAATTCCTGTTTAGAAACCAAGCATGCATGTTTAGTTTTTCTTTTCTTTCATTGAATTATTCATTCCCAAACCATGCAGAAAATTGCAGATGCTTCTCAAGACCATGTGAATAACAATCTCCATGCACTTAAATATTTCTGAATATCTTGAACACTGCAGGATAGCAGAGGGTTTGTTGCATGTTCATGTGCAAGAGCTAATCTAAACTAATCTAAACCTATTGGTGTTTTTCATTATTTGTAGCTGTCAAGAAGACATTAAGTCGGTAAAAGACAACAACAAGCTTGCAAAACAAACTTAAATACTCAGGAAGGAAAGATAGAAGGAAGGGCAACATGGAAATCCTGGGCCTCTTTTTGAGGTACTCTATAGCAAAACAGTACAGGCCTTCATTTTGAAATGAAAGTGAGTCTTCATAAACTGCAAAAGAAGTTGAGTTTTTTGCAATAAAGCTCATAAAGACAACTGGAGTAAGCACTCTACATCCTGAGGCAGGACTGATAGGCTCTGTACACTTACATCGTTCTTTCTGTTCAAATTGACTAAATCTCTCTCAACTTTTATTTCTTTTTCTACTTTACCATTGCCCGCAAATCTTGAGATTCACTTAACAAGCTTTCTGCTGCAATCATCTTCTCGGTCAGATCCATCATTATCTTTGTTGCTTTGGCACTTGAGCATTTTGATTGGTCCAAAAAAGCCTGCTGGGCTTTGTCAGTCTGCTTCCAGAAAGCTTCCATCTGTGGAATACAAATCAAAAAACATCCCATGTTCCTTCATTAATCATTTGGTACTTCACTACAGCAACAGGCATACAAGTCTACAGAGAGGCAAGTCACTGAGACAACAGACAGCTTTCAGTATTAGTTATAGTGAACAATTTGCAAAGCTTAAGAGCTTGTTTACTACAGGATAATACACTAGTGGTGAAACATAACTAATAGGTCAATCTTCACCTTATAAAATAACCTTTTAACTTGCTAAGAATTTGTTGTTAGTTGTCCCCATACTGCATCTATATAAATCTGTTATGTTTTTTGTATTAATGAGAAAAACATAAAAGATAAACCGCACCTTTTTTTCTGGGCAGTTTGTTTAGTTGTAGGAGCAGACATTCCAGTCAAACAATATTTTTTACAAAAAAAGGAAAACTGAAACTTGTTACTGTTTTTCACCATCAAAGCCTTTTATAGCCAGATGCTACATAAGCATATTATGGACTGCACTGGAATTAAGTACTTTATGCAGTAGCAGCAGAGTGTATGTGCCCATTCTGATAGATTGTTGTATGGCTAATCTCTAGTTTTAGGCTCTGATCCCACAAACACTTATGATTGTGCACAACTCTGAATATTCTGTGGTCTCCAGTGCAATTACCAGTACATATAAAGATATGGAGGTGCATCCACCACCAAGATTTTTATTAAGTATCCATGAGTTTTGGAAAAAAAATGTGACTATGTCATCAGTGAGTATGGCAGAAACCCCTTTATATTATCAAGGGAAAACTGGATTAGTTCAAGGTTCCGATCTATACAAATCTGCACAGAGAGAAATAATTTTCAATATGGATGAAAAGCATCTGCAGGCACAAGAGTGACAGACCCACTGAAGGATGATTGCTGCTGGTGAATAACCGCCCCATGTTTCTCAGCAAGGTTGCCAGCAATTTTTTACTGTGATTTAACTCTGGAGAACTCTAAACAATCAATTTTTCACTTCGTGAAGTTAAATTGCAAAAGAAACTTGACACAGATGTAGCAACATTACCAGGACTTCCACTATAAAGAGAAAGGCTCAGAGAATCAAAAGAAAGCTGAGAAAATTCACAGTGAAGCCCTTGACCACCAGACATTAAAAAATGTTAAATCCTGTAAGGAAAAAGCCCAAGGCTGAGACTATGGGCTGTTTAGTCCAGGGCTGAAGTGCCAGAGTCAATCAGCACAGGTAGCTCACAAAGCCATCAGTCTGACTAGTCAATCTCTCACTTTCATCAGCAGTCAATTTACTCAAACCTCAAGACTGGGAAGGAAAATAACTTACAGATTACTCAGTTTACTGGAAAATAATACACAGAATATTCTTAACCTCCAGTTTTCTAGCCTGAAAGCTATTTTAACACAGTGAATCTACTTTAGAGAAAAAAAAAATCTTCACCTTGAAAATCAAATGCCTGATATCAGTCAATACTTTTACATAAAAACCATGTAAATGTATTCTAAATGTGAAAAGGTGATAAAGAAAAATACTTTGCTAAAGTAAATGCATAAAACACACTAAAGCATTGCCCTGTAATTATTTTCTAAGTACTTTTTTCAACTGAAAAAATTTTATAGTCTTTATTACTCTCTTAGTTATGGGGATTGATGAAAAAAACGTGCTAGGATAAAATTTCTAAAAGTCAGGCTATACATAGGCTTGAAATAAATCTTATCATCAGACAAGCCACAGATATTTTTCAGCTATAAACCAAGAGTGATAAAACAGAAGTGTTTTAAAAAAAGCATGAAAATGTTTTTTCTATAAAAAATATGTTTTGTACGACAAATATATTGGCACCCAGAAGGAATAGGAGATACTCTGATGCAGCAATGTAAAAATGTTTTCAGTATTTGTACACATATAAAATACTAACTGTGGACTAGTCAACAAAACCATTGCACTAAAGCATTTCCCACCAAAAATAAAATAAAATTTTAGAAAAAAATTGGAAAGTTACATTATCTATTATGTGCTCAGAATACTCCCTTTCCTTCCTTTCTAAGTCTTCTAGAGACTGGTACTCTGAATTATGGGCTCCTGACATCTCAGTATTCCGGAGTCTAGAGTCAAGTTGTTTCTGTAATTCTTCGAAATCCTGGAGAAAAAAACCCAAGTGATATGTTAAACAGAAAACCAGACATAACTTCCAAATTTGGGAGTGAATTTGTATGTCAGTTCTGGCTCATGGGTAAGGAACCTGAACAAGAGTGTTCAGAAAGTTCTGTCTTTGAGTAATGTGCCTTCTGTAGCAAGCAAGGACATCTCCAGATACATGGCATCTCTGAACTACACTTAACACATATACATACATTTCCACTACTATGTGAGTACAATCAAGACTGTTGTCCATTTCCACTGAATTCAAGTCTTATGAACTTCATGAGCTTTCATACTAATAATCCCTAGAATCAATCTACAGATACCTTTATTTTAATGCATGTGCCACATCTTAAACTGAAGGTACGAGAGTACATGCTGTGTTTAAAAGCTGAGATAAGCGTCCAGATGACAATGAGATAGTGAGTCCTGCAGAGTGCTATCACACATGGATGAACACACCTGTAATGCTCATAAGGGACAAATTATAGGCTACATGATTATATGAGGTTTTAAAGTTTTTCAGGCCTCAGAAACCAAGAGGATTTTTTCTGAAAGCTAATGATAGCAACAAATACTAATTTGCTGCCATTGCTTGGTAGGTTGATGCTGAAATGGATGACTCTTCTGTTGCTGCAATATCCCTTACATAACAAGAATTTACTTGTAATACCACCCACTTTTGGGTGTCAATGCATTAACTTGATATCCTTATGCCTTAAAGAAACGTAACCAGATTTTGACATGCTTCACAAACCATGTCATCAAGATTCCTTGAATATTTATGGTACAGAAATAAAAAGAGGAAAACACTGTCTGCAGTAAAGCATATAACACTTTTGCTTATTGCCAACCTCTCTTTTACATGGTATTCTTAACTGGCCCCATTCCTTCCGGGATATCCCAATTTTAAGACTGTCAAGTTTACAAGATCTTTCCTTCCATCATACAGGACACAGAAATCCCGTACTGACACTTAAACAACCAGACTACTCAGGCAATTATTGCTTCCAGTAATCCAGATTTAATCTTTGTCCTGGAGCACCTTAGTTAGGTGCATGAAGACATCAATGCCATCAAACTTCACTAAGGGTTAGGCTATATCAGGAAACATGCCTAATCTAGATTAGCTCTGTTTATAAATTGAAGTCATTACCAAAAGTCCATCAGAAAAACGATTTTGCACATCTACTCTCATTGGATTCAAGGCAGAAGAGTGTTTTGAGGCAAAATGCATTTGGATATAAATAAGGTCCAACTACAGAGATTCCTTATAGTAATTCAGATTGTGAGACTGTACATACAAAGTAAGTCAACAACTAGAGCTGACAAGCTGATGGACTAGTGCCCAAACATGAAATTACATCTCTATATAAAAAAAAATAGTACTGTAATTAGGCTGCTCTCAGTACAAACATTCAAGACTTGGATTGGCAGGGCACTGGACAATCTTACTAAAGGCCAAGCTTCCTACAGCAGATTGGACCAGACAGTCTCCAGATGTGCTTCTCAATTCAGATTTTTCTACGATTCTATACTGGAAAATGGAAAGTGGAACCAGTAGCTCTCCTATTTTGTTTAGTTTTGTAACACTTTTTCTCCTTCTAATAACCTTAGAAATAGTACTGTGACTTTACCTGAAATGCATATTGACTGTCTTCTAGATCAGAACTGGCATATGGTCTTTGATACAAATATACGAAAGAAAAAAGGATATATTTTTCCGTGATGAAAGCCTTGAGTTTGTTCTGGTACTTTATTTCCTCCTATTTTATTATCAGTAATGATTCATGGGACCAAACAAAGTCCTGATAATTAGAAATTATTAAATCTGAGTGAATAAGGTTCACAATGTTCTGTTTGCTTAAATGCATCAAACTACAAAATACTTCTATCCTTAACACACATCACTGATTACACACATCACTGTCCTGATCACTTCATACAACAACAAAGAGGAAATTCATACAAGGCAATGGAGAAAACCAACTAACAAGGGAGTTTCTTTGCCTTTCTTTAGAAACAGATTACAAATTACAATGCTGTTTAACAGGAGCAGGTGGGATAGCCTGCTGTGGTAATAAGATTAAGTCTTATTTTCTGTGGTCTTATGTATTAACAAACAAACCCACTTACATTTTCCTGAATTAAAAGGATCTTCTTGAAAAAATCATCAGTAATCTTCTTTTTACTATAGAAGTCTGTGAAGTATATTTTGAGAACCTGAGTAAACATCTGTTTAAAAGGAAGTAAACAAAACACAAGTTAAGTGCCTGTTCATCACTGTAAGGACATCTTTGGGATAACTTTTGTTGATTTAAATTGAACAAGGAGATTATAGTGAATCATCAGTGAAATAACAGATACATCAGCAGCAGCTCTCCAGTTCTTCCATTATGAAAAGTTCTTTGGTTTTGGCTTCAGTTAGATACTGGAAGATGGTGTTATACTCTAACAAAGACAAGGGCATAATCTCCTTTATCCTTGTAACCAGACTGACACTTTTGAAACTGTTCTTGACTGAAGAAAATGCAGATCACTTAAAAATACAAAGCTCATTTGTCTAAAGTTTAATGAACCCCTAAACTCAAAGATACTAACTAATCTAAAGATAATAAAGATTTGTTACAGTGATTTCAACTGTAGTCAGTCACATAAAGCATCAATCATTTTTATATACAACCCAAAAGTAACCATCTCAAGATCTAGCTGGCTTCTTTTACAAGAAACATACTTATTTTTTAGTTGCGTGCCTTTTTTTTTTGAGACTGTAATACTAGTGTCTTCAAAAAGATGATTTTGAATTTCTTTAATACTGGGAAAAATTTTGTTTAACCTCTTCCCCTCTTGTCTCAATTAGAGTTTTAGTGTAAAAGACAATTCACTTCATTATTAACTGCTGCAGCATTTTCCAATATGAAAATAAAAATATGTGAAACTTAACAGCCACCTGCCTGTTATGCATATATTTGAAAACAGATGATGCAGAACTTGCTCATTTAAACATATAAAAACATAAATAAAAACATATTTACATATAAAAACAGTTATTGAAGCCAAAGTGTCGGCTGAGCAAAATCTGGAAAATATGTTATAATTAGAGCTCAGGAGAAGAGAAAACCATAGAGCAGCCATGTTTTGGATCTCACTTGCAAATGTTTTGGATAGGAATTTGTCTAGTTTTGAACACACCACCAAGATACTACATACTCTAAAAAGAATTAAAAAAAGAATACAGGAAACAACTGAAAGAAAAGGGATGCTTCCTTAGACCAGATGGTAAGAAAGACTGAAATCAGAGAAAGAAGAGTGGAAAAAACACGTTCTTTAGACTGATGTGTTTTTTCCCTGCTACCAAAAAGGTATTTAAATACTCAGCTAAAGGTCAAAGTCCTTTGTGGTGATTTCTAGTGGGCCACAAGGTATATTAAGTGCTCATTTTCTCCGTGTTTCTATGATTGCAACACTGTGTTGTTACCTTACCTTCATTTACAATTTGATGATTAACTCTAAGATCAAGTTCAACCTTCACTAGTCAAGCTAAACTCCCTTCTGGAATCTGATTGCAAGTTTGCTTTCTCATCTATTGAGATACAAATAATACATCAGAATAGAAACTGTTTTCCAGGTTTACTTTTACGCTTCCTTTTTTCAATAGTGTAGAAATTTGTTCAGAAAATCCCACCTTTTGAAATATTTTCACTGCATTTAGTAAATGATATCAGAAATCACCAAACTATTTAAACAGAAGTCAAGCAAAAAGCAGAGAAGAAAGCTATAGACTTTATGTCTATATTTGTATTAACTGAGCTAAAACTCAGTAGCAGTAATGAATCTGTAATTCATCATAACCAGTCACACAAACAATTGTCCTAACTGAGTATTGTACGGCTTTAATAGTACATCTTTCTTTTTGTTCCTTGTTAGCTTTGGGTGCTGTGACTTGTGTAGGTAGTTATCCACAGTTTAAATGGTACCTAAATTTCTTAGTCCTACAAAATCACAACTATTGTACTTATCACAATGGCACTGATTCAGCTGAACTGAATTTTCAATTTTATTCTAAAACCTTGAAGTCTTTTGAGTTGCAACACATAGGAATTGTCCTTACGACAAACTCATCCTTAAATAAATTATTACCTCTTTTTATGAACCCCAAGTGCTGTATGTTATCCTCTGGAGTAAAGTTTAAAAGTAAATTTTGATACTAGCTATATTACTATTTCACAGACCAAATTATTTCATTATATTTTACTCCTTTATGAAGCTCACATATATGCAGGAGAAAAAATAAAGACAATAATGTAAAAATGCAACTCTGCTACACTACATCCCAGCTAGCCAGTTGTTTATTTCCTAAACTGATATTCAACTAAGATGTTCAAAACAAAGAACTATAAATGAGGTAAAAGTACCTACCACATGTTTTTCTTTTCTGAGTTCAGTATCAAGAAGCATGAGATCTTTTAAAATTAGACTGCAAAGGCAGAGCTTAACATCAAAACTAAAAGAAATATTAAAAAAATGTTAATATCAATCTAAATTATGGTTACACAAAAGGGTAACACCGTGTAGTAGTTTCATTTAACCACTAAATTCTCCTAAAACCACTGCTCCAAAACAGCAGTTCAGTCACTTTATGTCTACATTGCCTTCTCTTTCAGCTAAAATTTCTGTATATAAAAGTAAGCAAAACAAAGTAGTGCTTTTAAGAAAGCTGGAATTGCAGTTTCCTTTAGAAAAGGGCAAGGTAAACATAGGCATGAGTGGCTACAACAAAGAGAATACATGGCTTTAAATTAAAACAGCTATAATAAGAGTGAACATTTTGAAAATATTTTTTACCACTAGTACCTTCCACAGTCCCCGTGATACAACTGTGATTTCCTTATCCTTGCTAGTGAGGACACAGACACACGTATTCACGTAGGGGTGCAGCTGAAAGCAAGCCAGAGCTGACAGTCCATTTCCATTAGCTCTACCTGCTCATTGGTGGCATGTCTGAGAAAGGAGCTGTTCTCCCACAGTAAAACAGAAGTAGTTCTCATTAGAACAGAGAGAACAGATTACTTGGTGTTCTCAAGGCTCCTGCTGTGTGACTGGACATTGTACAGTGCAGAGGACTCCATCCCAGCTGAGCACACCACCACACGTGAACCCAGCATTTGAACTGTAATAAAGTGATCTCTTTATCCTAACTGTGATACACCTTTCATGAGACAGCTTTTGCCAAACTTCTGATGCTCATAATTTCATAAAAAACAAGCTGGTTTTCAACAGACAGGATAATGTATTACTTTAATCTCCACAACCACCTTTTTAGGGTTATAAGCAGATGATGTGGTGACTGTATGCATGTAAGCCCAGCCTTTGGTTTGTAACAGACCTTTAGTGACTGTGCTGAAAACAACTGGGTCACACCAGGAAATGAGTGAACACAAGGGCAAGTTTACCTCTCACATATCAGCACTTCAGGGAAGCTGGTCACCCTAAGGAAGGCTCGAGCCTGAAATCTGTCATCACTTGTTGTGGAATGTATTGTTATGGAGGAACTGCAGTCCTCTTTGTCTCCCTGGCTCAGAGATCCCAGGCTGCCTGATGTAGATGTCTCCATAACTTGATTAGGCAGAACTGCCTGCTTTGGATTCTCGTGCAAAGATGGATTGGATGAGCCATCTGCCAAAGGCTACAAGTCAAAGAAAATTCACCAGGTCAGTTCATACAACACATAAGGAGATAAACATCTCATCAATTTGCAGTGTTTGATTTCAAGAGAAAAATTAAACAGTACACACAGAGAAAGGGTTTCCATAGCAATTAAGATTCATGATACTGACAGGTTTTTGCACTGCCCAGAAAAGCATTTTTCTACTGTAGTTAGATTTGTGCATGCCTTCTTCCTTTCAGATCCTTGTGGGGCTTTTCTTATGGCTCCTTAGACAGATCCAACTTCCATTAATGTTAATGGGCAGAAAAGTCTCTTAACTATAGTGAAAATTGACTGGAAGAAGTGTAAAGCGTTGCAGGTTTCAGGGGGAGATGAAAGCAGCTGATGCATTACAGAATAAGCCCTGAATCAATGGACTATAAACAAAGCAAGATTCCCATTAAGCTGATTGGCAATAAATTTTCTTCTTTACTTGACTCTGCAATTTACTGTCACACAGAATGATTGTCATTAATTTTTACAAGTAGAATCTAAAACCTTACCCTAAATTTCTGATTGATGGGATAGATCACTTTTGCTTTTAATGCAAATGCCGTGATGTTACTGTTCAGAGGAGACTCATTTTCCTGTATGGAAAAGAACAGAAAACCATTTGGGAACAGCAGTAGCTCTGGTGATTATTCACTGTAAGTATTGCATGACCCTTTTTGCTACAAAACTTAGAACTGATAACTCTTTATTGGTTGTTTTTGCTTTGTCACAAGAAGCCTTCCCATAAGACTCATTCCGAGCATGAAAACCCGGTAAGGGAACTCTACACTGCTACAAAAATGTTTTTAATCCTGCAAGGGAAAATAGGCAATAGCTGGTATTCACAAGATATTCTCATTTTGTTTCCTGTCACACACATACACCCCCTCCCACTCTTAGCAATAACCAAAGATTTTACATGAGACTGAAATTAGCTTAATAATAGAAAATACTAAAGGATAAGCTCCACAGATATCATGGCTATAGCTTCGGTCTTTCAATTTAAATAAAGAAACAATAGCTTAAGGAAAACTAGTCATCATTTTTTCCAGGAAGAACTTTATTAGTATAACCCTTACCTAAAATCTAGAGAAAATACCGATGTTTTTCCAAATTGTTTTTTACAGATAATGCATTCTTTTCATACAATCTGCTATATCACATAATCTGACTTTCTGCTATTCCCTTTTTCTAGCCACTGAAACAATGGGATCATCAGCTTTGTTTTGAGAGGTTATGTATGGCTTAATAAAAATTTGGCTATAAGCAACAGATGAAACATGTAAATCCAAGCATTAGGAGATTTCCTAGTCTATCTATTTTGGTTTTGTCATATAAAATGAAAGACTCTGATTTCACAAAACACAATTTTCTTTATATAGCTTGTTCTAGGAAATATCAAAGAACTAATAGAGTCTAAAAATAGAACGGGGAAGAGAAGAGCAAACCATGTGATTAATCAGATTTCTATCGTTGCACCTTTTCATCCCCATTTCACTTATTTCCAGAAATAATTTTTGGATTTACTGATAAAGTTAAAAGCATGGGGGCAGCATGTAAAACATCTGTTCATGCTGAGTGGTCTCAGTGCTGCAGTCCATATTCAGGGACAGCAGTTGACAGAGCTATTGCTCTGCAGTGGCTGGAGGCAGAGCAGCCAGTCCAATTCTAGAAAAGCCATATTGCAGTGTGGTAGAACTAATACATCCTGCTTCTCAGGAATAACTGTAATACAGTTATTATTAATACAGTAATCATGGTATTATTGCAATGTGGAAAATCTCAGAAAATACCTGTTTTTCTCAAGTGCTCTAACCTAATTAAAAGCATTTTCCATCTATGCTTCTTCATGAACTCTCAATTTGATGCAAGTAACAGCACAAGCCTCTGGAAATTGGAACAAATGAATAGAAATAAAATATATGAAACTTGAGTAGTTACACAAATAGGTGGCAGAAAGTCCCCTCAAATGACAAGGTTACTCCTTAATGTGTTATAAATGAGCTGACATGTTTGGGAAATAGATGTAGTTGTGAATGATCACCTTTGAAAGACTGTGATCCCATTTCAAAAGCACTAGTAATATGCATAAAGATGTATAATTGCTTAAGTTCTCCCACAGCATTTACACTCCAGAAGAGAATCTAATCCATGCTGACTTGTTATGCTGTACTTTAACTCAAGCAAAATGACCAACCATGGTTTGTTACAATTCCTGACTACAAAACTTAAATGAAGATTAATTACCTGTCAGGATTTAAATCAACAGTAAAATGTTAACAATAGCATCTATCTTCTCTGTGCTCTGAAATCAGTTGTTACAAGCTAAGCAGCAGAATGGCTGGCTTTTCTGCATGTATTTAATTTAGGTAGAATAGGCGGAAGCTGAATCACACGTTTTTTAAAAAATGTGCAGTTTAACCATATCATTTGTCTTCACCAAGAGCACTCAAATTAGCTTTGGGTGAAAGGGACTGATCTAACAATGACAGGGTAGGACTGGTTCTCCAGTTATTTTGAGATTTAAAAAAACAAGACATTTGATTTTTTCATTAAGGGTGGGTAAAGTTTATACCTTTTCCTACTTTTCTTCACAAATTGTTTCTCTAATTGTCCATGAATCCCAGCTCACGACAGTGGTCTTTGAGTACTTGGATTACTTTGTTACTGTCAAAGTTTCTCTGATAAAGCCCTTTATCCAGGAAAGAATCCACTATTAACTATCAGCACTTATTTCAGTACTTAACAACTTTTTCTTATGTCATTAATTTATCCCATCAGCCCTTTGAAGTTAAGAATGACAGTGAGAGGAAACCAAAAAAGCCTCTATGCAAAAGGGACTCAGGATCTTGATTAAAATATCTAAAGAGTCCCCCAACTGAAATGGAATTCATAAAGGCAAATGAGTGCTTGAAATGGTTGCATTCACAAGCAGCAAACTCCCACTCTCCATCTTATACTTTTTCTGAACACTTTTTAAAGTCTCAACTCCAAACCCACTAAGATTAAGAGAGTTTGGAGCAGGTCCTAAACGTGCTCATCACTACATGCAGCAAAATGGACATCCACCACCAAGAGCAGAGTTTTACCTCCACGACCATTTCCTCTTGCGATGTATAGGGTTCTGCTTTATTTTTTGTGAATGTATGCTCTTTTTCATCAGAGTTGAAGCTTTCCAGAAGTCTCTGGGAATCATCTTTCTGAAATTCCAAGAGAAAACACATAAAATGTAACACTAACATCATACACATTCACTGGAAACATCTTTGACAGCAGCCTGGATACATTTGTGCCTCTATTGCGAAAAATATTTCAGTATTAGTTGAAAATTTTGGAAAAACGCAATCTGAAAATGAATGAAAATTTTACATATGCAGGAAAGAATAATTAAAATCAATGAACTTCATTAATTTGTCATTCCAGAATTAGAATTTTA
Source organism: Sakesphorus luctuosus (assembly GCA_013396695.1). NCBI lineage: Eukaryota > Metazoa > Chordata > Aves > Passeriformes > Thamnophilidae > Sakesphorus > Sakesphorus luctuosus. The sequence continues at coordinate 1,970,195 of VWZD01005774.1, forward strand.
ATATGAAAGTTTTAAGAGATTGTAAACATGTAAAATCAATCCATCTGCTCTCAAATCATCTTTCTACAGATTATGAAGTCACCCTTGCAGTCTGAGCATCTCAATTAAAGCAAGATTAACTAAAATTACCTACAATTGTTGACAATGAAGAGAACACTTTTAGCTCCTCTGCTACAAGAAAAACTTCTCAAATTAAGTTTTATGTATGAGAAAGTTCTTGTCTGAGAGAAATAACCATTGGAAAACATTCACCATCTTCCTTCTGCAGAAGCAGCCTGTATCACCGGCCTCACTTCCCATATACAGATACAGACTGTATGGGAATGAAATTTGCTACACATGATTTTCCCTATGCACTATATAGATCAAAAAATAATACTAGTACTGGTCAATGCCTCCAAACACAGAATTGGAAGGATTATTTGTAGTGAAAGAAAAGATGGCAGCCATGCTACTTTGATTACTTTTTAAATTAGTTTTCAGGTTTTCAATCCACTGACTGCTTTTTGATGTAGTCTAATGATACAGCGGCAGCCACTATGCATGTCACTGTCTTACAGAAAGATTCTCCTTGAATTATTTGGCTACTTGGTATGAAAAGTAGGCTATTTTCTCAGAATACAGAGAACAGCCCAGCCTTTGCACACATTTAATTCCTTATGAACTTGTTTCTCTCAACTCTCTGGAACTTAGACTGAGCAACAATTCAGATTATATTCTTGGGCCAGTCTCTAAGATGTGGTGAATTGCAGATGCCGGTTCCTAAAAATCTCTTTGAGAAAAGAACAGCTACAGCCTCCCTCAGCAATCTTTTAACTTAGTTACCATGGTAAAGGTTTCTTCTCAAAACTAACCCAATGCATCCTACGTACAGATCAACAAACTACTAAGGCACTTAACTGTATGCATCCAGGTCCCACAAATCAAGGCAGAGATCCATAAAACAGTGAGTAATTGGGGCTGAGTGACAAATGCTGGTGGCTTAATGTGGTGCTTAAAGCTGCTTGGGACTCTAGGTACTTGCCCTGCTCCTGCTGTAAGGTCAACTGAGCTGCTTGGGATGGCACAGGGCATACTCAGGAAGCTATCCCTGCTTCTATTTTGCATACAGAAGGCTGCAATACTTGCAGTTCAGTACCTGCCATACACACACAGGGCTTGCTCCATAGCATCAGTGGGGCAGTCAGTGTGAAGAATGAACACCCTAAGGTAACCCTGTTCAAGTGGGGCAATCAGACTCAAAATACAACCTGCCCACACTGCAATGTGTTCTGTATGCACCAGCAGGCAGTTATTTGACATAAATAACACTTTCACAGAGGCAGCATTGATTTTAATGGCATTTAAACATCTAAATATATCTGAAGACCCAGGCTAGAGAAAAGTGACAGCTTCTATTCCCTATTGACATATATGACATAAAGGATAAAATTGTACACTGCTACATTTGAGCTGGTAGTGGCAGTACAATAGAGATACACCTATTAAGGCAGGGAAAATGAGCAATTGAATCAGAGAGGCTTGCCCTCACACAGGATACATTGATCCAGCATTTGAAGTGCCTCCATTAGCAGGATGAAGTATGGCTTCAGAGTCTCAAACCTCCAACTTCAAAGCAACTGGGAGCAAGGGAATTTGTCTCCTATGTCATGTTTAATGATGGTCAACACTAGCAGATGCACACACGCAGCAGAGCTGCTATAGCTCAAAAAAGGTGTGGTGAAAAACCAAGCTAGTCTAAAGCATCCACTGCAAGGTGGCAGAACTCTCTGAGGGGCTCAAAATTTCCCAGCTGTGCCAGCACCAACCAGTGCTACATCCAGTCAATCCAACATGGTCTGGGACTAAATGCGATGGGAGAAAGAAGCATAAATTGACAATTCTCAGAAAATGTATCTGCCTGATAGTGGTTCTTCAGGTTTGAGCTGTCTCTGCAATCTTTAGGTCCAAACAAACATTTTATGTAATAAAGAGCCATGAACCATCCACCACATTAATTAAAACTTTAGAAAAGCAAGTATTATTAACAAAATCATGCACTTCAGAAAACTCTGTTAGTCTAGCATCAAGCAAACTGTCAGCTATGTTCAGGCTCCCTTATTTCTTACGTATCCATGTGTGTACCCTCAGTGCAAAGTTATTGCTGTGGGTTAGAACTAATACTCTGTGCTGTGTGTAAAATGAACTTTGGAAAAGTCTGTAAAATGCTTTGGAAACAAGATTACTGGCTTAGGGTTGAAATTAGTGTTTATTTTCAATTATCTCGCAAAGCTTTTGCAAGCCAGGTAAATCTTCCATTACCCCCATATTATAAATGACCACCCAGAATAACTAAGTCACTCAGCAAAAAGGGCAGTTTTAATTGTATAGGTAATGAAAATCACAGAGTAAAACTGTGCTGGGTGTAACCGCAGAGTAACCGCTCTGTGGGTAACACAACCTTAGAGCTCGCATGCTCTGCTTATATACAGTCAAAACATACATATTCTTTATTTCTTGTTAAATGATTGCCTTTCTTTTAAATCTTTCTATCTGTTTCTGTCAGGAAGGATTGCGATATTTTTTGCTTACATTTTTACTAGAGACGCTTCATTGCTCAAAGTTTTTTTTCTCCCGCTTGGCGGTACTCCCTCCTTAACTTAATTGCGTCTATTTGCTATTGTGTTGAGGTACCAGGCCTGATATTTGGTTACATTGTATCTATCTTGTATCAAAAGGCTACACAGTTACTAACTTTGGCTTTCTTCTTTTACTCCCTTTTCGTATGTTAAACTAAGTTCATGTCTTTCTTATAGTTGCTCTGTTGCAACGCCCAGATGTATAATAGTCAATGCTTTCGGAATCCGACTGAATGATTTGGCATGCCATACAGTATACGTTATTTTATTTTTAACACGAATTATGCTTATATTACTCACACTCGCAAGCAACACAGCCTCGTGCAGGAAGCGACGGCTGCGAGATCCAACTTTTGAGTCACCTATGGTAGAGATAATAGGCCACCGGGGCAACAGTTGGAACGCATAAACCCTTACTCCGGCCTTCTTTTTGAGTCAGCCCGTTTGTTTTAAAATGAAGCCGCAAAATCCTTTCCAAGAGAGGCATGTCAGGAATTTCGGGGCTCCCCAACTCGTCCCGCCGCAGGGCGGTCCCCCGTGGTCCCGTACGGCGCAGGACGGGCCGGCCAGCGGCACCTCCGGGCCCTCCGCCCTCCCACCTCCAGCTCCGCTCCTGCCCTGCCCGTCCGCCGCTCCCGCAGCGCCGCTCCCCGTACCTGAGCCCGCGGGCGCGGCCCGAGCGCGCAGCGGCAGAGCAAGGCGGCGGCGGCGGCGCCGAGCAGGAGCCCCAGCAGCACGGCGGGGGCCAGCAGGGCGGGCAGCGCCTGCAGCGAGCTGGCCCAGAACTGCAGCCCCACGGCCCGCAGGCAGGCCCCGGCCAACGCCATCGCACCGCGCCCAGCCCGCGGCGAGCAGAGGGGAGGTCCGGCTGCCCGGGGCCCTCCACCGCCCCCCGCNAGCCCCGCGCTGGGACGGCGGCTGCGGTAAGCGCCGTGCCCGCGGGCAGCGGAGCGGCTCCTCGGCCGGGAGGAGGGTGCGAGGCCCCGGGAGGGGAGGCCCCTTTGAGGGCAGCGCTCGGGGTGTGCTCGGGGAGAAGTCCCGGCTGAGCAGCGGCGCTTCCCAGGCGCTTGGGCTGAGGGCAGCGGCCCGAAAAGCTGCCTCGGGTCGGCCTGGTGGGGCAGCCGACACGGTGGGGACTCCTCAGTACGGGAAAGGCTGGAGAAGGTCTAGGGAAGGGGCACAAACTTGAATAGGGGTCTGGAGCATCTCTGTTATGAGGAGCGACTGTGGGAGCTGGGCCTGTTTAGTGCACAGAGGAGAAGACTGAGAGGGAATCTCACTAATGCTTATAAATACCTCAAAAGTAGGTGCCAAGAGGATGATGCCAGACTCTTTTTGGTGGTGCCCAGCAATAGGCCAAGGACCAATGGCCACAAACTAAAACACGAGAGTTTCACCTCGACATGAGGAACAACTTTGCGCTGAAAGGTGGCAGAGCACTGGAACGGAGGGCATGGAGTCCCTCTCTGGAGACATTCCAAACCCACCTGGTCGTGTTTGTGTGGAAACCGCTCTGGGTGACGCTGCCTTGGCAGGGGGTTGGACTGGATGGTCTCCAGAGCTCCCTTCCAAGCCGAACAGTTCTGTCATTCTGTGTCACTGCTTCATTGTGCTGCTGAGCACAGCCCTTGGTGTTTTGTCACAGAACCCCTGTCCACGGCTATCAGGCCCCCTCTGATAAGGCCCACTAACTTTTACAATGTGGCTTTTATGTTTCATTCTTTCTTCTTATTTAGATTTGTTTTTGTCAAGCCATCTCAAAATGTGTTGACAGAGCTTTCTTTTGCCCATGTGGAGAATACCTGAGACCGTGCACAGTAGGGGGTAGAGGGAGATCACAAATGATAGTTTGTGGTGGGGTTACAGAAAGACTAATCAACTGGAAATAGTATTGCAGGAAAATGAAAACAAACACAAATATGCCAACTTACTCTGCCAGAAGAATAAATTAGTGTAGACTTTGGGAATGTGTCTGTTGACAGTATTACAGCATTAAATTAATTACTTTTGAAGCATGATGTGGCCCATGGAATTGGCACTATCCGGAGCCCTTGTTGTTACCCTCTGGTTTTGATGCTCTATACAGCAGAGTGGAAGACTTGTGCCGAATACCCAGGCTATATTTTCCAAAGCAGACTACTGAGAACTGAATGTCATGTATAGGAGAAGGGAAAACAAGGAATGCTGTTATGTAATTTTTAATTGATGCATGTGGACATACAAACACCATGGATTTTTGTGCACTGATTTCCTAAGAAGCAGAAAATAAAGCTTCTTAGCTAGAAAGCCACATTTTCTGCATGTCTTTATGCATGCTTAGACCACTGTCTGCTTTTGTTACAGGCTCATTTACACTGCAACTGTTGATGCTTAACATTCACATTTATATATATGCTGTTATAATGCATAATATTTGATATTTATATTTATAAACAACATTTCTTTTAGTGTAAAACACCATTGTATTGGTGTTTTATAGTTTCATTAGTGTTTTAAACTGATGTCATTACATCTGTTCAGTGTACTGGTACACATTTCTTTAATGCAGATAGAGCTCTAGACTGCTCTAGAATAATCTGACAAAGGTTGATTCACTTTTGATGTAATTTCTGTTGCTGCATATCCATATGCATTTATGGAAATGCATAGATATAGATATGTATCTATCCACCACACAATTTTTTGTTGAAGCTTGCCACTGGAATTTCCTGTTCTTTCTGTATTTTTGAGATGTGTGGCAGCTCAAAATTAATGGTCATACAGATTGTTTAACTGGTGAAAAGAAGTCTCTAATGTATTAGAGAACTTTACCATAACTCAGCTTGCGTACGAGAATTCTAAAGTGCAAGGAGAACAGTACGACAAGGTATTTGGAAATTGCCTGAAATGGAGAGCTCAGTGCCTGGGATCTCTGAGGGCTGTGTTCCAGAGCTGCTCAGACTATGCCTGCTAGTGTTCATTTCCATGTCTCTTCTTTCTCCTCTGCAAGAGTTGCCTCTGATCCTGTATAGACAGGTTTTCCAGAGCAGTATGCACTTAAAACCCAGGCTTTCTGGTGCATCCAAGTTTGTGATATATCTTGCATTTTCTGTTGTACTGGGGGAAAGTGCCCTTTGTGAAGTGAGAAATGTTTTCATACAAGGTTAACTAAAGTTACAGCTCTAGCAATAACCAAAGTGATGGCTTCCCTGAGCAGCCAAAGAAGAAAATTGCCCCTAACTTGCTGTACTGTAACAGTGGTGTTGACATAAGTCCGTACTTAACATTACTCACATGCGGTGCTTGGTAGCAAACAGAAACAGCAAGTGTGGGTCACGTCACTCTGCAGAGTTTGGTCCTTTCTAATCAGTCAATATTCCAAACTCTCTATTATCTCCTGCAAGGAAGCATTTTTGTTAAATGAAAACTTGCTTGTAGGAGTACTACATCCTGATCAAAACACTGGGCAGGAACAATCCTTAAAAGCACTGGTTTCTTTTACTGACATTTTAGAGCTGTGATTTCTGTACCAATCTCTGTGGTCCAGGCCCAGGCAGGAGGCTGGCACAGATTGCCTTACCACCTGCCGTTTTTAGGATGTGGTCCCTTTGAAAGTCTTTGTTAATGCTCCAGAGGAAAAATGAGTGTAACATCAGTAGACTTGATCATCTAATATGGACACGTTCCTGCTGACTCCTAGTGATCACATTTTCCTGCGTCCTCCAATATGCCTTTGAAAATGGCAGAGAAAGATTATTTAATAAGAACACATTAATAGCAAACACTTGGGCTCCACTGTAGTGCAGAGGCTCAGCTTCATAACATGAAGTGTAAGTACAATTTGAGCTCCAAGTGTGCATGGCCACACTGGGCAGCAGAGCCTCGTACTGCTTAACAAGCTGTTATTTTGTCTCTTCTGGTTAATTCTGTTAAACTCAAGGCTTTGTGGGATAGGGTTCTGTGTAACTGTGAAGCATAAATTCAGCATAAAAGTTTATTAATAGACATTTATGACAAGTTTTTTTATAATTGCTGTCTTCTAGGTTATTAAAGATAATCTATGGCTTCAGAAAGAGATGAGATGCTTAGGAATGGAAGGTATGTAACTGTTTGCTCTCTCTTTTCAGTATTGTGGGAGTCCCAGGACTCAGGGGGCATGGATGTGAAGGTGAGCAGGGGACTGCAACTGTGCTCTGGTGGCTTGATATCATCAAGATCTTGAGCCACAGGGGACTGTTTTCTCAAAAGTTAGGAACAGAGGTGCTCTAGGTTCCCTAGACAGCTCATCTAGAATACAGACCCTTCGAGAAGACCTTAGTTCGTACCCTGCTCTGAATCCTTTCCAGAAGGAGCCATTTTTCCTCATTGAACATACTGGTGTAGGGGAGCACCCTCTGATGTCCAGGGGTTGCTGCAGGGCTGTGCAAAACCCATGTTACTTAAAGCTGATCAAGACCTTGTTCCTTTTCAGAAGCTAACTTAGCCTTTGTGTATTTACTAATACTGTTGCAATACGTACTCTTGAAGCTATTTTCAAAGACCTCTGCAGTTACAACATCTAATACACTTTTTCCTGGACCAAGTTGTTAAAATCTTATAGTGGATCTGGAAGTATTGCTGTCATACTAACAGTCTTTACAGTGGATATCAAGTTTTTTTGTCAGTGATCTCAGGTACACTGAGCATCTCCAGTAGTAGTTGTCTAATTGATCAAAACAGGGTACTCTGAGAAGTCCCTTACAGCTTGGAGTAGCTGTGTCTGAGGGCTGACTGCCACAGACTTTTTGTAAATTTGTACAAATCACTTAATTTCTCTGAGTCTCTGGTCTTTCTTTTCCTCATATGTGTATTATAAATAGGTTCTACCTCACCCAAGAGTGGTAGAGATGAGCACCCTGAAAGGTTACAACTTCCTCATACAGCACATTAACAGGGCAACACAATGACTGAAATAAACCCTGTTATCACTACAGTTGCCCAAGAGATGATTTCATGACACATATTTGCCAAGAAATTACACACTTTGAAGGAGTTGTCTAGTGAGTTACCTCTAATTTCTTTGCCCTATGCCATGGCTAATTCACAAATGAGTTTATTAATTTAAATGCAAAAGCAAGTAATTCATATTTGCTGTGCTTTCTTGTTTGATTTTTTTCAGTATTTATTCAATGTCATCTTTTCTGCGTACATGTTGCTTTCTGATGGGTTGAAAATTGTTCATGTATCATCCACAGAGGAAATGCATGCGGTTTTACATGTCAGAAGAACCTTTTGGCACTAAAGAAAAAGTTGAGAATTTTGACATGCAGTAGGTTTTTGTTAGTGGTTAAAATAGTGTGGCCAGCAAGGTGAGGGAAATGGCATCCCTTGAACTGGATCCTGGTGAGGCTACACCTTGAATCCTGTCTTCAGTTTTGGGCCTCTAACAACAGGAAAGAGACTGAGGTGCTGGAGCATGTCCAGAGAAAGGCAAGGAAGCTCGTGAAGGGCCTGGAGAATGAGTCTTATGAGGAGCAGCTGAGGAGTCTGGGGATGTTGAGCCTGGAGAGAAGCCGCCTGAGGGGAAACCTTAATCACACTCTATACAACTGCCTGAAAAGAGGTTATCAAGCATTGGAAAAGGAAGTGGTTGAGTCGTCACGTGCCATCCCTGGATGTATTTAAAAGATTTGGAGATGTGGCACTTAAGAGACATGGTTTAGTGGTGGACTTGACTGTCCTAGGTTTATGATTGGACGTAAAATTAAGGATCTTTTTCCAACCTAAATGATTCTATGATTCTGTGAAACTGACATTTTGTTAGTAGGTAAAGATACGTGTTAAATAAAGGGGTTGCTACAAACGCTGAATTATGTGATTAATTTTATAATGGAGAATTGTCCTATTCTAATAAACATGATTTTTAAAACATACTCAAAGAGTTTTTAGGGATTTGCCTAACAGAGTAAGACTCTTTACTTCTTACTGAAGTTCTCGATTAAAGCAGAGAGATGGAAACTTCTGCTTAGAACCTTTGTCATTGAAACTGGCAGCATGCTGAGGTGTGGAATGGTTTGTGACAGCACACTGATCACAGTGTTACTGTTGCGAGCTTCCTTGAGTTGTTTCTGGCTAAGATGAGAAGAAAAACCCAAGAATATTTCTGTGATTGGGGAACACAGTGGATTTTTGAGAGTTACATTTGAGTCTGCTCTGACTTACTGAAAACAGGCCGGAAAAGTAGATTTGTTTGATCTTGTTGATGCCCATAGTTTCTTTGACATTGTAACAAGAGAAGCTAATGGCAACATTCAAAACTGAAATACAGTAAATTGCTACCTTTGTGTGTTCATTGTTGTGTGTAATTGAAAAGACTTCAAATTGGATCTTGTATCCTGGATGGTTTTCAAGACAGAGAGTAATTTAGAACAACAACAAAAATATGGTAAACAAGTATATTTAACTCCTTTCTCCCCCACTGAAATAAAGCAAGGTTGATTAAGGATAAATTTGTGATGATAAATTTGTGGGGGGAGGAACACAAATGAGATTGTGGGATCTGAACTGAAATTCAGCCCTTGAGAGCTATGAATTAAAATTAATATCTTAGTTATATTGCTTTTCTTCCTCTCACTGTGAGGTAATTTTTAATTCTGAACTTGACATTTCATAAACTTGTCAGTCTTCACTGTCCTACTGTAATTTGACAGGTTAGGATGGATTGTAAAGGTACAGGAACCTTAAGGACATACTGGAGTCTTTGCTGCAAACCTATTGTAAGACTTTTGTATCATCCTATTTAATTGCCATAGCCAAAAGTGATGATGGCTGGGCTTCGCTAACGAAGATCTGGGAAGGGCTCTCCCCGTGTGGGTGTGTCCTTCGAGCCTGCGCAGTGGATTGTTTAGGTGAGGCACAGCGTGCGCAGAACTGGCCCCACCCTTTAACTCCTAAGGTTCATCTGTCATGGCTGAGTGAGCTTGAATGGTGACAGTGAAGTCTTCAGGACTAGAACCTACAGCACCCGGTATTCCCAGGAGGTCTCCCATCCAAGTACTAACCGGGCCTGACCCTAATTAGCTTCCAAGATCTGTCAGGGTGGCACATAGCCAATAATAACCTTCACTTTAACTTCTATCACAATGTTATACTTACCCTTCTAATGGCAGGCTGTCTGTGCTACAAACACGTTTAGGACTCTACCTGTTTAGTTCAGAGGTAAAGGCTTGTGTTGTGACAGGTCCATGTCCTTACATAGAACTAGTTTCTTAGCAAAGAACAGTAAGGTGACCACAAATGGGACAGTTTGTTTCTTAGATACTCATCTTCCTATCCTCAGTCTGTGTGAATAGAGAGCCACTGTTGTCACTCTCTCCACTCAGTAGGTGTGTTTTGTACCGGATGGGATCCTTGGTAATTGCACTCCCTGAACACCAAGCGAGTGCAGTGAGGGCTGGCAGAGGGGAGCTCTCCTTCCCAGGCCTGTGCCTGGAGTGTGGTGGCTGGAGGCCCAAAGGAGGAAGAGATCACCACCCAAAGCAACAAGGCACAAAGCTGGAGTGGCAGATAACTGTCGAGGGGGAACAGCAAAGAAAATGGAACATGACCTAGCAGAGACTGTTCTGATCAACCGTGCATTTGTCATTTCACGTGGTGGTGGCACTGCATGTTTGTGGGACTAAGTGAATGCTACAGTAACATGACTGGTAAAATGTTACACCAATCTTCCAGCTGTTTCAACGATATTAATATTTATTTTCATGTTTTCATTTTGTCATTCAATACAAAGCTGACCTAGCAGCACTGGTAATTAGCTAGGAACATGCAGTTTAAAACAGGGTTCTGGCATATTTGTTTATATTCGGTTTATGTAGGATTAAGTCATGGGAAAACATTTTACTAATGTGCTAATTAAAAGAAAGATAATATTTAACAACTTGGTAATACATTGTAAAAATGTGGAATTTTTAATTAAGAAAAAACAAAATTTCTTCTTAAAGGTGGTTGATATTGTCTCACATCTCAAAAGAAAGCAAAATTAATGTGTTTCTTTGATGAACTGTTTCATTTGGCATCTTTGGAGATGTTTGCAGGAAAGTGTCAGGTTAAAGCTCATGCTCTACTAGTTCGCTCGCTGGGAAATGTTTTGGCCTTTTCTTTTGAAAATGAGTAGGAATAGTTTCCATTTAGAAACTAATGAAAGTGAAGACCATACAGGCTTGATAATAGCTTTTCTGAAAACAGCTCGAAAAATGGCAAAGATTGAAGCTGTAAGAAGGAAGAGTGAAAGGAACAAGGAGACCTCAGAGTTGTTGTCCAAATTGGGGTGCACCCATGAAGGGGACTGGTTATGTCACCGTGGAAACTATTTGCACTTCTGAGCAGCATGGTATCCAAAAGAAAGCTTCCTAGTCAAGTGTTAGTATTTTTCAAGCTCAGATGAATCTATTTCTTTAAAAAACCCAAACAAACAAACAAAAACCCCAAAACAAAACAAAAAAGGATTTCAGAACAGAAATCTAGAGTATATGTGAAAACCACAGAATGTGCTATGCCTGTTCTGTCCTTTCTCAGATATTCAGCCCCCAGCTTTTCAAGAAGTCATCACCCATTTACAGTCCATCTAGAAACATACCTGAAAAGAGACAGCAGGTGAATTGATGAATACAATTACATTGTCTTGATGTTAAGAATATGCAGCAAGTTATGTGAAAAAGCAGTTATGTTCTTGTAGGTCAGAGGTTCTAGTGAGGTTAAATATGTGTGGATCAGGAAAACGTTATTACAGTCAATACTAGAAAAAATAATGCAGAAAAGTGCTGCTTTAGTGTCAGGGAAACCAGGGTATTACAAAACAGCTATATTGTTAAAAATTAATAGGAAGAATGAGAAAAATGTTGGAGAAAGGCAGTGGCACATGTTGCCGTATGGACACGTGTAATACTAGTTAAATCTGTTTAAACAAAACCTTCCACTGAGTGCTGGGAAGATACAAGTGGATTTGCAGAAACATCCTTGTGAACATTGAGGCTGCTTAACATTATGTTGAAAACTTGCAAAATCCCCAGCCTCCAGTTACTGATGATGCAGCAGCCAAATAACACGCCTGGAGACTTCTGCTGGGAGCTGGACACATTATCTTGGGATTGTAAGTGATGACAAAACACAATCTGAAAACAAACTCATCCATGTAATTAGTAATCCAGAGATTTATTCAGTCAAGGAACATGATCAGTTAATTAAATTGGTTACTGTAGACTTGATATCCTCCAGAGGGGGAGTATCAGGATTTGCTGTCACATGAAAGGTGCAGTTTGGTGTTCTGATGGAGGTGTTATGCTACACAGGGCACGAGAAAAAAAGATATTTTATGAAGCAATTAACCACTTCTTGTTGGCTAATAGCCCTCATCGAAAATTCAGAAGGAAACAATCTACTGAACAAGAATCACTTTAAAGGTAGTAGTGGCTCAACTCAGTTAATACATTTTACTGTTTTGGCTTCTGACTGTTACAAAGCCCTACAAAGAAATTCCATGTCCTCATTCAGGTTTTTAGTTTTCTGTAAAGGAACATGCATTTCCTCTAGTCTGGCAAGAACAAAAGGGAGAATTGATGCTCCATCTTCACAGGAATGGGGTGGCAATTGCATTAATACATAACACAGCATTTATAAAATTATTCTTTTTCAGTGTTTGGAAATACGTATACAAAACTGCAGAGAGGATTGATTCAGTAGTCAGAGACATGTTTAGAACCATTGGAGGTGGGATACAGTATGACACTTGGATCTGCTGGGCAGTGCCATGGCCATGTGGGCTCAGATTGGTAGCTAGCAGGTCTGTACTGTGCTTAGAATTCAGCATTGATGTCATCCTGAGTGATTTGGGCTGTTGTTTAGTCTTGAAATAGAAATATGTCATGCATGACTATCCTGAAAAAATTCCAACCCCAAATATATGCAGGCATTGGTATTGTAATTATACATATTACTATTCTCACCGAGTTTGCCATGTTATTTTTACAGTCCCTAAATTAGACCAAGTCTGTTGCGTTCTTTTAACAGTGGTTTAAATAAAACTCAGAAAAGTGAATTAAAACTTAAAATATAAACACTATCTTTTTCTGGCCCATATATCAACTATTTTGTCCAATATAAACTACACCCTACTCCCTCCAAAATAAAAACCCAACTATTCTAGGAGGGGAAGAGAGGGAAGCTCCCCAAAGTGCATATGTCCACCTGGGTCGTGTGAGCAGCAGGATTGCATCTCATTTGTTATGTTAACAGAACTATTCTTAGTGATTCATGTGCATTAATAGTTCAAGGCTCCTTTTAAGGGTCCAATTCTGAATGCCTGTGCAAGCCTTCTCTATTTGCAGCTAACAGTATTTCTCTATACTATTCTTCAAGAAAGCAGGGCCTTCTCAAAAAATGCTGCTTTTCATAGTAAAGAGATTTTAATGTCTTTGATACAAATAGTTTGGAAAATATAGTTGTAGAAGTAGTTATGCTAAGGTCTGAACCTTTCCACTAGGCCTGGGAGTGGGAAAACTTGAAACTGCTATGGGTTTTTAGAAACTGTTAGGAGGGTGGTGAGAACAAGGGACAATAATCAAAGGAGTTAGTGAAGTATATAGAACATGTAGAAAGAACACACTGTTGTTTAGTGATAAGATCATGTACAGGTAGGGGATTTTGTAAGGGGGGGTTTGGTGACGGGAATAAGTTAAACAGTAATTTGTGTTAACAATAGACAATGGATATGTCATCCGTAAGATGTATGTAACCGATCTGTATGCTTTGAAAAATGTATAAATACTAAACTAAAAATGAGAGTCTTTGGAATCCTGACTTGGGACATTAGTCCTCAGGTTCCCGGGCCCTGAATAAAGCACCCCATAAACTGACACTCTGTTGGTTTGTGGCTTTGACTCATTTCGGGCAACATCTTCAGCTTTTCATATTTTATTACTATAATAGTTTTTAATGGAAAGAAGTAATTTGACAAAAATATTCTCTTTTCAATGAGTTTTTGTTCATATTAATATGTATTGATGATTAAAATATGAGAATTAAAAATAAGTAATAAATGAGAACTATTATGTAAACAATGAAAGAAGTATTTGTTTTAAAAACAAATAGCTATTATTTTGAAATTTTCTGGGCATTTTTATCTTAATTCAGCAGCTTTACCTTTTGACAATTTAGCTTGGTATTGATTTCTAGTATAAGCTCCTTTCATTGATGTCATAGGTGCTTTTGCTTTAGTAGATGAAAGCAATATGATTTCAAAACTCTGCTGGTTGTTTTGTGTGATAGACTAATCTTTCATGAAAACTTAAGAGTATAAGGTAGCATTTATATTGCTGATTACTAAATTGAGGAGCATTTGATTTGATGGCACTTCAACTGAAGTGTGACTGAAATGTACTTTTCAACAATGAAGTATTTCAGTTCTAAATATGTACTGGCATAGTCAATACTTAATTGGCAAACTCTATCTTTGAAACAGAACACCTTTAGCACTGAGGCCCCTCACGTTGTAGAGTGTTTCATTACTTATGCTTTGCTGAAAATTTCTTTGTATTGAAAATATTAGCAGTTGATTTAAAGCTGAAACCTTTTGATTCATGCTTTAGATACTTTACATTTAAATGGCAAAGAGTTTTCTGTCTATGGGGCATATGGATGTTCCATTGGCTGGAAACGGGTTTGTTCTAACTCCTGCTGGGTTTTGTGGGGCAAATCCTGTCTGTTTGCTGTCTGGCCTCAGTCTCTCTTGTCTGTAATGATTTTGAGTGCTTTAACAGAGAGCAAGCTGGTCACTGTGTGCATAGAGAGTCGGGTACCACGAGCCTTATCCCTGGCAGGAATCTGCATCATGTGGCTGCCCCACAGGAACCAGCTTTATCTCTAATGCTGAGTCTTGCCTTGGTTTCCAGCAGTGCCCTTCCCTCTGGACATTCAGGCAAGCAAAGCCCCTCACTGGCTCTTGACTTCTGCAGCCTCGGACAACCAGTGGAGCCATTCGCTGTTTGCCTTGATACCCTCGTGGACAAAGAAGATTTTGTTCAAACGAGAGTCTGATGTTAGCCCCCATTTGGTCAGTAAAAGATGGTTTGCCTCTTTTAGTATTTATAAGGATGGCAGCAATTCTGTAAAAAGTGAATGTTGTTGCAAATTTTCTATCCAATTTGTATATTTCTACTTCTGTCTCAGATGATTATGTTCATTTGAGATGACTTCAGCTGACTAGTTGTGAGACTTCCAAAGAATTACTGGACAGATGCAGCTATATTGTTGCTGCATAAATTCTGATAGACACTTGGTAATTAAAATGATCTGTATAGTCTGATGAACTTTGTGTATAGTATATTTTGTGAAGGAATTGTAATAGCCAGAATGTGAATATGTCAATTAAGATTCTTGTGGAAAAAAGTAGATCCTAAAAATTTGGACTAGAAAAAAAGATTAACTTTTGAGATAACTCCTTAAATGTGAAGATGATTTGCTTTACATTTTTAAAAAATAGTTTGATTGTTTACATAATTTAACTTGTGATGCAGAATTATAGTGTTTTCATACACCATGTAGACTTTTCCCCTTTCTTTGTAGACTGAAGATGTGTCCAATATATCAGTGTCTTCTGAATTTGGAATAACCCTTCAGAAATGTGGTATGGTAAGTTTTCTTATATTTATCATGTTAATTTGGTAAGACATTTGTACCCAAATGTCCTTTAAAAGGAGTGAAAAAAATTGTGCCTATGTTGAGTATTTGGGAATATGTGCATTTTGATATGAAGATGGTCACACCCTCTGTAAGAGGCACGTTTGCAATGCTGATTCAAAATAGAAGTCAGTGAAATCTCTCAGGCTCTGGGGGATTTTAGATTGTGATCAAAGTAAAAACCTCACTGTGAATTTGTAAAAGTATAAATGGGCGAATCCCAGTGAACTCTAGAATAATCAGCCATAAGGCTGGGTAGGGATTGAGACAAATTTTATGGGGTGAGAAATATTCTGAGATACCTTTCTGGCCCAACCACTGATGCCCTTCCTATGCCAAGTATGGACTTCTTCCAGAGGATGAAGCACTGAGCCCTGTGATGTCCATTGGGTCTTTGAGCATCCTACCACACAGCCATGGAAAAGCCATTGTGTCGTAGTCTGTATGTTCAGTGGGACTCACCTACACCACAGTATTTAATGAAAAAAGTTTTCATTTCACTCATGTAAATGTTTATGAAGAGCAAAGGCCTCCCTGCTATAAGAAACTTTTAAACTTGCCATTTTATTTTTACTTTATGTGGCATAGGTTGATAGGTGTGTTGAGACTATTACTCTTCCTTTTTTTTCCCTGTGTTTTTCCCCCTATATTTTATACTGAATGAAGCAAGACTGAATTTTTATAATTACAGACAGTTCATCTTACCTGTACCTGGGAGACAGAAAGCACATCCAACTTTAAGACCAATCTGAATTCAGCCACTGAATTGCTGCATATGAGGGTAAAGGATTCAGTAACCAGTACAGGAGAGATGACCTTATAACCTGCACCAGTTCATTTGCATACAGAGGAATGAATATGCATCACATCTCATGGCACTAATTACCCTTAATGTTATTATTGAAATGGCAGCATACCATAATTAATGAGGCTGAACAGTGAGCGTTTCAGTCATAAGAAGCAGTAACCCAGAATTTTTTGCTTTTCTGGCTGTAAATTCCCAATTTTTATACCGGAGCCTCTCAGAAAAAGAGTTTGAGACAGTTGCATGTTGTTTTTTCTGCTGTTCACAGCAGAGCCTTACACAGGCTCATGAAAAATTGCAAAATCCTGCATACAAGATCCAAGGTTGTCTGTTGTAGATGCTGGGATTAGGAGAAAATAATTTTGCAGTCCTATTGGTTGTAAATTACTGAAAACTGTATAATTGTATGTGGTTGTCTTCCACCTTCAGCTGCAGTTCAGTTTATTTTTCTTGGCTTACCTTGTCTTGTAGTTCAATCCTAATTCATCTGATCAGATGCTTTCATGCCAAGAGACAGACTGGACATATGGTGGTCTTTAGCTGTTTTAAATGGAAAAAAGTGAATTTTGCACATTTGCCTCCTCCTACCATGAATGGTTCCTCAGAGCATGGAGGTGACATATGTTTAATTCTTGGAGACAGGATTTTTTTCAGCACCTTATTGCAGAAATACCCTTATTGAAACTATAGTATTTAAATTTTACCTATGCTTCCAGCACCCACTCCCTTCTTTTCAGAAATGTGCTTCTTTAAGAGCTTCATTCCATAATATGGCATAAACATTTCTGTAATGGGACTTCATAATGACAATAATATTTAGCAGAGCAAAAGTAAATATTTAAATTTAAATTTTTATCTTTTAATACTTTTATCTGTCTCGTTTCACAATTTCATAAGCATTTGTGCATTGGAGATTATCAGACATTCTATTATCCTCCTTTTTTCCCCCCTTCCTTTTCTGTTTCTAGTTGTTCTAACTTATTCCTAACAAAGACCCTTAATTCCTTTCAACTTCCATGGTAATTGCTTCCTCCTCTTTTTCTCTTGTCATGTCCATACTCTTTCACTCCCCTGCCTTCAGCACCTGAAGTGACATCTCTTGCAGGGGGTGATGATACACACAGTGCACTTCAGCAGCAGAGCGAAAAGCAGAGAGTAGGTGCTTATGCGTCATCAGTGGCTGCCATTGCGTTTGGTTCCTGGAGATGGTTGGCAGCTTAACCGTCTGCTCCAAAAGCAAGAAAAAAACATAGCTGCCATGAACTCTGGTGTGATTTTGAAATCTATCACAATTCATATTTTTAGAACTCATTTCTGTGGGGACTGCTTTATTATTTTATATTTGCTGGTGTCCCAGTACAGTGTAGACATTTCCTAAAAACGAAGATCTAAAATGAGAAAGGTTTGGCCTGAATCATAATTCCATCAGATAAGGAAGTGTTAATTTAGTGTCATTATGAGAAGCCTCATAAACCATCATGGCTATACTATAGGTCACCATATTATTATAGACCTCATAAACATTCAGACAATTCTAGTTTAATATGAGTCATGAAAATACCACACAGCTGCTCGCTCACTGCCCCACCAGCAGGATTGGGGAGAGAATGGGAAGAGTAAGAAGTGGAAAACTCATGGGCTGAGATAAAGAAAAGTTCAGTAGGGAAAGCAAAACCTGTGCCCACTAGCAAATTAAAACAAAGAATTAATTCACTGCTTCCCATGGACAGGCAGGTGTTCAGTCATCTCCAGGAGAGCAGGGCCCCGTCATGCACAACAGCGACTTGGGAAAACAAACACCATCACTCCAAACATCCCCTCTTTCCTCCTTTTTCCCCCCACTTCATACAAGAGAACATGATGTCATATGGTCTGGAATATCCATTTGGTCAGTTGGGGTCACCTGTCCTGGCTTCCCATGCACCCCCAACTTCCTTGCCAGTGTGGCAGTATGGAAGGCAGAAGAGGCCATGGCTCAGTGTAAGCCCTGCTCAGTATCAAGCCTGTGTTCAGCACAAGTCCAAAACAGAGCCCTCTACCAGCTGCTGTGAAGAAAATTAACTGTACCCCAGCTAAAACTGACACACAGGGAAAGGCAATTTGGAAGGTGAGAGGTCAGTAAGCAACTCTGTGCTCAAAGTAATTTCATTTAGAGGGTATAATTGCTCAGTAAGACTTACGGGCTTAATGGAATAAATAAATAAAATCACATGACTGTGTATTGCTGGAGATTGGTGTTTAGCTTATGACCTTTGCCACTAAATGGAAGCAGAGCCATGAAGTCCCAAATCCACTGGTGGCTCCATCTGCCCTCAGGTAGGAAGGGTGAGTTAAGACAGGCGACATGCTTCAAAGAGTGGGGCTGCTGTGAAGAAAAGGGAAATGGAGACCAAAACTGCATGGAAAAAATGAATTTGCAGTGAGGGCAGCTTGGAAAAGAAACATCCTCATGGTACAAAAATTCAAAGTTAAGAATTTTCCACAGTCTGGTTATAAAGTTATGATCCAATTTTGTTGTGACTGAGGCATCATGGGGATACTTAGATTCTTGATTACATTTCTGGTTCTTCATGAGCTGGGTTTCCAACTTCTGACTTTCTTGCACTTCGTCTCCAAGCAACAGCTTGACATAACAATGATTAAAATCTCCATGGGAGTTTGAGATCAAACTGAGTGTAGTTTCATTTGCTGGTCACTCAGAATGCCTTCAGAAAATAAGTTTCCACGTATAATGAAGTTGTAGTTGTAATCAAGACTATGAATTTTGCTGTTAAGATGCACATACAGCTGTTTTGCACCATTAACGCTAATACTTCTGTTTTCAGGTGGATGTTGAGCATGACCCTCAAACTGCATACATTACACTTGTGATTAATAACACCAACACATTGCTCTCAACAAACATTACAGATCTTACCCTCCTGGACAACATCACTGGTCTACACATTCAGAAAACCAGTGGGAATAAGACCACAGATGGCATACAAATTTACAGGAAAAGATTCTTGCAAGGTAATGAAATAGCCCTGACTAAACATGTGGAAGAGCATCTGCTCAGATCACAATATTTATTAATTTATAGTGGTTTAAATTGTTTGATTGTCAGTTAATAGATATGAAAAACTGGGAAAAGTTTTGAGCTGCAGTTTCTAATTGTGTTAACTCACATTTTGACTCCCACCTTTGAACTGCTTCCAATCTCCAGGACACAGATGTAAGTCCCTGTACTCTACAAAAAGTTGCAGTCATCAAAAGGAAAGAGTTTTTTATGGTAGTATTTGTTCATTTTGGTTCTTTTTAAAAGCTTCTACACAAGTCATTTTAATCATATTTTGAGCCTTCTTTAGCCAAGTGTGGCAGGTCAGCTCACTAAGATAGTGAAGTGCATTGGAAATGCAAAAGGCCATTCAAACAGGGAAGATGATTCATCAGAAATAAGGTAGCTCTCCTCCGTATCTGTCCAAAGTGAGCAAATCATAAAGTCAAAGCAAGTAATAGAGAGATAAACCTGCTCCAGTCTTGATATCAATCTGTTCCTTTGGTAGCAGTTGGATCAGTGCACATGCGTAAAATTTCACCTTTCTTGATTTCTTCATCTCCTTTTTTTTAAGTACAAGCATATCAAAAATAAGCAGCTCTCTTTTGAGGGTCATGATATTTATCTTGAAGCTTCAGAAGTGTTCACTGATACCTGTTCATGATTGGAGAGTCTATGGTTATGATGGTTTTATGGTGAAAGATTTCCAAATAGAAAAGTGAAATAAGTAGACTTTGGGCTGCTCTCTGATTGCAAAGGGATAACCAAGCCCCATTTGTAATAACAACAGTGTGAGTAGCAGTACTGATTACAGGGCTAGTCTTGCTGAAAACATCAAGGAACTGCTAGCTCTTAATAGATATTCCCAAAAAACAATGGCCCTGAGAAAGAATAGAGAAATGGCTGATCCAGTTGGAGCCGTTAGTTAATTTAGTTACAATTACTGAATCTGGAACTGAAGCTACATAGTTTGAGGTTTGGTCATTACTGTGTTAATCCTGAAATCTGCTGGACAGAAGGGCTATGCCTACACTGGCCTATGTACTGTCATGCTGAATATTAGCCATAACAATTTTTCAGTACTTCAGTGCACTGTGGATTAGCTGAAATCAATGAATATTCAGCTGAAATCTGTCAGATTTCTCTTTGGTTTCAACAGGAGGAGAACTGGTTAGTTGTTATAATGTAGGCTGTCTGGTTTATAAAAAAAAAATATTTTTAAATATGTCACATTGAGTTTTAGTATCAAAAAGTGATGCTTTTTGGTAGCTTGGGGGCATCATTTAATGCAGTTTCCAGAACCTAGTCCAAATTTACTTAAGTTCTTAGAGTCAGAAAATATGAAGGATGTTGCTGAGCTTACCGGCCATGAACTGTACTCTGGATGTGGGGCATCTGCTGTGTTAGAAGGGAAAAGCTCCAGTGCTGTGCCAAGCCTTCCTCAGGGATCTTCAAGGAATTTTCCTTGGACAGAGCACATCTATCCGTATCCCTCCTCTCTGGACTGTGCCGGTGGACTCTGGCTGCCTCCTCTGCTGAATTCCCTTGAAGTCTGTGTCCTGAGTTTATTGCACTTTGATTCCTAAGACAGCACTTTTGCTGGTGAGAAAGCACAGTCTAAAGGGGAACCTGAAAAGCTCCTCAAATGTTTTATTCATATTGAACTTTGTTTTCAGATTTGGCAAACATCTGTAACTGCACCTGATCTCAGCAGGGTACTCAGCTCCTCAGAGATTGATCCCATCTTCTTGTATGAAAAAAGATGTACAACTGTACTGGATTGTTTTCAAGTCAGTGTAGCAACTGTTCTATGTAAGAAAATGCAGACACACTTACTTAGGGGCCACTACCCAGGCACTGGCAGATGTACCTCACCTGCTTAATATACACACCTGGCTTTTTTTCCCTGGTTTAACAGGTGGAGAACACTTTGCAATCAACTATTCTGCACTTCTTGATGCAAAAGAAATGTGGGACGGCAGGGTCTTGACACTGCCTGCAAAACTAACTTTCAGGAGTTCATCACAGGTATTTACTTCACAATTTTATTTTGCTCTTCACAATTTTTCTGTAAAAACCAGTCTCCAAGGTGGTTCTTGTCTGCCTAAGCAATGAAGCCAGCATATAATGAAGTTAAATTCTTAAGAGACCTTTTGAGTGCTTACCAGGAATTTATAAATATTTTATAGTTTTTATAAATATAAACATCTGTAAACATGAGTTATTCTTCACAACTTAGGAGGTCATGGACCTCCTTAAGTAAAGTAGGTTTTTGTGTCATCCTGTAGCTTTTTTTTCCTACTCTTTATATTTCTTTCTAGTTTATCTATGTATCCTGGAAATAGGTGTCCCCCACAGACTTAGGTGTCTATTCCTGTAGTCTATGAGAGATTGAAGGTTTTTCCATATTTTAAAATAATTTCTTTTAACCAAAAAAACAGTTTGCAACAAGGAAAAACCTCCTTGCTCATAAGAAAGATGTTTTTTAGTGTGAGAGTTTAGAAACTCTGAAAGATTTTTCAGTGAAGCTGTGAAATTGCCATCCTTGCTGATTTTTGAGAACTCAGTTGCACTGGGCTCTGAGACAAGTGGTCTAATGCTGGAGTTAGCCTGGTTTTGAGTAGAACATAGGACAAGTGATTTCTGCCAAAGTACAATTTTCCACTTTTTAAATATGACTTGATAATTTTTCTGTGGTTTTCATAATTGCATCTCATTAGAACCTGCAGATATATTTTCAACTGCCATATCTCCTTTTTTTTGGAGGAGAAAATGTCCAATGTGCATGAGAGTGGTAGAGAGGAAGAGTTCGAACAGGGAATGGTGAGAGTAGAGACGTATGCACTGACTGTTGCTCCTGTTCTGGACATTTTCGGTCAACTGAGATTTTTAGGCACAGAAAAATGTAATGCTGTGCCCACTAGGATAGGCTTCTGTGTGATGAGAAGGGAAGTGTATCCCACAGAGCAGCTGCTACCATGTCTCTTAATGTTACCCCTAAGTATACATTTTCGTATCAGCTTTATCTCAGCTTTAAGCTTAATGAAAATTAGAGCTTATCTTCTAAGGAGAGCCTTTTCCAGAGACTCTGTACTATTTGCCAGTGGATTCTGCTTATCTTTAATGCAGGTAACTTTTTTATATCTCACAGAATAAAACACATCTCGTATCATTGACAGCGTCATTCACCATAACTGAAGAAGAAAAGACGAAGGTAAGTTCTGTGATGTGGTATTATGTTGACTCTCCTGCTTATACTTCTGGACAATCTAAAATAAATCCTAGTGGCTACTTATGACTCATCACTCAGCTATTGGCTATTAATCATACACAAGTTCTGTCTTCTCCGATTTTAAGAGCAAGAAAACAGGACTCGGCATTTGTCTATTTTGTCTATTTGTCTATTTTGTCTTAAACCAGCAATATTTAGTATGGAAAATCTAAAAATGTCATTGTATTACTTGCCATGTTTTTTCATTTGAAGAATTGTCCAGACACAGAAAACTCTGATGAGGAGTATGCTCACCTGCTCTTGTGTCTAGCCATCATGAAAAGGCTTTTCATCTTTCCAAGTGGGTGGTGTTATCTTTCACCTGTTGAGAAAAAGTTTCTGTATTATGCTGATACACAAGCCTTAGAAATAAAACTGCAGTGAGTGGCAAAGTTTATGTTTGCCTTTCATTTTTTAACTAGTCATTCTTCCCATATGACTGTCTGTTCTTGGCGTCTGAATCAGTGGGGCTTTTAAGAGGCCAAATAAACCTTAAAAATTATATTGATGGCAGCAAATGGTTTTATTATTCTAGATAATTTTTTAAGAAATGCCCCACTGCATCCCTCAGTTTCATTGCTTATCTCTTCACCAGCTCTTTCACAAACTTCTTTTCCTCCATCAGCTGCTCATTACCTTGACAGGCTGCTGTTCCAAGAGGTCATTTTTGAAAGGGGCCATGGCTTTCTTGGAAAGAGCACTGAGATTCTTCGTTTCAGACAGAAAAAAATAGTTTGTTCACTGTAGAACATGTTTGCTATAGTTGTGTTGTTTGAAATCTAAAGTTCATATGGATGGGGCTTGCCTGCATAGGTCCTGATGACTACATCACTCATTCCTTCCATAAGCCATGAGTTTCTCCCCACCTTTAGAATAAGTAGTCTGCTTTCAGATTGTGCACAGAGGCCTCTTGTTCCAGTATTCTCCTCTGCTGGGGATCTCTGCCTTGTCAGCTTCCATTCTTGTAACAGATCTGTCTGGACTTGGCTTTCTCTTAATTGAGGATCAAGTACACATTCTGTTAAAATGAAAGCCATAATTAAACATGATATAAAGTAAAACTATACGTAGGCTAGGGAACTCATTGTTCCTGGATAAAGATCTAATAATACTTAAAAGGATTGGACATTTGAATAGCTGAGAAATATCCATTGAATTGCCATAAATGTAGCTTTTGGAAACTCCGTTCTTAGAAGTGTAAGCCATGCAGTAGCTGACTGGGTTATAAAAATAGCTTAATAAATGGTTTTCTGTAAAGTTCAGTGTGACTTGATCTGCAGCAATTGGTGATGTCTAAGCTGAGACTGTAAGGTACATTGGTCTCAACCCACCATGAAAATTCCTACAATCTGTTACTATACATAAAACCTTTTTAGAGTGTTTGGGTTTTTTCCCAACTTGAACTTTATAGTTAGGCCTCAGAAAGTTCTTGGGGACCATTCCATAGGTGGGCAAAATTAGCTCAGCTGCATTTGAACTTAGTAAAGAAATAAATTATGTAATTAAAAAGTGTGGTAAAGGTGTGTGGAAAATACTGTAAATTTTTGAAAAATAAAGCTTAGAAATTATGGAACACGCCATGTTTCACATGCATGATAGTTGTCTTTGGGCTGTGGCCAAGCATAAGGTGGTTTCAGAATGAAATCAGTTTGTGCAAGGAAATTAGAATTAACTGAAAAAGGTGCAATGTATTGTATTTCATTCGTATCTTCAGCTGTCATAAATGCTCTCCATCTCAGATTTCTTTATTAAAAATGACTATTTAGGCCTGTTCATGAGTATGCTAAAGACAACACAAATATGTGACTAAGTGGATACTAAATGTTGACTTTGAGGATGAAAAAGAGAAGAATTAATTACGTAGTCAAGGCATTGCCATGCTAAGTTGGTCCCATCAGCTTTCACGTGGTTGCTTGCACTCTTGGCTACTGTTGTTCATTAAAGTTTTACAAACCCTGTGGATTTCTCTTCTGTGCTGCTGGAAGAAAATGCTTGGTTGCCTGTGACAAGGTAATTTTGTGGGTTATGAAAAGAATGTCACTGTTGCTTATCTGAGTGTCCGTGCCAGATGTCTTCCCTTGGTTCTTCAGGGGATGTGAGTACTGCCCTTGACTGGGTGTGTTTGATGCTGAATGCAAAGCTGTAGTGAACAGTGTTGGTATGAAGAAATGAAACGTGAGCAATTCAGATCTATATGGACCCTGTGAGACAGAAAGCAGCTACCAGTGAAGAATAAACAAGGCCATAGCTGCTGCTGAGTGGTAGGGAGGAAATCACTCCCTAGGAGTTCACACAGTAGTTTCTCACAGAGCGCTGAAGATTCACCTGGGAACAGCTAGGATGTTTCCTCAAAACACTGGACTTGTGAGCTATGGATTATAACCAATTAGGATTTGTAGTTTGATGGTGTGAGAGTCAATGTAGCCAACAGAAAGTAGCCTTAACCCTATATAAATCGTGTGCAGTGCGTAATAAATGGCTTTCACCATAAACCTCAAAGGCTGGTTGAGTAAAGTCCTTTTCCTCTGCATTAAAGATTGTTTACTTTAGAAAAGGACAAGAAGAAGTTCTCCTATCTAAGCATGTTGCATGGGATAGATGATAATTACTTTGATTTGATTTTTACAAGGCTTGCTTCCCTCAGAATCGCGCAAAGCAGCAGGAGCACAGCAGTTTTTGAAAGAAACTTGGGCCTGTAATGCCCCTTCCCAGTATTGGGATGGCTTCAGAAGTTAACGTAGGGAATGTCTTTTGAGGCTCACTGGTGTGTCCATGGTTTGAAGGTCGACCTGCAGGGCCAACATGGGTTCTGACTTGAGCTGAGGCTCTGGCACCTGCCCTGCAGCATCCTCTGTGGTGCTTACAGATGGCATTAAGCACCAGCTGTGTTCTCCTGCTGGGCTTTGCAGCCCCCCTCAAAGACATGGACTGTCCTTCCAGAGCCCATGTTCTTTAAGTATAAAAAACGAAACCATGTAAAGAAATTTAAGCATGCCTCTGTCAGAACAATTTTTGATTCTGAGTGTACAGTGCTGTGAAGTAAACTGTGAATCTTCTTGGAACTATGAAATAACAGCCTGCATTAATGTCTTGGTGATCTCCTTAATAGTGACATCATTGCCTAATTCAGCTGCAAACATGTTGAAAACAATGAGTTGCTGAACAGCTTTAGGAGCCTTGAGAAGCTGACCCTGTGAAACAACAAAGTCCGACCTGAAGCAATTCCTTTCAGTTAGAGATATGACAGATTATCAGTGTACAAAAGCATCAGAGAGAAAAAAAAACTGCAATAAAGGATAAAATTTGCTGTTAAATTGAAATAAACCTTTTTCAAATTGCGGACCATGTTTGATTATTGGTTCCTATGCAGAATTCCCATTGACTCCATGGAATGCTGACAAGTTTCTGCTCCAAGAGAAGACCCAGCCCAGCTTGCATGCAGCACGTTAATTATTTACAGTTCCTAGCCCCAGCAGAGTAATTAGTTTGTGGTAAAATATTACAGTAATAGCTGTGCTATGTTTTTCATCCATAGATCTCATAGAACTAAACAAACACTGAATTAACTTTTGCTACGTGGAGCATGAAGTAAAAATTAATTTTTAATGCAATTCAATTTAAAGATTAAGTTAAGAGCTAAAGTGAAAGACCTACAAAACTGTTATCTGGCTCACTGTTCCAGTGCTCCTGATACTCTTTTCTGACTCAGAAACTGGAAAGGTGCACACAGATTGAGTGTTTTGTGAACTGTCAGTTACATGTGTATTCTGAACTCATGTTGATACTTTTTCCCTGTGGTATTCACTCAGTTTTATTGAATCAAGAAATGGCCAGTAGTTAAAGGTAGCCAGAATCTGGCTCACTTTTCAGAGCCTCTGGGCAACATCAAATGCCATTAGTTTCAAAAAGACTTAGAAGAGTTTGGTTACTTTGGAAAACAAGCTATTAAGTACTGGACACCCAAAAGTCACAGCATGTAAAATTCTGTCTGTGGGAGTTGTGTTGCTTAGAATTGCACGGGAATTTGGAACATAACAAACTGTGCTGACTTTGAAACTGATGGAAATACACTTTTGTTTGAAAATATTCATCCAAATATAGTAATTATAACATTAGGCTGGGAAACTCCAAAGTTGGTGAAACAATTTAAGAATAATTTACTATGTTGCTTACAGTTACAATCTTTGAATTACCATTATGATCTGATCTTTATATGTATTTAAAATGTATTTTTAATATATTTTAATGATCTGATCTTTTAATTTCAGATTTTGTACAGCCATGCCATCACTGCTTCAGGGTTCTTCACTGCTTTTTTCGTTTCCCTTGTATTGACATGTGCTGTTTTTCTCATCATTTACCGAACCCAAATATTAAAATGGAGTTTCTGTAGTAAAAACCAGGTGAGCCATACTGTCTGTGAGGGTTTATTTATTTTTTTTAATCAATCATGTCTGATGATATAACTTGCTAGCTAAGACAGATTGTGTGAAGAGGTTTTGAAGATAAATAAAAAGCCACCAAGTGATGGATTTGGTTCACAGCTAACGAAGTCTCTAAAACCTCTAATCTTTTGTGCAATGAGATTTCGAGGTGAGTGTAAGAATGATAACCTGATCGAAACAACTGCCATCAGTACTTAGATGTTGGTTCTAGATTGGAGGAAAATCACCATTTGGTTATTAATTTCCTTTCATATTCTTGCTGTCCTCCTCTCCATCTCTCAAAATTAGAGGCACAATGTCTGGTTTATAAACAGTTGTCAGGCAAGTAGACAATTTGTCTTGAGCACAGCACACATGGGTACAAATTTTTTTTCTGATTATCAGGAATTTTGAATTGTGGTTTCTTAGTTCATTGGATGTGCCTTAATCTCTTGAGTGATTAAGTTTGTAGATATAGAGCATTTTCAGTGTTTGTTATCCAAGCTGTGCCAGTTTGAAGTATTTCAGTACGGAAAGAGAAAATATAGACTCTGATAAATATTAGTCAAGTTGGCTCAAATCCAGCCCTTGCTTCTATTAATTGTGTTTGTATTTATGTAAAGTAGAGCAACTTGAATGGCAGGGAGCTGGAGACCTCAGAGTATAACCATGCTTGGAGTAGTCCTCTAAGACAGGTGAGCTAAGAGGTTTGAACCTCTCATCTGTCCAGACAGTGGTGGATCTCTCATCCCTCTGGACTGACCAGAATAGCTCACAAATCACTTGCAGCTATTTTCTGTGGTTGAAAATTACACCATCAATAATGTTTTGTGTACAATAGGTCTGAAAAGTTAATGTCTTTAAATGAAAAGGATGTGACTTGTTTCCTTGTTTCCTTCTACAGAAGAAAGTGTGATGATGAAGTAGTAAAAATGGTCTGGCCTGGTCCTAGCATCAGATATTTATAGTGTGGGGTTTGTATAGTAATCTTATTAACCCTCAGTCTTAAGGGCATCTCTGTGAACTGAGTCACTTCCATTATGCGTAGGATTAGTTTTTCATGTTGTTCACCTCAAAATAGTGTAAACTTACCATATATAATTTAATACCATGGCAATTTTAAAGAAAATTACCTAGAAAATTCATAGTAGAAAATAACTTCCTTGACAACTTTCTCAAGTGTTCTGTGTCTTCCATTCGTTTCTTCATTTGTATTCCAGATCAGTTACATACTAAAGAAGATCAGCCTGAAACAAAGTTGTATATTTAATTTCAGATTGCACAATCTCTTATACCCTTTCCAGCTCCACACTTGGATGATAAGTAGTAACCTTCTCACCCAGAGTTAAACTACGACAAAATGAGATCAATTACTCATTATATTTTTTTTTAATAATCTGAAGCTTGCTACTTTTAATTTTTTTTTTAGGAGGTACAGCATGAACTCAACCAAAATCACAAACTGGAGCATTCTCACTTTAATTCAAGTGATCTCTTTAGTGAAGATATAATTATGAATGACCAAATCATTGATATTCTGGCCTTTGAAGAACCTGGGAACATGCTTCAAGCTTTAGAAGAGTAAGAATTCACTGTTATCCCATCACATTTGTTACATTTATCATCAGTCCAACCTTTGAATATGTTTTATTATCTGCCTTTTATTAGTTCATATAGTGTCTGTTTACACATATTACTGCCATACCTTAGGCTTCTGAACTGTTTTAAACAACCATCTGTGGGAACTGAAAGTCATCATTTCATATTGCTTCACTGATAGAAGTCACAACTCCATCTAGGCCTTAGACATGCAATATTTCCAATTTAGATGAACATCTGGTTTTGTCTCTGTGGTTCACTAAGTAAAAGAAAACTTTTCTGTGTACAAGGAAATGTTGAAAGGTTGTGTTCTACTATTGCTGAACACATTCTGCTTTTGTCATAGCAAAGAAAGTTGCTGTTGGGTGCCAGCATTACTGTTCAGTAGTGCATTTTGGAAATACCTACATCAGAGTCTAAGGGGAGACAGTTTGTAGTGCTACCAGAAAAATACCACGTACCTGTAATCAGTGGGACCATTTGGTAGAGCAGAGAAACACTGTTGATATCATTGAAAGGCCAGTCAGGGCTGTTGGACTTAAACTGCTGTTAAAGGTGATCTCTTCAGCTGAATTTGATAAAAATTCAACTAGTCTGATGGAAGGACTAGTTGGATGTTGTTTATTCAGTCTTACCATTAGCTTCTGGTAAGTGAGGTGAAAGGCAGTATTATGCAATTGTAAAATCTGTGGAAGCTGAAAAGTTACAGGACCATGGATGTAATTTTCTTTCTTAAAGGGTAACTAACAGCATTATTATTGCCTGCCTTTCCTTGATAAGTGGATACTTATCTCTGTAAATTGCACATTGGTCCTTGCTTTTATAACTGTATAGCAACTCAGGCTTTGAGAAGACTTATCCTGAAAAATCATTATGTGAATATTAAGAAGAACAGGATCAAACTTTTTTTTTAAATCACCTTAGTTTTAATTTATTTCAAGGATAGTTAGTATCTATCTATGTTGAAAAAACCCTGCTGGACTATTTTCAGATTAGAAAGGTAAATATTCTTACAAACCTTTGAATAGGTTTATTTTTTTATATAACAGGATTATTTCTAAACCTATAAAATAGGATTCATATCTTAGTTTAGGTATGTATCCAGGGGCTAAAGATTTGATATTCTTATGAAACTTGTGCATATGTCTCTTCCTTCCTTTTCTTTCCTCACAGTTTCTATTTTCTTTACCTGTAAGCAGGTAGAGCATTCAGTCAATCAAGTAGATACCCATTAGCAAATACTCACTAACCTTCTCTTTCTGAGCTATCTTTTCCTTCTTCCAGGACGAGGATAGTACAGACACCACAAAGGTATCCAGAGTAAGAGTGATTCCTGTGATGAAAAACAATTGAAATGGTGATTGACATTACTGTGAATTGCTCAGATCAGCCTCTAACTGTTGGTGTAGTGGGTGCTTCCTAATTCTATTATTATTTCATTTCTTGTCATTTTAAACTGGACCTTCTGTTTCATTTACTGTTATACAGATGCACTTACTGCATTTTTCCTATTCTTTTCCTCTTTCTATTGGTACTCATTGAATATATGTGTTACTGCAAACTCATTCCTCTCCTCTCTTACTAGTGATGCAGTTAATCTGACTGAGAGAGGATCTGTGCAATGTGAATGCCTACACCAGGTTGCCCTGAGTTCCCTTCTTTACTCAGGAGTGGGAAAGGGCACTTGTAGGGTGTGACTTCCTGAAATGAGTTGTGTGACTGCTGTGTCGCTGACCTGATTGTCTGGGGCCTGGGCTCATCAGCAGGTGGGGGAGATGAATCCCAGTCTTGCAGGCTGGGCGGCCAGAAAGACGAGCACTACTTTAGTGTTTATATTAGACACATGCAGCATTTTTTCTGTTTTCTTGAGTATCTATAATACACCTCTTGTTTTATGGCTCGTTGTTAACACTTTGATACTTAGCTTAGGATGTTTCCTCATCTAATAGCATTGGTTCTTTATTCATTCTGCAATATAGGGCAAAGCAGTCCTTTAATTTCTGATCTATATTCCTTAAAACTTTCATTTGAGTCTTGCACTTCCTAAACTGTCATACATTATCCAGAATTTTAACTAATTCCAAAGGCAAAGGTAAAATATTGTACTGTTGCCTCGGGAGCTTCTATGACAGCAGTCTAGGCTAAAACCAGAATGAAGTAATTCTTCTTGTTACTGAATTACCTGCTTTATGGATAGTAATTTTCAACATATAATGGTAAAAAGAAAAATGGGGAATTTTTAAGTTCTTAATTGATAGTTACAGTGAATTTGAATTAATTCAATGCTTGAGTGAAATGTCATTTTACTAATTGTGGTCACAAGCAGTTTATCACCACTGTTACATTTTGTTTTATTACATTAGTGACACCAACAGAATATTTGTGTTTTCAGTAAGGAATGAGGTTTGTTCTGTCTCATAGGAATGGCAATATACTGAGGATAAGAACTGGGCCTGTATATTGAGCATAACTTTTTAATGTCATATATATATCAGTACGAATTTCAGCATCGTAATACTTTTTTAAACAATATCATTTTTGTAAAAAATATTATAGAGGCTCTTGTTAGAGAAGTTTTGATTAGGTATTTTCAGCTAACCAATGTCATCTTGCTTGTATGCTAGCTTTATAATTCCTTCTGCATGTTTTGATGCAGGTATGTTTCATTTTTGCCTGCATGACACACATGTAAATTTGCCAACATAATTGACAGGTTCTTTTCAAATTGCACTGTCATATTAAACATGGTTGGAATCATTCTGGTGTTTCATCCTTTTGTGTAGATACAAATGAGAAAAATCAGAAGAGTAAGAGCCATGAGATATTTTTGTCTTCTTTGCAACATAAAGCTGTGTTGTCTTCTAAGAAGTGACAGTGCCAAATCATTCAGCAGATACATCAGGAGCATGTGTTCAATATTTATGGATAGGGAAGGCTTTGGAGTGCAGACATTTTGCAGTGTTAGGAGGACTGGCTAGAGAACAAAACATACTTTAATGTTTCATAAGGAAGCTTCTTGGTTACTCGTTTTGTGAGTTTTTTCTTAAGAAGCCATATCCTTTATGAACATTATGCTGCAAAATAGCTTGGCT
The DNA here is from genome assembly GCA_013396695.1 of Sakesphorus luctuosus. Lineage (NCBI taxonomy): Eukaryota > Metazoa > Chordata > Aves > Passeriformes > Thamnophilidae > Sakesphorus > Sakesphorus luctuosus. Next base: position 2,001,731 of record VWZD01005774.1, read on the forward strand.
TTTATTCTCAGTAGGTTCCTTGCTGTGTATATTACTGAATATCAACCCATGGGCAATGAATGCTAATGAGGGGAAGCTATATGATTGGAATATTTGACATGCTCACTGGAAGATCACATTTCAAAATGTTGTAGGTCTCTTTTTCTGTATGTTTAGAACCGAATATGAAGAGAGCTGAGCAATTTGGGTTTGTGTCCGATGTGATGAGGTTTGACCATGCTCATAGTCTCAGAAGATGTTAAAGGCAGCTTATTTTTTTAGATGGCCTTCCACGACTACAACTGTTCTTTTTATGCTTCATTTTGTACAGCTATGCTTCCTTGAGTTTGTCAAAGCTCTAGCTGAACTTGAACTGCACTTTGCTGATACGCAGTATATACTGCCAATTATTTTGGGAAATGAGTAAGTAATATCTGTACATTGCAGTTGATTTTCTCCCGTGGTAGAGGACATTGAGACCAGTGTACTGGAGAACAGGATCATACTGTCTCCAGAGAGCCTTGACAGAAAAATAAAATGAATTTTGTACTGTATTAGAGGTTCACTTTAACTTTCTAAGTGTAAATTTCTTGCTGTACATGTCAATTTGATTTTCTATGGAGCAAATGCGTTTTTTTTTTTAAACGCTGAATTCAAATGGAAAGTAAGATTTGTGGAATCATAGAATGTTAATGGGTAGGAAGGGACCTAAAAGGTCATTGAGTCCCAACTCCCCTGCCATGAGCAGGGACACCTCCCACTAGACCAGGTTGCTCAAGGCCTTATCCAGCCTGACTTTGAGCACTTGTCAGGGTTGGGATATAAATGATCACTTTGTCATAGCAGCTAGACTTGAATATTCCTACATAGAAAATGCTGAGAAAGAGTTCCATTATTATTAAAAAAATAATAAATTGAGGTGCTAAATTTTTGGGTTTCGTAACTTTGTAAAAGCAATTAAAATTTTGGAGTTTTAGAGGGGAGACCATATTTAGTACTCTGTGAAATGTGTTCAGTGCAGGAGTACAACTAAAAATAATAATCACATTGATACAGCAGTGAGAAGAAGTGAATACTCGTGGTATAAACTCCAAACCCTGCATCTGTAGTTCTGTGTTATGAATGCTGTTATAAACTCGACAAGTGTGTAAACTATACTTTTTTTTTCCCCTCAGAGGAGCTCAAATGCTTAATATGTGATAGGCACCTAAAAGACAGGGGAACTGAAGAAAGCAAGTAATTTGAAATTAATGCATACATACCTTTTTTCATCCTAAAAATGACACTTTTCTTTGATGTTGGCTAACTATGAAGTTCAGAATTATATGGGTCATTTCTGCTGTCCATCTGGAATAATTTATCTCATCCAGAAAAGAGTCTCCTTTTGAGAATTGTGCTGTGAGTTATGCTTTATTCCATATTATTTTGGAAGAAGATTGGTATCTTCTTCCATTTCTGTCTTCTGAACACTCACCCTGTCTGAGTAGATCAGAGGAATTTGAGTAGATCACAGCAAAGTTTGAAGCTCCTCAGGCATTAAAGCATAATGCATATAGCCATAATATTTATTTATGCTTTTGTTAGTATCCAGGCTGAAGTTGGTGCTTTTGAAATCAGTGGTAAAATGTGTGATGATTTCAGAGGAAGCAGGACTGAAGTGTTTCTTACACTCACTTCTTAGTGCAAGAACCACTCTCTGAGCTCTGTTGCAACCACTGTATTACACTGTATTTTTAAAATTGATTTTCTGAAGATCACTGATTTATCAGATTTCTTATTTTCTGCAAGCAAAAAAAAATTGAAATGTCTTTACTGTCTTTATATTGCTGTGGAAAATTAAGGGAATTTGATAGTTGAAATTGCTGCCAAATCTAGCGCTTAGACTTTTATGAATTTTTCATGAAACTTTTTGTTTTCTGAAGAGCTACTGGTCTTGCCACTCAATTTATCATCCTTTTCAATTTTTTTTTTTTTCATTTTTTCAATTACTGTGTTTTGGCTGTATATCATAGGAATCCTGTTTCTGGTTTTGTCAGCATTCTGACCTCTTCTGGAAAGCTCAACTTAACCTATGACTCATCCATACGAAAGCATCTTTAGGTACCTTTCTTAGCAATTTCATTTACTGATGTGATGTCTTGTATTCTCTGTAGCCTCACGTGTGAGCTGTGCCAAGTTTATGCTTGGCTGTGTGTCACAGTCTGATGGATAAACTCCTCCAGTGTAGAGCTGGCTGCAGGCCAGTACAGCTACTGGAGTAGCACAGACACCTTCCGACCTCTGCTAACGCAGCCTGGCAGCAGGCAGAGAGGCAGCACTCCCTGCCCTGGCACAGGAGGGCTGAAGAATTTGGGTTTGGACGGTCAGTAGCTGATGGTGGCCCTTCAGACCTCATGCCATTACCTCTGCTTCTACTTTAGCACAATTTTGGTCTCCTACAAAGGTTAGCACCTTGTTGTGCTGTAGCCTTTGTAAATCCCTTTCCTGAAGTGTTTGCAGTCTCTCTTGAGATTACATCCAGTAGGAGAGCATGGAGAGCAGAAGAGGTCAAAAAAGGAGAGAGAAGCTGAAGGGAGGAAGCTAGAGGGCTGCACAGAGAGTCCGCATTGACACGTTACTTTAAAAAAGCAACAACAAAACAACAGACACACAAAAAAACCCCCCAAAATAAAACACAGCCCAGCTTACCAATATTGTATTATTAACCCCTCAGTAAATTGATGATTGGGAAACAAACCACATCCGCAGCTTTCAAAGACTTCTGATGCCCATTACACTTGAATTGACTTTCTTTGCTTACTGTTACTAAAGACAGCACTGCAGGGACTGGTTTTTGTGATTCTCCTTGTCTGACCCTTTCTCCATCTTCACTTCTCTGAAGTGTGACAAGGGAACACAGACTGTAACCTGGGTTTTGTACTCCTTTATCTTTCTCTCTGCAGCTGTGCCATTGTCACTGTGCCCATGGGTACAGGACATATGCTGCTCTGGCTCAGACTGTAACAGTGGATGCCACTGAGCTGAGAGCACTTGTCTGTCTGTCCTTCCCCATTTTTATTCCTCTCTCCATCAGGAGCTAGTGCAGCAGCTGTGCCCTGGGGCTCTGAGTCACTGCCGCATTGGGAACAGTGGAGACAAACCATCCTACAAATGGCCCTAAATTACGTGTTTTGTGGGAGCATGTGTATTACAAAGCAATACTTCTGCTGAAACTGCTACCGAGCTGCTCCAGTCTCCTTTGGATACTGTTGTAATACATATGCTACTATTTGGCTGCCACTGGCAAATGAGAGATGAGCCTTCTGAAAATGACAGATTTTTCTATATTGATGAGAAAATGTAACTGAAGGGGAATTTGCTTGATGTTTATCTCTCTTTTAGGCTTCTGAAAGTTGTGTCACAGTAGTTTCTTATCTTTGTGAACTCAGAATTAGTTTTTGAAAAAATGTGTTTGAAAGCCATTTATTATTTTTGGGACTGTTAAATTCAGCAGCTATTAATTCTCCTGTTTAAGAATTCCCTCTGTGGGTCTGTAATTTGAGTAATAAGACTTAAAGACACAATTACTTGATAGTTAATGGGAGGCTTCCTTTTTTTGTGGTATGATGTTTTGGGATGTTTTTTTAAAAATTTACTATATTTGCTTTCCTGACCCTAGTTGCTTTCCTGTATTCTCTTACTAGGTCTGTGGAGGACATCTGTTGCTCTAGGCACACTCTCTGCTTCTCTGTGTTTGGTATCTGGGATTCTCCTTTCCAGGTCTTCTCTGACAGAACTTTATATCCTCTTCATGTGAGTGAAAAATCTTTACACTTGCTGTTTGCTGTTTCATTTTCTATGTGTCTGTTCAACTTTCCTCCCTTTTGTGCCACCTACCTTCTATACTATCCTCATCCTTTTTTCTGCATGTTTTGTCCAACAGGAACTTTGGTCTTTTTCATCAATAGATTGCCATCAGCTACCTGTACTTCATTAGCTTTCATGTTTCTGTGGTGCTGTATATCTCAGGAAGTGAGGTGAGAACTTTTAAACATCTACTGCTGTAACAAGCAGAGTGTAGAGCATTTAAAGCAACTTATTAAATGTACCTAGAAGAGACCCAGTGTCAGTCTAGAATTTTTTTGTTACATGTCACAAAACATTGCACATTTAATTTGGATGATTATAAACGTTGTTCTTCTGATGGACTTGAATTAAACCAAATGAAAGCATTTGGTTTATTATTTGTACAGGATTTGGATGTTGTTGTAGTGACAGCTGGCATCTAAGACACCAAGACTTACTGATTCAGCATGGTAGGCCTGCCCTCAGCCTCTCTATTTTGAGTAAGAGCTTGAAGCAAGGTTTCTGATGCATGTGATGAGCTTATCTCACTCCTGATGGCTGCTGTGCAGAGATCACAGGCCAGCAGCAGAGCACATCACATGGAAGGTAGATTTCAAGTTTATACAGAAACAACTTTTCTCCAGCTACCACTGAAAAAGGTAATGGTCTAGCTGCTGTCTTCCAGGATGTGACCTGGGAGAGCTGTGACTTGTAATTACTTTTCTCCATGCTGTTATCCTTGGATTGGTGGAACAGTTCATGTGCTTCTTCTCTTTCATTGCCTTCTTCACAGTTGTGCTGTAAGGAAAATGAAGAGTGAGAGTTGCAGGTTAAATATACCTGACATCTTATCAGCCTCATTACTCACTTGCTGACACACCAGGATCAGATGAACTACTCCTATTGATGGTCCTGCATTTTGCATCACGTGGAGCTCCTTGGGTATTTGGGTACTCATCTTGTGGATGACAAAGAACATGGGAATCTTGCTCAAAATGAAATCAGGTTGAGTCTATAATGACTTGCAGTAAATAGGAAGAAATGCTTGGGAAGACTGAGGGAAAGATAATAGAAAATGTTGTGATGGTGTTTGATTTTGGCTTTTATGCCTGGAATCACTTCTGAAGAAGACTGGAAAAGTAACAATTAAGGAGATGGGTGAAGAATGCTTTTTAAAGCATGCTTTAAAAAGTCGCTGTATTTGTGATGAAGAATAAATTATATGTTATGAAGTATTTATCAGTGTGGTAGAGCTGTGAAGTGTTGCTTTCCAGGGAGAGAGAAGGGGAATTCAGTCTTTAACAACTCAGTAAGAGGCACTGGGACTACTGTCTATCAGTGCATGCATGAAGAACAGAAAAATACTGACTAAGGAACTTTTTCTTCCAGCAAACAAAGAAAGTTGAAACTAATCAAATTCGAGCTGAGGATGAGGTTACCATTTTTAGATCTTAGAGAAATTATCTAGTGGAACAATTAATTAAAGTGTTTAGTTCTCTGTTAGGGAATGCTTGAAAACCAGGATGAGATATTTCTCACAGAAAACAGATACACTTCAAATAAATCAGAGCTGTTGAACTGAAAGCAGGAAGTAAAACAGAAAAATAAATCTGGTGGCTTGGATTTTACAGGCTAGTAATGAATTGGTGAATCTGTGTAGGGAAACCTTTTACCACTGCCTGACAGTTGTTAGGGAAATGTTATAGCATAAAGCTCCCATTTTCTGAATCCTTGTTTCTATTTAAGTGCATTTACACAACACTGAGATACTTTTTTTTTTCCAAGTTGGCGTAAACAAACAGCTTGGTAGTAGCTGGCTGTGCCAGCAAAAGTCCTAGGACTAAACCCCAAGTTGCTTAAGGGAAAATACACAACTGTGCTGCCCAGTTAAAGTTCTTGCTGTGTTGCTTCAGCATCCTGTTACTGTGTTCCTGCCATCAGCTGTCCTATGGCTACCCTGCAGTTCTGGAGTTAGAAGGACTCTCCCCAGGCAGAGGGAGCAGATTTGCACCTGGGGCACTTGACCATGAATGCAGGTGAACATCACACAAGAAGGCTGTACCTTCAGGTGTTGCCCTGCAATGTCCATCTGTACACAGCACAGAGAAGCTGGATTGTTGTGTTGTCCTGGGGACATGATAGCAAATATTAGCTCTTACAGGACTTTCAGATTACTATAAAGAATGTTTCTGGTGCATGATGTTTCAATTGCAGGAATTCCTTCTCCTGTATGGAAGGAAGAGGGGGTAAAATGGAGGAGGTTTTGTAGCTGCAAGCAACTAGCCCTGCAGCAGATCACCAAGACCACTACGGGCATCACCAGTGTGTTTTTGTGGTTTTGAAAGACTGCTACAGAAAAATCAGTTTGTAATAGATTATCACTGCTTAAGCTAATGCTAAATACTTCAAGTGTCTGAGTCATTGTAAGAAAACAATTCCATCCCATTGATTTCTAGATGGGGAAAATACATCTCATGTGTTAATGGAGGGAAGGCATGGTAATATTTCACTGATTTAGTTAAACTTTATTTACTTATATAAGAACAGGCAAGTTTGGAAAAAATTTCTAGATTTTCATGCTTTGATATATATCATTCTGAATTTAGTATCAGTCTGCTCTGTTACAGATTTTGTCAAGATCTTTACTATGGACTTGAAATTTATTCTGAGATTTATCTGTGGAAAACATAGACCAATACTTTAGCCTATGTGAAATAATGAATAAAATTAAGCTCCTAAAAGTGTGTTTTCTAGGTCATAAAGGAATTTGTATATAAATAATCCACACACAGAAGCAGACAGTGCTATGTGGCCATGTAATTTGACATGCAGGGGCAAAACCAACCTAATTTTCTAATGTTAAATTGAGTTCAGAATAGGTAAATGTATAGAATTTAGAGTAGTTACATAGTTACATAATTAGAACTCCAATTTCATTACTCTAAAATAAATGAGAATTTATTCATATACAATATGGCATTTATTAAATTTTGTAAAAGTCTTTGGATTTCCAACTAGTTTTAATCTCTTTTTCTAGAACTCTATTAATGTTCTTGAGAGACATATATCAGCTATTTTAGTTTATATGTATCATCACATAATCAAACTGTCCGCTCTTCCCTGCAGAAAAGGGAGTAATACCAGCACAGAACACAAAACACTGATGTGTTGGTGTAGATGGGTCAGTGAGTTTAGAACTATTTTACAGTCAGTGAAATTTGTAATCTATTCAGGTACCCATTTCTGCTTCCCAACAGAGGTGATGGGTTTTGTTTCTTCTCTACTGGTTTTTATCTGAGGGAATGTTTTGAGTTTTATTAAAGACAAGCTTTTTCTGTCTGAAATGGAAATAGAAGGATGGATATATTTCATTAAAGTGAATGATTACTGTCATGACTAGTAAACTCATATGCTGTGATATTTCTGCACTCTTCTGACTGCAATTTTATTACTCAGTATCAAATGACTCTAGGTATCCTTGTTTCCTGGTAGAAATTTCCTATAATCTCTGATTTCTTACAGTCCTGATTATATTTCTACAGCTTGGAGGTTGCTAGCCTGACACGGGCAGATGCTGATCTGGAGGCATATCGAACACAGATCTGTAAAGAAGTGATTGCTATGATGTTGAAGAACATGGTCTTAAGTCACAGCCTCTTTCCTCATGTGGAAAAGAAGATAAGTTCTGTTTTCAGAAAACAATTTCTTGCAATGGAGAAGGAGATTCAAGAGGAGTATGAAAGGAAGATGGTAGCTTTAACAGCTGAATGTAATCTGGAAACTAAGAAGAAAATGGAAGCTCAGTGCCAAAAAGCAAGAGCTGCAAATGAAGAGGCTGAGGAATTAATGAAGAAAATTAACGAAAAGGTGAATCTGGTATAAAATCAAGATATTTTGCATGATATGTAGTTTTGTGTAGATGGTTTTTCTTTGAGACCAGAACAGCTGAGTTACCCTCTTAGAGGAGTAAAGAAGAAGAGCTGCAGTTTAAGTATGTTCAAAAATTCAGATGTCATAATTAGGGTGGTTGTTATTAAGGAATTTTTTACTTTACCAGAAAATTAATTTACCTCAAGAGAATCTTTGATACCTGAAAACAAAGGGTTGTTATTACTCTGTTGGGTTTTTTATAGTCACTTCAACTGTTGCAAAATGGTGTATTTTTATTTACTACATTTTACTGCAGCAGCTTCTGAGGTCTCCAGACACTGTGTAAAGTATTTTGCACTTTCAGAGCAGAACAAACTCACTGCATCATAAACCTTACAATCTTGGTAAAAAACATCCAGTATTTATGTTCTTATTTTGAAGAAAGTGAGAATGTAAGCATAACCAAAGGCTGATTTCCCTCCAAACCGAGTGAAGGCAAACAGAATGATCTGTATTTTAGGCAGAGCAGGTAGTAGACTTCTTTTGGGAATAGTCTCTGGATAATAGCTCAATAATTTAAGTCAGAGTATGATTCTTACAAGTTTAGAGTAAAAATTTAGTGCTTATGTCTGTCACTTTCATTCAAAGATCTCTGTCCAAATGAGTAAGTAGCGTTAGCCAGGATTTCATAGATAGTTACTAACTGGAAATAGAGTCTGGGCCACCGGTCCAACATCCCATGTACAAAGTTATGCTCCAGTTTTCCATGTCCTTTTTTCAAGTATACTGAATGTTTACAATAAAACTGATTTCCCTTCACCCTTTTTTTCATATTACTATTTTTAGCGACTTCATGTGGCTGGAAAGGATTCTGATAAATTTTGAATATTTCATCTCTGTAAGGTTAAAATGTGAAGATGCCCAAGTTAAAGTTTCATGCTTGTCTTTAAAGAGGAAGACTTGGTGGGAATAAATAATGCAGTTTGTTACTTATGAGTACAGCTTTGCTTCTGGCTTAAAGTGGTATTTTGCATATCACATACCCAAAATTTTTAAGAACTTTTGTGATAATTCATGATAGCAGTTTTGACAAAAGTTTTTTTTGCTGAGTGTGACCCATCAAAGGTATTCTGGTATGTTGAGGCTCTCAGGAAGAACTGTGTTTTATCAGGCTATTGTGTAGAGAAAATTGATGGCACAAGGCTAGTGAGTCAGTTCAATTTCTTTGTTTCCAGGTGAATTTTAAATTCTGTCTGTAGGGAGGTTTCAATACCTGTAGCATATGCAGATAATAAACTAAAGGTTCTAGAAACTCAAAAAAAATGGCAAGGAAGAAATACTTGTGGACATCTTCTTTAAGGATGAGGTGACTTGTCCTCTGCAGAAGACTTTTTCCTTCTGTTGGTTATAGGAGGAGCCTAGACTAGATGTCTGACACTTAGATTGACCTCACTGAGGTAAATCCTCCTTTGCAGAGAGAGGGGCGTGACTGAAACTCAGTAGGTGAATTCATACTAAATATGCTTTAAGCAAAGTGGCTTTTCTTTGTGTGAAATGTATTGGTGTTGATTCAGTCTTGTTTGTACTGGAAATCTTGAATGGTAGTAATCAAGCAAACAATTAAGGCCAATCTAATACTTGTGCTGATTCATTTACCATATACTAATATCCTGCTGTTAAGTTTTCTCTCTGTGGAAGGATTTGGTTTTGTACTTGCCATGGCATGTGCTCCAACAAGACATTCTGAAGCTGGGGTTTGTCTCACACCTGTGTCCCTGGGCAGCAGGTGTATCCTGACATCCAGGAGGTATCAGTGAGAAACAGCTGGAGCAATAACCTCCTTCCCTTCTCAGCCAAACCACTCGATTTATAGTCCTTGTTTTTTTGATTAATTATTTGTTGCCTGCAGTCTGTGTCTTCTTGGGAATGAGGAGTGATGTGCAGTAGATGGTTCTCTTCAAGGTAATTGGTATGAAATTTAGAACAAGACTAACAAAGCAGTTAGTCTGTTGGCTTAAGAAGCATTCTTTGCTCTGTGAGACATGTATGCTTTGATTCTATAATGACTTTATATCTGAGATTAAAACTATGAATGTGTAAGTCTTAGTGGAGAACTATTAGAAACTATTTCTGGCAAGGAAGCTTTTAAATTAATTGCCATTGTATTTCGTTGTTGTAACTCTAAAGTGATGTTCTTGAATTAATTTTTAGAAACCTATAGTTAAAGTAGGTCACCAATAATAAGAACTTTTAGATATTTGTAGTAAAATAGGGGTTTTCTTATAATTTATATTATTTTTTAAATTACACTTATTGTTATTTCATTGTTTTGCCTTATATGAGTCTATTCAGTTTTAACAGGATTTCCAAATTGATGAATTAGTTTCATATATATAGTCTTTGTGCTGAATTTCATGCCATTTTATATAATTTTTCTTAAATAAGGCTTCTGAATTCAAAAAGGACTTCATTATGCCTTGGAAGTGGTATGCAGATTAGAGACTAACAGCTGTACAACCCCATCATTCTGGAAAGTGTACCTGGATTTAATATTAACCTTCATTCAAACCTGAATGCATAAAACATGTATGAGGTAGTAGCACCGATACTTTAAAATATGTTGAATTCTGAAAATCACTTCAAATATATTTATTTCTCTCTCCTCTGCAGCCTGCTGTAGAATACAGAAGTCTTCTGGATAGACTTCACAGACTGGAGCAGGACTGCCTGAAGAGGTTCCTTCTGGTAAAGCAGGAGGAGTATTTTGCGAAGGCTTATAGACAGCTGGCTGTGACCCAGAGAAAGGAGCTCCATACTATCTTCTTTGCACAGATAACAAATGCTACTTTAAAGGGAGAACTGAAGTTGGAAGCAGCTAAAACATTAGTGGAAGGTTACTCTAAAATACAGGTAACTCCATTTCTAACCTAATGACAGAATACAAACATACAGTAATTTCTGAGAAATGTTTCAGGATAAATCTTGTCACTTTTATAGCTAACTTTCTTAGTATTTTAAAAATTATAATGCCTTCATTATGCACATCTGGACATCTACACAACTGTATATTGAAGCATATGCACATTTTCAAACCCCTCTAGGCTGCAGGTGCTGTTCAGATGTGCTGGGCTCCCCAGTCCAAATATGTAGGTTATTGAAACTGTGGTGTGTCTGAAATACTATAGTTTTGTACTTGGAGAGTTGAGTATCTCTGTTTTACAAGGTCCAGGGATGAACAGGGCGTTCAGAACTTCACTTTTGCTTTCAGTTACATTTTAAGCCTCTTGCAACAGATTAGCTGGAATTGTTTCTTCAATGTCTTTGTTTGGCTTGTTTTTTACCCCAATTTTGTTGAAAGTTAGTGCTCTGGATTACAAAAATTCTGGAAATTGTTCTTCTGTCTGATTCTTGAGGAAGATATGGTTGTTGTGGTCCTACAGGTTGAGAGTGGAGATTAAAAAGAAACGTCTGAAAGGTGTCCACACATGTAAGACCCACTCCTAAAACCTGATGCGCAGTCTCAGTACACAGAAGCTACACATGGGCCATTGTCAGAGGCAGATGCAGCAGGCACTTGTGCAATTAGTAATACTCAGCTCAGAGAGCTAGAGCAAGTGAAAAAAGTTTTGGCAATGTTTTGCCTGCTCAGATGTGGATCCCATAACTATCAGACCTTGTCTTGGTTATTTGATTATAGCAGAATGTCGGCTAAAGACCACTGTGTGCCTAACTCTGGTCTCTGCTAGACCCATTTGTAGGTGTCTAAACCCCTTCTGTCCCCCACCACTGGAAGGAAGAACTTCTAAGCCAGCCTGTGTGCAGCAGGCTTGGCTCTTCCTATGCTGTACTGGACTCATGTGGAAGAGTTATCACTGGCTTTGACATCAGTTTAGACACCTTTGCTCATGTTACCATATATTTATATAATCATATGGTTGCATTTGTGTTTAATTGTGGATACCTGATCAAATGACCTGTTAACTCAGGACACTCAAGAGGTGCACTAACTATTCAAGAGTACTCACAATATTGAGGTAGTCAGGCCAAAAGCTCAGGACGTTATTTATTTTGTTTTGTTAAAATAACTAATCATCTGACATGATCATTAGAGTTAAGTTGATACAAGCTTATTATTTTTCACTTGTAAGAATTTTTTAACTGTTAATGAATAAATCTGGTCTGATACCCACAGGTATCAGGTGAAATTAGCCTTACATCTATTAAATATATTTTTTTTTCACATTCTTTCCTCTAGGGAGACATTGAAGAGCTAATGGACTTTTTGCAAACTAGCAAGAAATATCATCTGAATAGAAGATTTTCTTACAGAGAGTATCTTATAAGTAAGATACAGTTAAGGAATTCTCGTGTCTCTGCTCTTATAAATACAGCAGCAGCCCAGATATCAAATCTCCTTAATAAGATGGAAAGGTAAAAATTTCAGTTGTTTTCTTGTCAGCCATTTCACTGTCTCACATACTGTAGAATACTCTTCAAGTCTTTTTTCTGTGTTACCTAGCAGGAAAGTTACATAAAAATATTACCTTTTAAGTTAATTCTAAGAAAATATTTTGGAACTGATGACTTGGTTAGTTAATATCCCAGCAGACGCCAAGGTGAGATTTTTGTTGTTTGTGTTCAATTTGTATAGCACAGAGATGAATTGCTGGAAACGTGTAGTACCTGTTTGTAATTCTGACTTCAGTGGGAACCAGGCTCATGTAAGATTCTCAATGCCTTTATACATCTGTTATACGTGTAAATAGTCAACAAACATGTGAAAAGTCATACCAGAGTCCATTGCAATGTGTACCAGTTAAGACCTTTTGTATGAGTTCTTTATGTACAAATACCTGGACTTAACAGAAAAGAACAATTTTAATTTTCTAGTTATTGAATGTGTTTGAGGAGCTGGATTTACAATCTCAAGCTGAAAAGTGTGAATATTTTCTAAAGAAAGTTGACTAAGTTTATAAATAATGTAATTGGGGGAGCATTTTGATTAGCAGAGTATGCCTGTTGCAAGGACTGAAAGGTCACATAAGTAAAAAGTAGACCTGCAAATGGACTGTTGTAATAACACTAATTTAATTTATTTGGGATATCATACCAGATCCAGGCTGATTGAATACTCTCTGAGAGGATACTCATAGTCAAGGGGGAGAGAGAGAAATTATTACTTACCAGACACACAGACACCTACTTATTTAAAATTACATGGCAGTGTGGAGCACTGAGAGAGACATTATGCTGCTACCCAGAGAACTGTGGCATATGTTAGTTTGGCATACAGAGAGATTACTGTGTAGCATTGCCAGGGAAGCAAAATATGTTAGTGTCCCAGAAAACAACATAGCACTGCTGCTGTTGATTCTGTGCATGAAGCTTTATTTATGTATTTAGATCTCTATATTGATGTCAGTCCCTGACAATATGTGAAATGTGCAGTAAGAGAACAAGGTAAACATCAGTCTTTACAATGTGTTTTTTCTTTCATAATGTTAACTAAATTTAAAAGTGATTTAATATTAGGAAGCAGGAAGTCTGTTAAAAGCTACCCAAGGTTGTCTCTGTTGATGTGATGAAGTAATTTACCTGGGTTTTTTAATAAGTTTTCATTGTTTTTTTTTAATTTTCCTGTTTACTGCCTCATTAGAATCATACACTAAGTTTATCCTGAATCAGAGACCCTAAGTTTAACCTCAAGATTCATTGATTGGAGAGAGGGTTATGCTTCCACTGCTTTGCCTATTTTGCTGAGATGTGCAGCTGTGTGGACAAGGGAAAAAATAAATGTCTCAGCATAGGAAATACAATTCAGATACATCTTTCACAGAGAATTCCCGTTGATCAGTTTGTGCCTGTTTTTGGAATTGTATTATGAGAAATGATCGGAGATGTTTTTACAGATGTTTTTGTTATGTGCAAAGCCTTTGTGGGAAACTCACCTACGTGGCCATTGCAATGAACAACTCGGACTTCTCTGACTGGAAAAGGTTTCACCCATCATTTTAATGCCTTTTATTGCACCTAACAGTCTCAAAACAGATCAACTATAAAACAGAGGAAAGGCATAGTATTAATAATTCAAGACCTTGTAGATCTCATCCCCAAAAATGTACCAAAAAATCCTCCAAAAACCCCCAAACTACGCAGAAACTTCAAAAAGCAGCAAGAAGAAAAATTAATTTTTCTAGCACTCCTCTATTAAACTCTCAAAGTACAAAATGGTTGTTGTACTCTGTGGACAAAGGAGACATGTTTGAGGCAGCATTTGTACAGAAGCAATCCCATTTGACTTTTTGGGGTTAGAACTAGTTATTTTCCTATAACTTCTCACACCTCCTGACGCAGTAATTCCTTTCAGACAAATGTTGGCCAAACTCTTGTAATTGATTCTTTAGACGTTGAGATTATAAAACCCCATGATTGTAGTATTACAGTTGATGTGCTAGCCTTTTATTTTCTACAGGAAAACTGAAATGGCCTAGTATGCACCAAATTTATAAACATATTACATGGGCTTGTATTTCAGTTTCTAATTATAAAGTGATTTGGGGAATGTTTACAAACTGGAATATTAAAATTAGAGCAACAAGAGAAATCTGGCCTGAATGACTGGTACTTTAAAGTTGTATCCATAATATCCTCTTATTTTTCACTTTATCATTGAATCTGCTTGTCTGTAGATACACGTCTGCCTTAATGTATTTTGTTTAGCTTTAGTAGAGTGCTTTAAACTTACTGCTATAAATGGAATTTTAAAATGTGTAACTTTGTATGGAGAAGAGAAACTGAGAAAATGTGCAGATTACATATACCACAGATAGATTCAGTGATAAATCAACAGATAAATATTGAGGAGAGAAAGGCTTTTGTAAATGGAGCTTAATAGTAAATTTAAAATTTATCAGATAGCAAGGCAATTTCAAATTAACATGGAAAGCATATGTGACCAGAAATGAGTGTTATAAAAAGCTACATAAACTAAAGCCGATTCTAGGGAGGGCTGTGAACATGTTAAATTATATAGAGCAGCCAGAGTTTTCAAGCTGGGATTTCTAAATACAGTATTTAAATAAAATGTCCCATTTTTCAGGACTAGCTGTTGAGTCTTCTGTCTTTTGAAAATCAAGTCTGGACTGCTGTGACAAAAGGCGTGAAAGGAGGTTTTAAAATATAATCTGTTGTTGTAGATTAGAGGATGTCTAACTAGGCTCTTTATGGTTTTTCTTAGAGAATAATGGGCAAAAGGGCAACACTTAAGGCATTCTTTATTCTGGGTTGTTCCTACTCTCAACAGAGATGCGAGATTCTTGACGTTTTTAAACTGCAGCATGTGTAATGTATTGCATCATTCTTTTGCCAGTATCTGCTTTGAACAAGAAAATTTCTTCCTCAGTCTCTTAAAAGTTGAATCCAGTTGTTGTGACTCGCTAGATACAAACAATTGCAAGCTCTTTTATAAACTTTTCCCCAAAATTAAATTTTTATAAGACCTCAAGACTTTCTTGTGTATTGTGTTTCTAAAGTGGTCAATAGTCTCTTAAAAGATTGAAGCAAAGCATCTTGTGCTGGTCTTGTTCTCCTGAATAATCTCCATTTATATGGACCTTGTCCATATGAAGTAGTTTTCCAACAGTGTCCTACTGGACCTTTCTGGAAGTCGGTGTTGGAAAGTGAATGCCTCGAGGAGTAATGCATCAATATGAAGTTTTCTAATCTTAAAACCTTTTCTGCTTGTAGAACTTTGATATGTAGGACATTAATTGCCCTGAATTATTTATATAAATGCTGACCCAGGCACCGGAAAGATGCCAGTTCAGCAGGTGAAATTCTGAGGTAGCTGGAGTAGCATGGGAATAGTCTTGCAAGTTGTGCCTATGTAGTTTCTGTATAGTGTTTTGATTCAGCCTCCATGTACATTCAGGCTGGTAGAACTTTTCTGCTTCATACCTGTCTCCATTTTGCTTTAGTGACACTCCCATGACCTTTCTAGCTTTTATAAAACAGTCCTCCTTTGCTGAGGTCCAACATTCCTTAAGTAGTTCTCTGTAGCACTAAAGTTTTGCTTTTTACTTTAGTGCCCTCATTCCTTGTTTTCTCCTTAATTTGTTGGCTTTTGTCCCGTACAGAGAAGTCAAGGTCTGCTTCTAACTGACCTATGATACTGCTGCTGTTGGCTGCACACTTCATCTTTGTACCTTCTTTGGTGCTCGCTGCATTTGGGAGGGAGGATCTCCCTCTAAACATCCTTATCATTACAGCGGTATTCTCCTTCATTAAAATTCTCCTTGTTCGAAGACATTAGACATGTGCCTGCACATTTCTTCAGTGATTAAATGTCTGGTATGCTAAGACCAAGCAGTTTATCATACAGTCTATACTGTCCCATTACCTTTCTCCTCTCCTTTTGTTTTGCATTTCTGTTCAGAGTCCTTTGAGAACAGGACATCTTTGATTCCTAATACTGTAATTGTTTTTATATTGCATTTATATGAAACCAGAAATTAAGGTCTCTTGCCAAGACTGAGCCTTCTAGGAATTATTGTAATACTGATTAATATAAGTTGGCACATAAACTGACATAAACTTCTGTGGTGGGATACTACATCACCTACAGTATGACCTCTTGACCTATTGGATCTCTAAATAAATCAACAACCTGAAACTGAAGACTGTTTTGGGGTTTTTTCATCCTAAAAATAGGTAGCTATATATCATCCTCCTGTCATTCTGTGTTGCATGACTTTTCTTAAACTTTAATTTGCTGGGTGGTTCCAGCACATTTATCTTTTTCTGTTGCAGACTCATTTCACTACTCTGGACAGGGACTTTAATTGGATGCAGCAAGCCTGGTTTTATTTCCTCAGTACAAGAAAGGATGAAGGTGTTAAAAATAATATCTTGGTTATTATCTTTCCTCACTTCCTCACCATAATTAATCTACTTTTTATTCATGTATCTTTTGCCTTGGCCTTGATCAAAAAGGAGAGGCAAGAATTAATTACCAAACATAGGCTAAAAACTTGGCACTGTTGGTTTTGGGGTTTTTTGACATAACACTGAACTGGACCCTGAGATCAGCTCAGTTGGTTAGAGCATGGTGCTAATAATGCCAAGGTCACAAATTTGATCCCTATGCCGGCCATGCACTTGAGAGCTGGACTCGATGATCCATGTGGGTCCCTTCTGGCTCAGAATATTCTATGGCTCTGTAATTTCAACATTGATTAGTTTCAGGGTAAAAATTACTTGACCAAGAATGATGCATGGTAGATTGCTTTCAAGATACTGAGACTATTTTAATCCTCTTTGCAGAAGATTAAAGCAATGCAATATATAGACTTTGGAAAAGCTCTGCAAAGGAGGCTCTCTCTGGTTGACAAAACTGTGTGATAAAACACATCTGAGTTTCTATCCAGCACATACATTATATAGGGGATGATGTTTCATGGCTTGCTCAGATTGTTATGGATGCTTGAGCAGTAGATGGAGAGGTGAATGGAGGGGTGAATTGTGGAATCCGGCCACCACTGTTACTACATTGCTGTGGCTGCAAACAAGCCAGTACCTTAATCTTCTGCACTCCTTTAGCTTTTATTTTGAGGATTTTAGTTGGAATTAAGCTGTCACAGTATTAATAAATACTAATAAACCAAAATGAGACTGTATTTTCTGTAAAAGGGCTTGCTTACCACATTTAGCTGCTACTTTAATTTACGAATTAGGGCAGGTTTCACACTGGAATGGAACCTTGGAAGTCCTGGATTCACCTGAATCCTGGCTCTGTGTGTAATGGTCGTATCTTTGGAAAAATGGGGATTGGATAAGTAAACTGGAAGGTATATGGATAACATTGAAGTTCAAGTCAGTAATCGGTGCTTTCAACTCAAAGTTCTATGTTGACCTTTTCAACACCACATTTCAGAAGTCCACTGTGCTTGATAGAAATTATAACACATAAATGTCCAACAGCCTAATCTGAATTAAGATGTCCTTTTATTCTTCCGTTGAATAAGAAAGATTTGGGGAATATCTACTGTAAATATAATAGCGGTTAAGTTCTGAAATTCAATTTGAGTATGCGCAGAGAGAGATTTCTTTAACTGTTGCCAGCATTGCTGGGACCTTGTTTTCTCTTTAACATTAAATACTATAGGAACTGGAGGTAGACCTTAACCTTGAACTTCCATTTGAAAGCACTGTGGGCCTAAGATTTACAATTTTCTCTATCAGACTATTGTATTTCACTACCATTTTGAAAGTGTTTGTAATTGTTCTGATAAAAATGTAATAGGATATCAGGATATAAATATGTTTTATGGATATGATTGCTTTTCATTTTAAATTTTTTTTATTGATCTCATACTTTAAAGAGAAAGTTGTTTTTATAAAAGACATCTAAGGTTGCATTCCAGGGGCAATAAATGAAAAATTTAAATATCAATAATGTATAAGATTTAAAATGTCTCATTTGAATATCACTTACATTACTAACTGGTATGTTATTAGTTTTGCACTTGCCTTCCCTTCCTTCTTCTGGTTTTTTCTTCATGTACCTTCACTCTGTCTTCACAAACTGCCTCAGTTCTACACTCATCTCTGAGTTTGTCCTTCTCTTATCTACTTGCTGTTTGAACCTCCCAGGTGTCACTGCTAAAGAAACAAAGATAGTTTGGTATGTCTACTTTGTTGAGCATTATTATGGTACTAATTGCCTCAGATATCCTTTTGCTCCTAAGAATTTGGGATAACAGGCTTCAAACACTGTTTTTGCAGAGCAGGTCATCTGCCTGAAAGTCATTTGGGAATGCTGCTGGACCGAGCTGAGTCTGAAATTAATTTCGTTAAACAGAAATTTGATCATGATTTAAAACAAGAAAAGCAAAAGCTGTGCCAGAAACTCATTACCAAGCGAAGGCGGGAAATGCTGCAAAAGGTAATTATTTTCAGTGTATTTATTTTCATAGAGCTTATCATGAATTAAAAATTGAATTAATTTAAAAATAAAATGTAGTTCTTAAAACAGGGGTCAACGCTGCCAGAAGCATGGCTAAAAATAAGTGTCCGTTGATTTTAGCTGTGTACCACCTTGTACTGTATTAATTATTCAGCAATTAGTAGCTGTTCTTTTAGAAAAACCTGTAAGAAAGTAATTTAACTTCAGCTTAGCTGGAGAAAGTTCTGAAACCCCTCTACTTAGTCTAACCTGGCTAAGGGGGTCATGATGAGCCTCTGTAACGTGCAGAGAGCCAAAAGCCAGCTGAGATCTGGAGTTGTTTAACAGTAGATGACTCACATGACAGTCATCATTTTCTGTAGGTTTCCTGGCTATGTGTGACCTGAATGACTTTTACAGCACAGTTAAACTTCAGCTACAAACCAAAACTATTTAAAAGATGCTCTGCCTGTGGTTGCTTGTGGTAGGACTCATCTTACCTCATCACCTCAGCCATCTAAAGAGCTTAATGTAAACTCATGATGTAAGATGAGTGCAGCTGATCTTTCTCTGCCTTTTTTTGTAGAAAAATCTGTCTTGGATTAAGTGGTATTTCTTTTAGATGATCAAAAGTAGGTGAGGTTGATTTTATCTTTTGCAGCATATGTGTTCCAATATGTTATGCTCTTTAACAGAAATCAGTGTGAGCAGAGACAACAGAGATGATGATGGAGACGTCATTTGTTGTATTTCTTCTCAGTGTAGGTAGCTTTTGTTCAGCTTTCCAAAGAAATTGCTACATGTTGCAAATGGAGAAAATAAAAAAAAAATAAACTTTTTTTTTCCTTTTTTTTATTTTAAATTCTTTTCCCACCTTGCTATTTGATCAAAATTCACTCCTGGAATGCTGCCAGATCACTGAAGTTCAGCTAGTTGAGCTAATATCAAACCACACAATCATGCATTGGTTTATTAGTTGTTACCTCTTCTATCCAGCAATAGTCTGTATTATCACAGGCTTGTGTTAGCCCTTGTATCTAACAATAATCTGAATTATCACAGGCCTTCTAGATTCACACTAAGCTATCATGTTGAGGGCTAGGTGAGCCTCTGGACACTGAAAAGCAGTTTTGAGAACAAGAGAAAACAGAAGTATGAAATTTTGTGTTGCTATGAAATTCATACTTACAGAGCTAGAATTTGAGATGTTGTTATCTTCTCTTGTTCCTCCTTTTGGCAAATGAATCAGCAGAAGGAGCATCAGAAGGAGCAGCTGTCACTTGGAGACCACTTCATGGCTGCTAATGACATCACACACTACCTGAGACAGTGGAAAAATCTTCTGAGTGATCACACCATTGAATTTGCAGAACTTACTGAAAAGCTTGACAATGAGGCCAGTGAAGAGCTGAAAGAGCTTCTATTGAGCCTAACAGAGAAAGCTGTTGAAGAGCTTAAACGTGTTCAGTGTGGAGTGTTTATGCAAGAAATGGTCAAATTCAATGTGCCAAAGTTGTTCCTGCTAGAAGCTGTGGAGGAGAATAAAAAAGAGATGGCTCTTAAACATGAACAGCTTGAAAGGGAAGAACATGGCAAGAGCATGGCTGCTGAAGATCTGCTTCAGCTCACCAGGCAGGAACTAAGCCAAGAACTGGAAACAGGCATTTCAGAACAAAAAAAAATAAGGAGCTGGGAACAGTCAGTATTCATGCAAGTATCTTTTGACACTTTTTTCTTAGTTACTGTTGCAAATAGAAGAGGACTAGGAATTTTCACACCTGTCCAATTATAATTCCTAATGATCAGTTCTCTGTCAGGTACCTGGAAATTGATTTTCATTTCCCCTCAAATGCTCAGCCCTTGCAACCTCCTTGGTGAGCACTGCAATGGAAATCCCAGGAAACAGGAGTTTTGAAACGAAAAACATGGAGTGCAAGTTTTATATTTCAATTCATTCCATGTGAGGTTTCACTTGCTCATCTTTCATTATTATTCTCAGTCTGTTCTCAGAGGTCCTGTACTTTAGAAATACCAGTTAGTACGTCAGACCTAATTAGCCACCCCATGTCCAATTTCACTACATCCCTTCTAGCCAGAAGTCAGGCCTTACTCATAGAGTTCATTTTAAGCTTCGCCATAGTATTTCCACATACTCCCTGAGTACACAGTGCAGTAACCTACCTCTCCAGCTCATGGGCTCCAAGCATCAGACTTGGCTGCTCTGCCCTGCTGACAGAGTATCACTGGCACAGATCCCTGGGCCAGGGAGGCATCATGGCACAGGCAGCGTTGCAGAGTGGTTTTCTGGCCGCAGGAAATACTATGAGCCATTGCTACCTGCTACTGTGTGGCCCTAGGGAGGTGGGAAGGCCTTGCACAGTGAGAGGCTGTGGCTGTGGCCATGGCCAAGCATGGTCATGCCTCTCAGACTGCCAGGTCCCTGAGAGATCCTCGTTTCTTTGTCAGCATTTCTTCTTGGCTTCAAGTACATTTTTGACTAGTTGTTAGATTGTCTGAATATTTACAGTACTGCATTTCCTGTATAACATCTGTTTAATAACAGACATTGATAGAGACAAGGGAACAGGAAAAAATAAAATTACAGCTTTAGGGGAAGCAACTGGAACAGGCAAATGTGTAGTAGGCTGTGTGCCCCTGGAGAAAATGTACCAGGCATAAGAGATTGAGCAGGGAGGGGAGAAAAAAAGGGACTAGTAAAGGTTTCTTCTTCATATCTCTTCTTTAAAACAAAATAGATTTGTGTGGCCAATTTCTCCCAGTCAGCATCTTTAGAAGTTTTCCTGCCTCACAGTGTAAAACCTTATAGCAGGTATATAAAAAGAAACTTTACCCATTACATTTGCTTTGTTGAAGAAAAAATTCCATTTGTGTCTTGTTTTGGTTCTAATCACAATGGCTTTCTATTTTATACAGCATTTAAAATACTTTCCTATAAGCCATTTGTTTATATGTATTTTCTAGCTTGTCTTAGTATCTCTTGTTTATATTGCTGAGGGCAGACCTGCAGGAGTAGGGAAGTAGATTGTATGACCTGGCAGGACATTCCTGTTTCTAACGTAGAATTCCATGATAATTGTGTTCCAGCCTGCAGTGGGCCTGTCATATTTGCTAGATGCTGTCTTTATTGAAGCAATGGTAAGCTCTTTGGGTTTTTTTAGTAAAATAGTGGAAAATACATACAAAAAATACATCAACAACTGTCCTATCAAAAGCCCCTTAGTATCTGTCACTGTCTTTGTTCAGTACATTGTCTGTGATTGTGGTATTTTGATGACAGATACCAGCACTCATGTTTACGTTCTCAGCTGCTATCTAGTTTTCACAAAGAATTGTTTTGGATGATAGCTTTTCATTTTTGTTGATTTTCAAGGAGGCAATGAGTTGGTCCAAAATATTTATGAAGATGGTTAATGTTTAAAGTCCTTTTTAAATACAGACATGAAAAATCTGTATTTGCTGTATTTTGTTTTATATCTCTGTCTATATATCTGTGTATATGGAATTATAGCATAGATTTCCTTCCATGAGTCTAAGACAGCATGAGAAATGGTTAAGTACTGTAAATGGTTGTTTAGAGTAATCTTGTCTTTAAGTAAGTAGTTTTTTGAAGGGAAAAACTTCATGCATTAAAAATGTTTTAATTAGGGATTTAACTGTACTCTGCTGAATCAATAGATAGAAATAAGGATTTCTAAAGTCAAATATTTTAGTGAAGTCATGAGGTAGTACAGGCCTGTGATATATTGAATAAAAGCATCTGTACTAATGAAACACAGTATAAAATATTGTTCAGTGAAAACTACTTTTTAAAAAACATGCTCTTCATGCTTTAAATAAAAAACCATTATTTTTTTTAGCTAGAAAAAAATTTCCAAACAAAAAAGTTATACTATTTTTGATGAAATAGTCGTAAGGGAATATTTTCAGTCACAAGNATGTTTTAATTAAGGATTTAACTGTACTCTGCTGAATCAATAGATAGAAATAAGGATTTCTAAAGTCAAATATTTTAGTGAAGTCATGAGGTAGTACAGGCCTGTGATATATTGAATAAAAGCATCTGTACTAATGAAACACAGTATAAAATATTGTTCAGTGAAAACTACTTTTTAAAAAACATGCTCTTCATGCTTTAAATAAAAAACCATTATTTTTTTTAGCTAGAAAAAAATTTCCAAACAAAAAAGTTATACTATTTTTGATCTATTATTATTATTTATTTTTCCTCAGTTTGGGGGTCAGATGAAGGTAGTCTAAAGTTAGTCACAGCTGAGCATGCTTTATTTTTAAGTCAGCATCAGCTTGACCTGATGATCAGTTCCCCAGAGTTCTGTGTTGACAACCTTCTTTCTGCAAAATGGGAACTTTGAGTGATTCAAAATATATTCTATGTTGTTCAGACTGCAGAGAGCCTTTTTACAAATAACAACTGGAAACCTTGTGACTTAGTGATGGAGAGATGACATGTATGTTGATTTATAAAGAGAGACTTTTGTATTTTATTTTTTTCCCTTCGCAGTAACTGTGACTGTTAAGTGCTGGGAAACAGCACAAGGAGGCTTTATGGCAAGCTTTTGTCTTGATTTCAGCCAAAGTTCAGGGATTGTATTATCTAAAGGGGTGGACGGATTCTGTGCATAGGAAATGTGCTAAAACTAATTTATTTTTTTAAATATTCAAAAACTGTTTTCCCTTGAAAATGAAGTTTTACAGTCCGTGAAATTTTGTATGCAGAATTTAAAGTATCCTCAAGGGTATTTTGAACATGCTGAGCACCTCAATGCTGTGTGTGAAATAATTAAGTGATGTGTGAAATACAAAAAAAACCAATGATCACTGCCATGAAAAGTATCTGTATGCATGTCTCCTATATGTTATACAATATTGCTTATATCACTGAACAGCAAATTGCTCTTGTTTTTTTTCTAACAGGCAGCTTCTAAGTTTACCCCTCTCACTATCAGAGGAGGAACTGCTTAGGATGAGGCAAGAGCTGCACTGCTGCTTCTCTCAGGTTGACAGCAGCTTGGCTTGGCCCAAGACAAGAGCAAGAACTTTGCTTCAGACTTTTGAGATGGAGCAGAGGGACACAGAGATACTGAAAGTCGATCAGAATTTAGCAATGACCACTAAACAGGTAGGAATGATGTGATACCAGTGTGGGGATATGCAAGGGGTTCCTGGTGTACCTGTGGGTTGTTGATGTTGGCTGCAGATATAGGTTGATAGTTCTTCATAGGTGCAGCAGCAGTGCACACTTTTCCTGTCTGTGTGGACCAGTGGGACTCAAAGACAGTTGTTTGGGTGGGAATTGGATAAAGACAGGTTTTTTTCACATACACCTGTGTATTTCTGCTGCTTTAGTGTCCTCCAGCTTTCTCAAGAAGAAGGCATAGTTATAAAGAGGCAGATGGGTGGCCAAAAGGGACAGCAGCTCTGAGGAGAGTCCACTGAAATGCCGAAGCCTGAGTGGTGCTAAACCTGATTCTGCGTATTAGAGACAAGTTGAGTCCCTGACAACTCAGACTAAGATTTCTGTGGCATACTCTACTCATTACTAAATTTGGCACTAAATCAAGGAAAGATTTTGGGATTTTCTGAAAGGGAATGTTCTACATTGTCTTGTCCTTTTAGGGGGGCAAAGTTCCTGAATTAACAGGTCTTTGTTGGCAACAATTCAGGCATGATTTCTGTTTCTTCTTGCCAAAAGAGTTGACTGTATACAGAGGGTTTGGGGCTTTTTGACATTAAATATGTAGAAGATGAGGCATACTCACTGAAAGTTAGAGAAACGTTCCTAACAAGGAGTCTGCCTGCCTATCAAATCTAGCACTTTTAAAAAGAACTTTGAGGGATATTTAATTCCTTTAATAAAATGGAATCATAATAAAGCTGTGGAATCATACATGATTTTCAGTTCTTATAAAGCGGGGGGAAAGGAAGTGGTTTTTTGTGTGAATTGTATCAGATACCATTTTAAAAAGGAGGACTTGCCCTTGCTTTTGATTCAGTTATGTTTTCTAAACATGTAAACTACCTTGTGTTAATTATACCAGGAATTAGCCTAGTTCAAAACCTTAATGATTTTTTAAATACTAAAGAAGGGAAATGACTTTGCAAAGCCTCATAGTTGAACAGATGTTATCATGTCCCCAAGAGTACCTGTACTTAGTTAGTATTCTTGTAAAGAAACATAAAGGTCAAGAATAATTTGATTACATGGAACGGTGCCTCTTAATATTATCATGGTTCATTTGTGATTCATAGACTGTATGTTGAAAACAATGTAGTTCTTAAATTAATATGCTTTGTTCATTTTTCACTTTGCTGGGAAGACAACATATCAGTCAAAATCTTCTCTTATTATCACTGCTTAAGCTTTTTTAAAATCAAATTTATATGCTACCCGCTTTCATGGAAAGGGTGACTATATAATTGTACTTGAAAGAACTTTAAAAAAAAAATCCTAACTCTGTCTGAATGTTCAGAACTTCTCTGACGGAATAGGCAGCACCTTCATTTCAGAAATACTTTGAAAGTCATCTTTGCAAAGTGTTTCATTAATTGGTGGATGTGCTAATAATAACAAGTAATAATGTTAGCATCCTCATATATCTCTTACAAATAAAGCATTTTGTCCTTATCTTCTTACAGCAGCATTCTAAAATGGGAAAAACAGTATCCAGGAATAGAAATAAGTTAGATAGTCTGAAGAAATCTTTACAGGACAAAATTTTAATTTATGAAAACTCAGTGAAAATTGAAAATTTGAATAAGGTAAGTACAAACCCTTTCTGGACTGAAAAGTCTTTAGTAATTGAAGGATGACAGTTTTCTGTTAGTGTGAATAAGAGCAAGAAAAAGAAGGCATAAGGTCTAGTGGCATGATGCATCTCCCGACTTTTGCCTGTGTTTATCAAGATGGTACATTTCAAGTTTAATAGTTTTTGCTTTGTTTTAGTTTTTGCATCTTAGTTACCAAACTGATTTCATGTCTCAATTTTTTTTCTGCCAGTGACTCTGGGGCTTGGTGTATGCAAGATTAGAAGACTCCCCTAGACCCTGTGGTTTTCTTAGTAAGGCTTTCAAAACATGGGCAGTACTTCCTTGCATACTTTAGCTGAGCAGCATTTAGTTCTTGAATGTCTGCTAATGCTGCTGGAAACCCAGAACTGGATTAACATATTTAAAAACTTTTTAGGTAGGGGCTGAATGTGTTTGTACAGAGCTAATTGAAAGTAAGTCTTGGTTCTGGTAGGTACCTTTTAAAGACTCACAGCCCCAGTCTGAAGTTAATCCTTAAGAAATGACTGAGTCTGATGCCAATATGGGATCTGGGAGGATTTTTCCTTCTCTGACAGCAGATGTTCCATGAGGTCTTATTTGTGTTATTTAACCTTTCTCTCCTACTCTTTCCTATGTCTAAAATATGGGTAATACTAGTTTTATATCAGAGGGACATTGCAATAATAACTGTGTTAGACATAGGTGGTGCACGGCTGGAAGAACTACACAGAACAAGAAGGTGTTGTTGGTAGTTAAAATTGGTAGATAAATGAAATAGCTTTACAAGCAATTGCAATATCAATTGTAGTAAAAGATTTGGACAAAAATCTGTATTTATGCCTCTTTTCTGTGCTTTTTATACCTGTATCCTGAGACATGAAAAATACTGAGTCAACATGTTAATTCAGACATAATTTCATTTTTATTTGAGAGC
Organism: Sakesphorus luctuosus; assembly: GCA_013396695.1. NCBI lineage: Eukaryota > Metazoa > Chordata > Aves > Passeriformes > Thamnophilidae > Sakesphorus > Sakesphorus luctuosus. Next base: position 2,028,088 of record VWZD01005774.1, read on the forward strand.
AACTTGTTAATATTGGTTGCAGATGATGAAAGCAAATGTTTAGCTAGTCCAGCACCCAGTCTTTGAAAGTGAGAGCAGGGGCTTGGACAAGAATGCAACAAGTGGGCAAGTGTGTTCTAGCACTCTTCAATAATTTAATAACTGTGGTCCAAGAATGCCCTAATCATTTAATGGAGGGATTTAAACTTTTGACCTCAATACCAAATGCCTTGATCTCTAAAATCTAGGGTTTTTTTGGTACTGTTAATTGAAAGTGCAACCAATAATGGGCTAAGCGCTTATGCTAAAAAAAGTACCAAATACTTCTTTGGTATGAATATTACCTAAAATTTCAATGGCATCTTGTTTTAAAATTGGGAAGTTACTTTCTCTAAGCCTCATTGTTTCAGTTTTATATGCACCATTTGGCACACATGTTGTTGTTATAATTGTGTGGCTGCACATTAGTTATGAAAAGCCAAATCCTGTGTGCGTTTACCAATAAAGAAGCTAAAGTATCATTAAGGAAAACCATTAGTTCACCAATTATCATTAGAACACAGATGTATTGCAGGAAACCTTATGTTGATCACAGAAGCAGAGTTTCTTCGGCTCTTGCAATCTGTTTTCTCAGTCGTCATTTAGAATCTTACACTTCTACATTTTGCCTTAATGTGAACACTTTCGTTATCTCACTCAAAATTGCCCACCTGAAGCTGCATGGCCGATTCAAGGCAGGGAAAAAGGATGATGGACCAATACAGCCCTGCTGTGTTTCTTCACCTTCACTACTGCAGACTTCAGACAGTGTCATCATGGGTTGTGTCTCTCTACAGCGTGGCTTTGAAGTGGTTCACCAGCTAATGCAATGAAAGCAGCAGCAGAATGTGTTCTGTAGTATGGTAAAATAGGCATGACAGAGAAGGACAATCTGGGTAGAAGGTAGTGAGCTGGGAGGCCATGGCAAGAAATTTGAAGCTTAATTTTAGAGCACCTGAGAGTGTCATTGGCCTCACTGTGAAAATCTTCAGAAGCAGACTGTCTACTCCTGTATTCTGTAACTGTTTTGAGCTGTCTTGTGTTTGAGGAAGTAACTGTTCCTTTCTGAAAGGAACTGTTATCTATCTCAGAAGAAACACAGGGACAAAAATACTGACAATCTTTAGCCTATTTCCCTGCTGGGCTGGAAAACTCAGTGTTATTAATGTTTTGAAAGGTGACTTGTGGCATTAGTTATCCAGGCTGGTTGATTACTAATGTGTATTGCCCCTTAAAGTAATGCCTGCTGAAGTGATGCATGTCCCACAGCACTTTGCCAGACAGCAGCCTTTGGCTGTGAAGTATTAAGTGGCTGGCTGAGTTGGGTATAAATTTCTTGCCTTTCTTTAGAAGCTATTTGTTCTGGTATTTGTTAACAGATCTATTTAACTGTTAAGGACCTGCTTCCATTTAATCCCCTCTTTAAGAATCACTTAATAGTGCAACAGCTTTCACCACTGAAATGAGGGATGAGGGCAAGTCAATGTAAACATCACAACTGAGACTTTAAACTTGGACAGTTGGTTAATATAACTCTGAAAATTGCTAATTGTTTTAGTAACATTGTCTTGTGTCACAGTGATCAGTAGTACAACAGTTATTTCAGCATGCCTTTCAGAACAAAAACTTGACTCTTGCTTGAGAAATTAGTCTTGTGCACAGGCTTTTGAAGAACAATATATTTTTTTGGTTATTATTATTTTTCTTTTAAATATGTGCCTTGGAACTGAGCTGTGGAATAGCCTTGCTTCTAGGCCTCAGTCTTATGTCACTGGCTCATAACAGTGTCTTGAAATGACACTTTGGATTTTAAAAATAAATTTGCTTTGACAAGATAAACCAAATCAACCAACCAAAAAAAACTCACAAAAAAATCGTTAGGGTGGGATTTGGAGGCCTGTGCAATTTATATCCAAGTCATGGTTTGTAGGATATTCTGTGGAGTCTTTTTGTCTTTGATTTCCAATTTGTTGCTGGAGTACAGTGTACTCCTTTGAATGCCTGTGAACTACTTGGCTGTGAGCTTAAATGGGAGATGCTAAAGTTACTTGCTTTTCAGTACAAAGTACTCTACAGAAAACAAAAAGCTTCAAATTCATTTTAGTAGGTTTCTTGCAAAGGATATAGAAGATACATTTATTAAACTACTATTATTATTATTTATTTTTCCTTAGTAAAAACTCAGTAGGATCTCTGAGTTCACTTCTCCCTCTAACTCAAATATCCCATATATTTGTAACCCAAATGCTTACTTATTGTTCGGTGTCACACACCTGCATTATTCCAGGTTGATTTTTAGATTAACAGTAATGTTAAAAGACATTGTCTGTCTTTTAAGATGGAGATTTGTTAGATGTACCAAGAAAGTGAATCTTGCCTCTACTTTGTGTCTCTAGGATGATGTCTTACTCTTGACTTGTAATTGGCTTAATTCAAATTAGTAGGAAACATTTCCTGAAGGCACCTTTTCATCTCTTGCATTCAAGGACATTCCAGATGATGCAGTAGAGACTTTGGAGAATATCATATAAGCAAGAGAATATCACAAGGATATTTGGTTCCAAATTACATTTTAAATTTACCTCTATCTACTCGATAATAGAATTTATCTGATACACAGTCACTCTTACCAGTAAAATTTCCAGAGAAAATTTATGGGCATCATGTTACATATTTATCAACTTTGGTATCTAAAAACTTGGTGAAAGTATCCTTAAAATCTCCTTTAAAGCTAATAATAAATAGAGTCAGTAATGTATAGTTGTGATTAACATGAATAGAAAGCTGATAACGTTTTTAGTGTCTTTAGCACCTATTGTCTCTATTTGTGCAAAGATATTCCAAGAGGTGAAATCAGGTCTTATGCCAATGGGAAGTCATACAGTGTCTAAAGACTACAGTTGACCTTTCTGGTCATAGCATCAGAATCATAGAATCGATTGGGTTGGGAAAAACCTCCGAGATCATCAAGTCCAACCCTTGGTCCAACTCCAGTCCCTGTACCAGATCATGGCCCTCAGTGCCATGTCCAGTCTCAGTTTAAAAACCTCCAGGGATGGGGAATCCACCACCTCTCTGGGCAGGCCATTCCAATGCCTGATTACTCTCTCTGTAAAGAATTTTTTTCTGCTCTCCAACTGAAATTTCCCCTGGCAGAGCTTGAGCCCGTGCCCCCTTGTCCTATTGCTGAGTGCCTGGGAGAAGAGACCAACCCCCACCTGGCTAGAACTTCCCTTCAGGTAGTTATAGACAGTGATGAGGTGTTGTAGTTTGCACCTGCAGGACACTTTGTTATTTTGTAGACTGGTAAAACAGGGGAGATTAAGACTGCATGTACAAAGGTGTACCACAGGATGCACAAGGTACTCACCATATAGTGACTTGATGGGATAAAGGGTTTTTCATAGAATACTGATTTGAGTATCTGCTCTCAGGGTCCATGGTGACCAAAACTGTAAAAGGTTTTGACATGCCTCCTTTGATAGCTGTGATTCTTCCATTCTGTCACAGCCAGTAGTTATTTGAGCATTGCTATTAAAATGCATAATACTGGAAACTTTTGAAAATGCTGATTTCTGAAAATAGTTGTGGTTAGTTTGGGGTTTTATGGTATGCTGTGAAACCTATCAGATTAGATTTTTCAGGACCAAGAGAGAATTTAGAGGTAGAATGAAGAAAAACCTTGGGCTCTGATACCCAATAGGGTGCAGATGGGCTCTTTCTGTGCTTCACTTTATAGTAGATCCAGTATGTAGGGCAGCAGCTGATACCAACACCAAGTAGTGGAGTTGCAGCTCTCATGGCTGCATGTGCTTTCTCTTTTTGTGTCTTCTGTCTCTTACAATCCAACTTTTGGGCCTGTGTGAGTAATACAGGGAGAGAGAATAAAATGAAGCTGGTAATTTTTTACCGTCCTTTGAAGATTCAGATACCTAAGTGTTAGTTATGCAGTGTAGCCATCAGTATCTAACCTGCACATCCACCTTACACATCAGTGGAAACCCATTTTTTAGAGTATGAAACCTACTGAGAAGTATCTTTTCTTTTTCTTTGACTATGAAGGGAGCTTAGAGTGGCAAACTCAGATGTAAGCAACTAAAGAAGGTAATTGCAGCTGGCTACTATCCACATTGTCAAACCAAGAAATGGTCACAGCGCAGTATCCTTGACTGTCAGTGGTGTAGCACGGAGAGCTCATCGATCACATTGCTTTGATGACGTGCTTGCACATGCTGTGCTTGCCTTTCACCCTTGAATAGTTTCTGTGGATTTCCCATCCCATCAGATGGGTGGCAGCAACATAGGTACTGAGCTAAATCACTTTGATTTAATCCTCTTTGTTGTCAACTCAATCCAGTTTTATTCTGATTTGAAATCCATTACCAGTACACGCTTGATTTACAGTTTAACTTTGTTCTGTGTAAGAGGATTTTTGGTTATTTGCTCAAAGAATAGTAAGTTGATTGTCATTGGTCAATATTAACTGATACTTACCAATTTGGAACTAAGTACAGTCTTTCTATATGTTTCATGTTTTTTCTAAACAGAAGGGTTTATTTTCCCATGTAATCAATAGCATGGGTAAGCATAGGTTTATTTGTATTTTTAGTTTTGACTTTTATTATAGTAAAAATTATATATACCTTCAGTTTTGGGTTAGTATTTAATATTAAAGTTGTGACTACCCTAAAAAAAAGCCTGATCTCTTTACAGTAGTTGACCTTATTGTTTGGGGTTTTTTTCATCACAGTAAAAGCTGGAATTACATGTTAAAAGCACTTCTTAAAACATTATAAGATAACAGCATTGATTTCTTTGCTGCTTTAATCCTTCTTGTTAATTACAGAGTAATAAAATCGTAATTGTGCATGTAGGGTTTTCTGTTAATCTCTGTCTTTTGTGTTTTGGTATTTTTTTAGATTAAGTATGAGTTGCAGCTTGAAAAGGAGTGTCACCTGCGTGACCTGGAAAATAAACTTGGAGAGTATATTGCTTCTGTAGCCTTTCAAAAGACTGTTAAAAAATCCAAAATGCTGGAGCTTTATACTGCTATCATAAATGTGCAAGCTTTGCTCTTTGAACAACTAAGCACATCAAAAACCCTGTCAAAATTGGAATGTATTCAGATTTTAGAAGCACATAATCCCGTAAGTAACGTAGTTGTTAAAAGAAAAAAAATCCCATTAGGAAACAGCAACTATTACAGTATCTTATTTTGATTTGGCTTTAACTGCTGGTTTGCAACTTTTGGTGGCCCAGCCTTTAATTTCTGTGATGATGTGCACTCTATGCATTCAGTAAAAGACATAAAGAGAAGGAGAGTCTTAGAGCCAGAGGAAGAACGTGTATTATTATTATTTATTTTTGTTATAATTGCATACAGTCAGAAGAAGTAGTATTTCGGTGGCTAATTGATGTTTTATTGATTGCAAGGAAAACAACTGAGAAGTGAGTTTGAGTCATGACTGGGATAGTAAATTGTTGTGACTGTGTTACAAAATTGTTCTTGTCAAAGTGTTATCCGTACATAAAATCCATAACCACATTGTATGTTTCAATTATCAAGTTTTTAGTGATTATATATACAGACTTCTACCTGTCTATCTCCTCCAAGCACAGTCATGCAGTTGAAATACTGGAAACTTTGGAAAGACCTCTTCCCTTCACTGTATTTATGACATACTTGATATGTGCCAATTTTCTAATAGTTTTTTAATACTTCAGTGCTCTGTATTCATAAGGACTTTTTTTTTCTGCATCTACCATTTGAAACCATCCAAGTGAGTCTTGGGAGTGCATTGGAGTAGAACAAACAAAATGGGTTTTGAAGAGAAAAACCTCTTTGCTAGAGGGCATCATTATACAGCTAGTGCTGTGAAAATTCCTGGTTAAATTTTAATGTGGTCTTTTCTACAGAGTTTCTCATAGAGTGGCAGTCTGGATGCTTTTATGCCTCATTTGTATTAAACCTGTAGGAAATAGTGAAAGTTGTATGTAGACGGAATATTTTTGCCTTTTATGCCCTAAGTATGAGGGGACTGTTCAGAGAAGTTGCTTTCAGTTTCTCTGTCCTTGAACAGGGGAAGAAAAAGGATTGAAGGAGGGGCAGAAGAGAGATCTAGAGCAGCTAATGCTGTTTTCTTTATCCAGTGGGCACAAACTGAGTTAAGCTCTAATTTATTTTTTTTCAGGGGTGTTGAGGGAGTGATGGTATTTTAGACAACTTTTTACAGTCCCTGTTAGGCTTGGTTCACAGGGACTGTTTCTTGCTGATCAAACCTCTCTATCTTGCTATGTTTGTATCCAGCTCCTTGGTCCCACTAGCTGGCAAATTTAATCACCTGTTGCTTTAAAACAAATACATTAAATTACACAGGGTTCCATAATGGTGATGACATCAGTGATAATTTCTGCTAATCAATGAAACAAACATACCAGACTACATGAGAATTGGCTTCATCACCTTAGAGGAAACTCAGATTTGGTGTTAGGAGAATGGTTTTGAGCACCAGTGTCAAATCCTGGGAGCAGACAGTTAGAGATGGGATGCTCCAATGGACCTGTAGTGTGAATACAGCTGATGAGGCAGAGGAATAAGATTCAGCATTTTCTCCAAGGTACAAGTTAGGAAATGGGACACTGAGATAGTAAGCGACATAAAGCTTGAGTTGAGACAACCACAACTTTGGAAAACTGGAATATGAAGCCTTCCTTTGGATGTCTACTTTGACTCTTTAGCAAGGGGGGATGCAGTTCATGGAAGACTTTGGCTTTTAACCCTTTGATTTTCAGAGCACTGTATTTTAACCCTAACCTTAACACACTAACTGTGAATTACTGTCTTTAGACTTCAAATCTCTTTGATACTAGCTGTTAATTCCATATAACTAAAATTTGCCCATCTGAATTTCTCAAGCTGTTTCAGTGATTTTGTGCAGCTTATAGATGAATTTTAATGGTGTCATTCCTTAGTTTGGATCTCAGCCATGCTGGTACTATACTTTCTAGATGTCCTCTACGGTGGAAGCTTTCAGAGAGCGTTGACTTTTAACACAACGAAATTTGAGTCAAATCTCTCGTCATTGTTCTGATATCCATAATGTGCCAGTCATGTTTACTGAAGCTGTGCAGTGAATTGGAAAGTGTAATGACTGCAAGTGGCTGGGTAGAATGGGAAATGAATAAAGTAATATCAGAAAATCTGATACTATCATCGTTTTTTCTTCACTTCAAATGAAATTTGTTCTTTCAAGTTACAATATAACTTTTTATTATTGCACCTTTTCAACCTCTAGGAAATGGAAGAACTTGACAGGAAGCTGGAGTATGAAATGTTGCATAAGGAGTCAGCACAACAGCATCTAAGGAGTAGGCAGAGGTGGATTCTGGATGGTTTGGGACTTTCAAGTGAAGCTGTGGAAACAAATGCAGAAAGGCACATGACAGTTTTGCTAAGACAGGCCATGAATAAGTGTAGGCAATTTATAAATCTATACCAGCAAAGGTAAGTTCTTTGGTCTCAGATTTTACTATGTTACTGCGGTTCTTAGAGACCGTAGGACATCACAAAAGCAGAATGCTAAATGTTCTGCTGTGCTGGGGAGGGATTATCTGTGTTTGAACACTGCCTTCATTGTTGTGGCCCAGAGTGGAACTGAGGAGTCTTGGAAATATTGAAATAAGAAACATGAAATAATAATAACTTAGTAAAATATAGACTGTGCTGTGTTGCATGGCAGTCACCATTTCTTGATAGGCATAATGGAAAAATAATGATGCTCCTTAGCAGCAAGAAGGTAAAGAATTTTAATTTAGTTACTTCATCTCCCAAGGAGATGAGTAGGGGCTTTAGAGAAACCTGATCTGCTGAGGTCAGAGGAAGTAGCTGAGACAATTTAAATTGAATGTCCATCTGCACTGTCACACTGTAGACTGAATTCCTTGTCACACAACTATTTTTGGTGGGATATATAAAGTCCTCTTCAGAGACAGGCTCAGTTTCACACTTCCTTGCCCAGTTTTTAAGCAAAGATATCAGTGACAAATAAAATTCCTCTTGGGAGGTATATAGAAATATTTGTCTTGTCTTCCAGGTTGCCTAGCAAAAGTGGATGATAATTTGCAAAACTGCAGCCTATTGTATTACATTCACTAGGGTTACAGGAGGTAGAACTGATATTTCCATGTGTATTGCACAGTATTAAAAGCCTACTGTGTTTCAAACTTCATTTAAGATCCTCAGAGGGTGCTTTCCATTAGAAAAGAGTGTTTTCCATAATATATGAAAAATGGCTGTGATAGTGATAAGTTTGTTTTAATTCTGAAAAGGCCAGAGCTCTCTGTTCAGTATACATTAAGAACTTTTCCTGTTGCAGAAGTACAGTCACTAGAAGAGCAAATAGAGCTCTGCAGCAGTACCCACAAGCCATTAACCTATCAGTGAAGCCTTCAAAGAAACTGCAGCTAATCTTTACCTGAAAACTTACGGGAAGAAACAGGTTTTGTACTTTTGTACGTGCACAACTTTGTATATGGTGGCATCATGATTTGGCCTAGAAACCAAAGAATCACCAGTAGTGAGTTAGTTAACTGTTGAATATTACATTTCATCAACAAAAAGATTCACAACATGGCATAAAGTGGGGTGATGAAATTTAAAGAAAAGAATGAGGACAGGTTGAATCACATGACTTTGGAGCAATTACAGATGTGAATTATGTGCAAGAGCATAGCCTCAGATTCTGCTCTGGTGTTTGCTTGGTGGTTATGGGAAGAACATGGTAGAAGTTGGCATGTTTTATGAGTTATGCTGCTCACACAGCTTGGCTGACAGAGATATGATTCCCAAGTGGATGACTTTCAGATATTGTTCCCTGTAATACAGTCATTGCACCTGGGAAGATTTCAATGTTAATTCTGTCTTTCATTTCAGCCTGAGAGATGAGCAATGGAATTGCGTGATGCTTGAAGATCTTCTGGAAAATATAGAAATGGATGCATTTTTGGCAGTTTATAGTCAGGTAAGCATGAAATGGAACAAAGCTTCCAAGTTTAAATTACAGCTGTATCTGGAAATCAGGTTTTCTTCTTTTTTGGGAATGACTACAGATGCATTTGGAGTTACTGTCTGCTAGTAGTTGCTGCCAGTTTGCAGCTGGTATTGTCAGTCAGTTCAGTTAATTCTGACCTACTTTCAGCCTTTTGGATTTTACTTCCATTTGTTCATTTACAAATCCTTTCAGGGGGTTGTCCTGTTGCATTTCATTCCATGGAGAACTAAAGTGCCTGGTTTTCTGGTTGACAGACAGATTTACAGTCTGATTTTCATGTAATGGGACCAGGGTTTTGTTTAAGTTTTAATGAACACTAGAAATAATTTGCATTGATTATGTTTCAAAACTAAATTACTAAAGGACTGCTAGTTAAATTTTTTTGTATCATTACTCATACTTGTTTTCAAAAAGAGCATCTTGTCTTCAGGTAATTTACTGTCTGTTGTCTGCTTGTCAGTCCTACAATGAATCACTTGATTGACCCTAATTTTTTCCTGCAGGTTGAGATGTATTTTCATCAGAAAAGAGTCTCAGTCGTACAAATTTTTGTATCCAAGTATCTTGCCTCCCAGGGACAAGCATGGTCACAGTCCCCTGTATCATAAATTGGGAGCTTCAGAGACCAGCATGTGAAGGAAGGACCACTTTAGTCTAAGGATCTCTCATCTTTTCCTGTGTCTTAGCTTGTTTCTGCTCAGTTTCCCAAATTCTTTATTCTCTCCTGAATTAGATGTCTATTTGAGGTCAGGTGTTCTCATGAAGAATTAGAGTGAGACTACTGTATATTATATTACCTGTGTTAGGAGATTTATCTGGAAGATGGCACATTTTCTGATCCTTACTCTGGTTTGGGTAAAGAATTTGCATCAGGATCTCCTAATGGTTCCAGTTGTGTGATAATAATTTCAGTCCCTGGCTCTCACGGGAGCATGTGGACTCCATTTAGACCAGTCCTTTTGGGAGCCTTGAAGAGGCATAACTCTGCATGCCTGTCAGTGTGATGGCTAAGGTGCTGTCCTGGAATGGAATATTTTGCTTTGTGCTAACTGATTAAATCAGGCAGGATGGGAATTTAGACCTCATCTTAACACTTTTCCATCCAAACCCTCTTTTGGTGTGTCTCACAGAGTGTAACATTTGAAAGTGCTTGCTGAGGAGGTCATGACCGGCATTACCACCCTACCAGTTTTAAATCCAAGCTATGTGTTCCCTAAGAGTTTATTGGTGGGGGTTTTTACTGTTATTTTCCTCTTTGATTTCTTGCTGAGCCTCCTGTTGCAACCGTGTTTTTCAAATCAGTTTGCTACCCTGTTGGCCTTGACAGCTGGTATATTGTAAGCAGATGTGGCTGTCAGGAGCTGCTGAATTCTGTCCCAGCCTTCAGTTCCTTCACACTCTTTTCTGCCCCCATGTCCTACTGCACATAGAGCTTCTGATGTTTTGTTGGGTCTTCACAGACATACCATCCTGCCGACACAGCTAAAAATTTCTGCTGCAGGCTTTTGTGGGGTACTTATGATGTAAATATTCACATTATGGTGAGTTTTAATGTGATTATTTTTTTATAACTTTCAACTTTGCATGTATTCATTCATTCAGTTGTGGAATGATGCTGTGGGCAGTGACAGCTTTTCAGAGATGCTATTAAATATGAGGCTGTATTTGCACATTTGTAGTTGCTCAACATTTCAGGGTTCTTTTTTAATTTGGTAAAACAAGTAGGGAGTTAACAGGCTCATGTAAATATTTTGCTGAAACATATTTTGCATGTTGAATAGGATAAATGTAAGTCTTAGATAAAATAAACTATTTGATATCAGTGGAAACTAAACATCAGAAAAGATACAAAAAGATACAAAAATGTTTTGAAAGGTCATTTGGATTTTGCTGGTTTTTCCAGGGCCTACTATCATTTAAGCCATTGGTCTTGGTGGGCCAAGTCTTGTAAGTTCTTTTTATGTTGTTGGAGGATTTCAGGTTTCCTTTCTGGTAGTTGTAGAGAGCAATAAGGTCCCCCCAGAGCCGTCTTTTATTCCGGCTAAACAACCCCAGCTCCCTCAGCCACTCTTCATAAGGCTTGTGTTCCAGGCGCTTCACCAGCTCCATTGCTCTTCTTCTGACTCTCTCCAGCCCCTCAATGTCTGTCTTCTCATGAGGAGCACATAAAGCATTTGAGGTCTTTTTCTGCTGGAAATCTTTGCAGACCATTCCCTCAGCCTGTAGTGCTGTGTGGAGTTTTTGTGACCCAAGGGCAGGACCCAGCACTTGGTCTTGTTGAAGCTCACAGTTGGCCTCAGCCCATCAATCCAGCCATTGCAGATCCCCCTGCAGACCCGTTCTACCCTGCAGCAGATCAACACTCCTCCCCAGCTTGGTGTTATTTGCAAACTGACTGAGGGTGTGCTCAATCCCTGTGTCCAGACCATTGACAGAGATGTTAAACAGGACTCCTTCCAGTCCTTTTGGGCTGATGAGTGTCACATTGGCTGACCTCCAGTCAATTGGGACCCCTCCAGTTATTCAGGACTGCTGGTAGATGATGGAAAATGTCTCGTTGAGCATTTGCACCAATTCACTCAGTTCCCTTGGGTGGATCTCATCTGGCCCCATAGGTCTGTGGGTGCCTTAAGTGGCACAGCAGGTCATTGACCATTTCTCTTTGGATTGTGATAAATTGTCTTCTCATGATGTTTGTTTCTTTGACACAGATACATTCTGAAAAAGCTTCTCAACAGCATGGCATGTATTCTGCAAATTGAGAGGTTAAAATTATTATTTTGCAGATTACAGAAGTATGCAAACAGAATATGTCATAATTTTCACAGCACCCAGTCCTCTTCACACTATAGCAGGGGAACAATGACCCTTAATAATTATAGATCTTGACATGTTCAAGACAAATTTAAAAGCATTGCTATCACCTCACTGCACTTGAAAACTGCATGCACTGCTGAGTGTGTTCTTGGGTTACTGTGCTTTCTGTTTGGTTCATAAGATTCCCTGAAGAAATAATTTATTTTTGTAAATATGCATTAAATATACCATTGGATTTTGTTTATATGTATTCATACAAAGTGTAGCCCAGAGATACTCTGCATCATACTTTATTGAAATTCCATAAAACCTATCCATATTTATCCTGCAGATATATAAAACAAAATTTCTGTTTTTAACAAGTATAATACTATGATAACCCCAAATGTAATTCCAAACCTGACTGCTCTTAATACAACTGTGAAGAATTATGTCCTTAGTAGAATATTAATTTATTAAGGCTCACAAGATGACATGCTCCTGCTTTTGGATGTGCTTATCCTGTCAGCTGATATTGGAAATTGATTTTTAAATATTTTTGTCCTGTTTTCTTGCAATTTAAAGAACACATTACATGGGCAAGTATTAGGACACTACAGCTATCTTACACTCATTCTTTCCTTTAAAGAGGATTTTCCACTTTATACTAGTTTTTAGAGCTGTGGTCAGAGCTCTCTCTGAAAAAAACAGGCAAGTTTTACTTTCCTGCATTTCATATTTCACTTTATGTCCATATCAAGGCAGATCTAGGTCAATAAGAGACTTGCTCCAATGATAGTGAGTCAGGATCATAAGCCTCTGGCTAAGATGTTACTTTTTGAATAAACTTGTAGCCATAGCCCCAGGTGCACTGGTTTCATTTTAGATACAACACATGATGCAGGCAGACTGTCATGTGGAAACAGCATATCTCAAGCTCATTGATTCTTGCTTTAGTTGTTTAAATACACATTGCTCAGTCCAAATACATAAAAGCAGTTCTGCTGTTTGTAAACCATGATTCATTCCTGGGTTTATTTTGTCCAAATTCAGAGAATACAGATAGCCTATTGGTGGCACAAGTAGCACTTGTATCCATTTGATACCACAAAAAAGTGAGTTCCTTATCTTTGTGGTCTTTTAACCTGAAGAGTCAAACTCATCCAATGTTAGAGGGCTTTTGGTCTGACTAGTGTGACCATTCCTGTGAGCATTTGAAAGTGCTACTCAGTGCTGGTGCATGTTCACACACCAACACTCCCTTTGCTATACATATGCCAGGTGCCTCTGGCAGATGGGCACCTGTGCCCCTTTTGGGATTGTTGACAGCACTGTGGCACCTTACAGAGTTGCTTAATTGATAATTCTGCTGGTTTGGAGAAGTATTAAGGGTTACCTCTCAGTCCAGGTCATATTTGGTTGCAGAAAGGTAAGGGTCAGAGAAAAGAGGAAACTGTTAATAGGAAAGCAGTACTGAAGTCATGATGTTTCGATCATCCATGTGTAAATTACTGAGTTAAAGGTCCTGAGACCTTTAGCCCAAAAGGTCAGAATAGGTCACAGAGATCTGTCATGTTTATTCACACTTAATGTTGTTTTTTGTAACAAACAGTTTTCAAAGACCAAAGGTCTGTATACAAGTATTGATTAGACTTAGATGTCTATGGGTGCTCTTATTTGCATCCCTCTGCAGAGAAGAATCAAGTAAGTAGCCTGAGCAGACATCTCTTTAGTATCCAACTTTGGTGCCTGTTTAGGCTGAAAATACTGGATGTTTTGAGAACTGTACCAATTTACTAAACTCTCATCAGTCTTAGGATTTGTCTTGTTAATTCTGTGTGATCTCAATGATTCCATGGAAAACGTGTAACAACACTGAAGAGCCCAGGGGACTTTAGGAAGTGGCTAGTTTTCCTACCTTTTGGAGCGAGTTCTCTGCTTGGGGTACAATTATGGGAAAAGGATGTTTACTGATTTCTTTTTTGTGTGTGACCATCTAAATGTGGGTTAAGACTGCCTTGCTGGTGATGCTTTTTTGATTTTAAAGAGTAAGATTCACTTAATACAGGGATCTCCTAAATGCATTCACTCCTCTGACAACTTGTCATGCAAAAAAGAGGCAGGGTTCAAACATCTGCTGTGACATTTTGAATCCAGTGTGGACAAAAGAAAGTGGCTGTCCTCTTGCATGATGGAACCTTGTGGATTTTTATGTGATGTGGGCTTTGTAGTCATCTCCTCCATTGGTGCTTATACGGGAGTGAGCAGAGCAGTAATGACTCAGCTGTCATGAGTCATCTTGAGTGGTTGGCACCTCTTACCCAACTTCAGCTACCTGAGATACATGTATGGTTTGAACAGACAACAGCAGCTTTTTTCTGTCATTCTTTGAGCCATTCAACTTGCTTTAATTTGCTTTTCTCTTTTCGTGTAGTTCTCAATATGTGGTAGACTTTTCATATATGCAGAAGAGATCTGCAGAAACAGCTCTGGGGACATTATATTTTTGACATTAGCAATGAGGTTTTGGTGTTTAGAGGGATGCAGGAAATGGGTCTGGCTGAGTGTCTAGGGAACAACTGAATTTGAACTCTTGTCTATTTAAACATTATATGAATGAATATGCCTTACTTCTCACCTTCGAGTCAAAAAGGAGAGGATATTTGGAAATAAAAAAAAACACCACCCAAACAAAAGCAGATACTTCCTTACTTCTTCACAAATGTTACAAGCTGTTCTCTGAGCTTTTCACAGAATCTGGTGTTAAGAGAAGCTGAACAATGAAGTGATCAACCATGACAACATGTAAATGCTGTGATTGGGTTTTAGAGGCTATTTCCCTCCCTAATTTTACAGACCAAGGAATGCAATTGCAATATTGCTTCCTTGCTATCTTGAAAGGATTTCTTTATAGTAGTAGAATCCATAAATTAACTAAGCCTTACTTGTTAGAATATAGTTGCATTCTGAATTTTCAGACTGAAGGCCACTGGGTATGTGCCCTAAGCAAATGCCACAATTCACTGCTTATTTAACACTTACACTGCCTGTATCCCAAATGAAATGGACAACCGTGATGTCAGATGCTTGTGGGTGGAAACAGTGAGCACAGGAGTGTGACCACTTGACACCAAATTTGTCACTACTATAATGATTTTCCATAGTATTTCTTGTTTCTATAATCAATAGTTATTTAATTATAGTAACCAAAATTGTATAGCATTTATGTTCAATGCTAAGTTTGTCTGTATTCTGCTCTAATCCTCTAGGAGGTCCATCTGGCAGGTTATTTAGCTAAACTGACAAGGGCACCAGTGGGGATGTTGCACAGGATCCTGAACTTGTTGCTGCCCTCCAGCTCGCAAAGTGAGGTTCTCTCTGTCCTTGATTCCATCAGTAAATATTCAGATGGTGTTGAAAATGACAGTAGTGCAGATGAGTCTGGCAGCTGTAAGAAAAGGTAAGTGTGATGTTTTCTGGTAGACCATTGCAAGACAAGATTATTGCCTTACATGTACCTGTATTTGCAGGACAAGGAGGTGACAGCAACAACAAAAATCACACGTGTATAAGTTTCCTTTCAAAGTATTTTGTGGGGTATAAATACTTTGAAACTGCTACCTTATTGTGTGAAATACTTCAACTGTAATAAACTGATTGACAAAAAGTAAAGAAATTTTATAAGTTCATTAATTAAACAGTTATTTCATAGATTTATAAATCTTGTTCTGATAATTTGCTTTCTGTTGACTGAAGTGGAGTTTAAAATATTTTCCTTCTGCTTTTTGTATTTATAATATTCATAGCATACCAATGTTTTAGTGTCTGTAACTTCTCAAGATATAAAGGAGGCCTTCCTTTCTAGCAGTGGAAGTTTCAGCCTTGCAGATGCCCGTCTCTTTGTGGTTCATTACTGAAGCCTCAAGTGGCCATTGTTTTTCCCCTTATTCACAGAGACAGGCAGACTCCCAGAGCTTTCATGGCTCCAATGAAGCCCCATTAATATCAGCTGAATACTTGTGCAGCTATCACTGAGAGATGCTCCTACACCTGCTCTCCCAACTCCCTGCCATGACTAGGGAAGGAAAGAAAAGCAGATGTTGTGGCATTAAACTAAACCCTCTTTTTGGCAGATGTGGGTTGTCAAGGAACAGATAAGGGTCCTTGGAACCATGCCCTGAGGTGTGATTTTAGCTGATTTAAATGATGTGGCAGGGCAGCAAAAGTACTTGAACATTCTTATTGACTATATTCTTGGTATTACTGTCACGGGTTTGGTAGCTGAAGTCAGAAAGTGGAGAAAAATGTTTATGTTTTGGGATTTGCTGCTGGGAATCTTTTTCTGTACTGCTCCTTCAGGAAGAACCAAGAGTTGTGGCAAGCACTAGAGAACAAAGTAAGGCAAGATCTGATAAACAGAAGTTTAGGAAGGATCCCTTCTCTAAGAAAGAGAAAAGACAGGTAAGGACAAAACCAGAAGAAACATATATGAGGTTTTTTGTTTACAGTTTATTTAATCTCCAAAGATTCTTCTTAGAACTATTAGAAATCAGAAAATAAGTTCATAAATATGCATTTTCTAACACTATTCTGCTGTTTGGTACTTGTATTTCCTACAATATATTTACAAGATAAGCAAGTACAGTAAATACCCACAAAGATTTTTCTGTACATATTCACAAAATTCTCACATTTTCCCTATACATTACTCATGTTCCCTATGTTTATTTATTATAAGGTCACTTTTCCTTTTGTAATTTTGTATCTAATGAAATGATATGTGAATTATTTGGGGTTGGAATAAAACTTACAATTCTCCCTGTTGAAATATGATTTTCTTTAGCTTCCAAAATCACCACTTCTATGTCAGGATATGATGTAGGAATGTACACTTTTTTTTGCCCCAGTTCTCATTTTTCAATCCAATTTTTTCATTAATGTAGCTTGATAAAGAAGAAGCAGTGTGCTCTCTTAGAAAAAGCAGCATTCATTCATCTTGGATGTTCACCTACACATCCTCCTATGGAACAGTCTCACCCATCTGTTTCTTTGAACACTGCAACTAGTGAAACCATAGAGCTGTTGGACACAGGGGAGAAGATACTTTTGTTCCGTGAGCCAAGTAATCCAATACTTGCTTTGCATAATTCTCCAAGGAAAAAGAAGAAGAACTTTCTTAATTCTAAAAAGGCTGCTTGTGCAAACATGGACTTATGAGGGCAGCTTCCATTTATAGTGTCAATTTTGGAAGAGGAAGTTATTTAAAATTCAGTAAAATAACGAGAAAGAATGAAATGTGTGGTTCAAATAACATGTTGTTTTAATCTGATTTGTCTGACTTTGAAAACAGCTGTAATTTTAGAATGGCACAGTTAGTGATGTGCATTGTACGTTTTTTAATTCTTGTCAGTGTTTGATGCACTAGATGAAATATGGGTGTTTTGTGATACACATTCTGGCAGGCAGGACTCAGTGATCCTTCAGTACATTTTGATAATTTTTGCACTGATTTTACTGTAGCCGTATTTTCATAATTTATATAAAAGGTTATTTATTATATAAAGTAGGTACTGTTTTACTATTCTTGTATTTCTATACTTTTGTAATAAGCTGCAGTATATCAGATGACAGGAAGAGATGAGGTGGATGAACTACAAGTCCTCTCTCCTCTGATTTGTGTGTTATTCTAGCTGATTTGCTGTTTAATATTATATTCTTCATAGGCTTTGAATGTTACTCTGCAGTCTGTGTTCTACTGTGATAACTGGTAGTCTAAATTTTCATCGTTTACTTATGTACTTAACCTTGTATCCTGGAGTAATTTCAGCTTTTCACTGTTGTTTCTAAACTTAACCTCAGTTGAACTATGAATGTGGCTACAGTTCAAAACTGTGTTATATATTCACAACGTATTGCAGTCTTTTTCTTGGTGAACCTGTATCATCTTCCTCAGCAGAAAAAGGAAAAATGTAAATGGCATGTAATACCTTCAAAAGTTTTTTGGTTGCAATACTGTCAACTGTCACAATTTTAGATGGGTATTTTTAAAATTCTTATTTGTGAATTTCTCTAAATTGATGAGAATATCATTTTACATTTCCAAAAGATTTCATTTTTAAACCTGTCTGGTTGACTGAAAGAAGCCTGTAAATATGAACCCTAAAAAGAGGAACAGGAAAATGCTGAGTAAGAGAACCACATGTATTTGTTAATATTTCATGATATTCAAGCTTGTTTTGATCTTTTTAACTGTATTTGAATGCTGTGCTCTGAGGGTACTGTAATCATGTATTTTGTAATTTATCATGTACAGATCTTTTGTGTCTTTGTATTAATAAGGTACCATGTTGTTTTAAAAATTAAAATGTTACAATATGTGTGTTTCTGCAGTTGGCATCTATTCCAAGTGGAAAAAACCCCATTTTTTCCTACTTCTCTGACAAGTTTAAATATTCATCCCACAGTGAACAACAGTTAGTGTTTCCTATCACTACTGGCATTAGAAAATGAATGCAGTAATTAGAATGATAATCCTAATGATTTTTGATTGCATTCCTCAATCTTTCCATGGAAGTCTTTGCTGTCACAGAAGGAGGAGCCTGTCAAGGTTATGGGAGTTCAGTTGCTATGTTTTAATTTATCCAGTATATCATCCCCAAGGCATGGGTGGGTAAAGAGTAGGGTTTGCCCTGCCTTGGAGGTAGATCAGAGCTGTACAGGAGTCGTCTCAGGTATTTCAGAAAGAGGTTTGGCCCTGTGCAAAAAGAAAACAACAGGAAAACCTGGGCTGTGCTCACGGCTGCAAGGAGTGCTTGAAAGCTGAAGTACCTTCTCTTGAACATGAGTTTCTTCCAAGACTTCTTTGCAAGCCCAGACTCTACACTGTTATAAAAGGGAAATGACAGTACTCATCACAGATAAGACTGAGGCCAATAGCTTTAATCAGTTAAGATAATAAAATGCAACATGTGAATATTGATAGCAGTATCAATTTATTATCCTTAATAGATAATCTGTCTGGCTAATACCAGAAAACTGATTTGCAACTCTCTCACATCTCAGCAGAAATTTGAAGCAGCTCAGTGACTATTCTAGCAGGGAAAATCATGCCGTGCTGTGCCGAGTCACATTCGTATCATGCAAAACATATTCAAAGAAACATCCAGATCTTAACCTCTCTTATGCCTTATGAAAGAAGTACTACCAAGAAATGGCTCACTTCAGTAAAAACTTGACTTACGTTCAGCTTTCAGTCAGGAGTGCCACCTGTTTGTGTGTGTGCCATAGGTATTAGCATCCTTATTTCACAGCTGAAGTCTTCCAAGGAATATGTGTGCTAGAAAAGCCATTTAGATTAAGCCCATTTGGCTTCACTGTCATCAATAAGTATTCTAAGGCCAGATTATTCAGGGTTTGAAACATTATCCACATGCTGCAAATCATTCTTCATTCTCACTGTGTTAATGTCAAAAAGGGACACTACAGTCTGGCTGAACCTCCTATTTTAAACAGATATAGCTTAATTAAATGTCTGGTAGAGGGGCTAGTATCATGCTTACTGCATTTCAGAGAAGTGTATTGCTTGTTTAGCAGCAATTCTTGTTTTCCACCTGGCAATATAATCAGTTTTACTGAAGTTGAAAGTACTGGAAGTAAAGAACTCTCAATTACTTAATTAATTTCTCAATTAATTGTGTTCCCCTGGATTTACATTGCTTCTCATTGTGTCCCTGACCATTGATAATATACTCCCATCTCTATTGTGCTGCTGTGTCCCCTGAACCTGAAGCCACTGGCCAAGGAGCCAAAGCACACAAGGGGGAAGCAAAAGGAACTGTCTTTGGGCAATGATGCTTTAATCCACACAGTAAAAACTGATTTACTGGCAACAGTATGTTTTATTGAAGCAATTATTCTCCATGCTGGACTATTAAACTGTAGCTTTGTGTTACCATTTTTTCAACATGCATTATGCTCCTGTTGCTCCTGTTGTATGCTGTAGTTTCCTCACGAATGCGTTCACTGAAGTCCAATTAATTTGAGTAATGAAATTCTTTGCTACATTTCTTAATAGAGGTTGAAACAAAAATCAGTGTCATAGATAATATGAAGCCTTCATAATTCCCTTTAGAAAGAGCAAGATTTCAAAAGATATTTTTTTTCTCCTTGCTGTGTTTTTGGCTTGGGGTATCAAAAATACAGATACTGGATTTGCATGCAAGACATGTTCTTCATTCTGTCAAGCTTTTATTTAAAAGATTTATTTTTAAAGGTTTGGAAGCTTTTTTAATAACAAAGATCCCACGTGGTGTAAAACATCATGGGGAAAATGTACACAAAATGTTGTTCTGCAGTGATTGAGCTGAAAATGCTTCTGTGAAACAAGTGAGTTGAGATTTTCTACCATACATTTATGTTTCATTTCTCTGACCTCAGTATTATTAATTTACTATAATGTACAATATACATGCTAAGCCTAATAAAGAATAATTAATATCAAGAGTGAATGACTTGATGTTCTGGTAGAGATTATCAATAGTGTGTCACAGTCAATCTGTTTTAAACAGAAGTGAAAATATGGAGCTGGCACTCCAGAAAAAAGGTAAAAATGGGAGTAGAAGAGTTGACACTTTTGTGGAATTAATTGTTATGTTTAACAGATAACTTTTATCTTCACTGATTGTTATAATTGTTTTGGGTTTAGATTAATTGTTAAAGTGACAATGTGTCTTTAATAAGGTTAATTCTGCAAAATACTCGTCTGCCTTATTTGAACCTGGGGAACTCCTGCTGCTTTCTTTCATTATCCAGCTGCTTTTCAACACCTTCATTTCTAATGGGGAATGTTAAGTTTTTTTGGTGTTACCTTTGTACAACCCAGTGTCGGTAATTGCACTGCCTTTCTTTTTCCCGAGACTGACAGTGGGATTTTCAAAGCACCAAGTGTCAAGTCCACTCACTCAGTGGACTTGTTGGTCCTATTCCCTCTCTGCCAAAATGTTTCGCTGCTGTGCTGATGTAGCTGGTTCAGCCATAGGTGTACCAGCATAAAGCTTATTTTCCTTACAGAATTATGGAAGCTGTATTGTCACAGGCTGTTGAGAGCTCTGTGAGAGTTAAAATGAACAGTAGTAGCAGTTGAACAATGTCATGCAAGTGAGGAATATTATCCTTCCATCTGAGTGCTCCAAGCAGAAACCAGCCTTTTCCTCCTTCTGTTTCTCCACTCTAGTTCTCCTATGCACAATGGCTGACAAAGGCCATCAGCTCAGGGCTTCAGTGCTGTCTTTCCACTTGTTTTCTTGTTATTCACAGGGAGCAAGGCAGGGAGGGTCAGACTCCACACTTGTGCAAGACTGTGCAGTGTGCTCACCATTTGCCTTTGTGCTGCAGACGAGCTGTGATACATATTTAATCTCATCAATATATTTAATGAACACTGCCCACCTCTGTATTTGAGCAGTCTGTGCTTGTTAGTATGTAACCCACTAGTTATTTTTCCCACCTCAGCTGTACCAAGAAGCTTGAGAGTCTAACTGACCAAAAGCAATTTATTTTCTCCACTGTTCAGAGATTCCACTGGAGACCAGGAAACAGACATTTGGTTATTTGTGCAGGGAAGTGAATTGAATTTTGGAAAAGTCAGCTTCTTTGGAGCCTCTTCTTCAATTATACTAGAGAAGCTACCTCAGAAAAAGAGGCTGTGTATTTTCAACCACTTTTGTTTGAAAACAGATAGCTGAGTAAGAGAATAAACTTAAACCTGGAGGTGGCAGGTACCATTCCAAGCCAAAATAGCATTCAGAATCTGAGGGCAGAAATTGGTAAATTTGAGCATTGGGTTTAAAATTTAGTCCTTGATATTGTGTAGTTGAGAATTACATCTGATTGCAATATGTGAATGGTTTTATAGTTACTCAACTGAGCAAAAATATCCCTATGCAGTTTCAGAAGAAGTAAAATGTTACTTTCAAGAGTATGACTTGAAAGGCTATTATAAAATACCTTAAGTGTGTGCAATGTCTGTATTAATTTGGAGAAATGTATAATTATTTGTCATATTTTTCCAGTATATTTTTGTTCTGCTTATGGCTTGACCATCACTAGTATTAAATCTGGTCATGTCTGCCAACAGACTTTTATTCATTTCCTGTTGATTGCTGGTAATTCATCATTCTAAAATTACCATCTTAGTCCTTGCTTTGTCCCTTCCTGAAACTCCCTTTTTTCCAGGAGAATAACTGTGTTAGAGATTGCGATGTTCCCTGACTTAATTCAGACCCACATGAACACCCACTTTTTTTTTCTTAATTTATTTTAGTTTGATGAACGCTGAGTAGCTTTGTGGTTGCCTGGTGAACTGCTGGTGCCCAAGTCAGTCTTGGTGGGGTAGTGCACATTTCTTTTCTGCGCACAACTTTAAAGAAAATATGTAGTATGCCATGTTTAAAAAAAAAAATCAGATGAAACCCAAACAAACAAAGATTACTGTGGAATCTATCAGTATAACTTATGTGGCTTTATAAAGACATGCAAGCTTTCAAACAAGTTCTAGAACAATGCAACTCTTCACAGGAGAGACAAGGAAAAACTGTGTCTAACCAATTCAGTTGATTTAAAAGATTCACAATTCTGTTTACTAACTTTTCACCTTACTTATATAAGAAGACAGCGTACTCTTAACATGATTGTCTTTTTGAAGGGATATACTACTTTTTGTAGAGTATGTTCTTGACTGCATAGATTCTGGAACAAATGAAGTCCTGGGTTCCATGGAGGACCAGCTCAGAGCTGAAGTTGTTGGGTTCTCCTGGTGTGAGGAAAGTGGCTCTGTACAGTAGCTAGTGAAGGCTGTAGTGCCCTCGAAATTCTGTGTGTTCACAGTTAAGAAGATAATCTTGGGCAGGGGGGTGATTTTTTTTTTTTTTGGCGAGGTCTACTAGACATATTAAAGATATAAATACAGGCTTACTCTGCAATCTTATTCTGAATGTAGTCCCAAATACGTAAGTGCTAAGAAGCTGTTTATAGCATTGGTTTTTTTCTTCAGTGCCTGGAAAACCAAATACTCATTCTGTATCCAGTGAGGACATCAATTGTCTGATATGTTTTCTTCTTCCATCTCTGCACAACACCCTCAGGAAGCACATGGGATGCATTGATTCCCTACAGGACAGCTCCTAGCTTACCCTCAAGTCTCTCCCTCATTGAATGGATATGTGACAATTTGTCACACGCACTGGGAGACAAAAACCTAAAGAAAGCTCTGGGCTTTCTTGTCAGCTCCTCTCAGCCAAATACAGTTTTCTGTCATAAGTTAAACCAAGAAGCCTGCATGAATCCCAGTGGTGGATGAGTAAAGATCTGGGAACCAAGGCCCAAGTGCACTTCATTTCATTGTGAATAGAACAAGTGACAAATCATACCAGCAGTGCAATTAGGCAGTTCACAGCCAGCTGTTGAACAGGCAACATGGTCCTTCATGGGAGTTGTCTCCTGAATAGCACTGCAGTGGGGGAAAGGGGACTCATGAACCATCTCCTCCAAAGCAGGCATAGAAAAGCCGCAGGTTCAGCAGATTTCCTATGAGCTTCTGATGCAAAGCAGGAAGCTGTAACACTAATGGCGCTTGTGCTGACAGAGATCTTGAGCTACATTTTGTATGTTACTGTCAAAAGTGAAGTCACTTTCTGATACCAAGCCCAGACTGTGGAAGGAGTACAGTGAGGTTTAGAAATTACTTTGTTCTGAGACTAGCTGTATTGCTGCATTTGTGTCTGTGTTTGAGAGGTTTTCTTCCTAACTGAAGTGTATGAAGCACTTCTCCTAGCATTTGGAAAATAATATTTTCCAAGGACGTGTGATAAGAAAATTATGATATGAAAAGCTCTTTAAACTTTAGGGATCAAAAAAGCCATGCAGAAATGACTGGGCATCTCCCTGACTCCTCTAATTTTTATCCATATGAATAGTACCTTAAATGTGATGATACTGTTTACATGAATGAAGACGTCAGGGTTTGGGTAATACAACCCCCGTACACAGTGATTCACTCTAGAGAGTAATTCAGTGTGGCACAAAATCCTGCTAGCATGTTCTGGCTGTCAAAGCACACTCTGTGCACAAGGTGCGTGCTGCAATTTGTTTTGCTTTATTTTGGCCATCTAAATGTCAAGGTGTCTAATTGAAGTAAATGTAATGGCTTTCCCCATAACTGAGAGACAGGTACAGGCACTACCCTAGGATGGTTTCTCCTCTTGGTCATTTTTGCTATGTGTGACTACTGCAAAGCAGAGGTACATTTTCATTGTGCATCTCAGCACCTCTGCAGAAGACACTGAGTTCCAGACACCATGGTTATGAGGGAGAACAACTACATTTTATTCGACTAACAAGTATATTTGGGCAAAGCAGAGGAGCTTTACAGCTATAAAGTCTATTTTCAAACAAAACCAGAATTTTTCGGCTCTTGGCGGCAGTTGTTGTGGGAACAATTTCAAACAAATATGTGATTACAGCTGGTCAATGTTTATAATGAAGGAAATACTCTCATTTCGAAACCAAACTTGTTTAACACATATTAAACAAAAATGGAAATAAAAACATTTAGGCTGGTTTGTTTACACTTTGCATTTTCCTCTTTTGCTTACTTCTTTTAAATACTGGAAAATCTTTTCCTTGAATTTATTTAAATAGGCCCTTTTTTACAAGAAGCAAAATATAAAAAGTATTACAAAACACTTGCAAAAAAGAGTTCATTTTACACCAGTTCTTTAGGGCTAAATCCACAGTCTTGTGACCTTGTATGAGTGCTCATATAATGGGGTTATTTAAGGATCCAACATCCAAAATGTGATCTTCAATGAATTCTTCTCTGTTACTTTCTAACTCTAAAGGCATCTACATTTCAGAAGCCTTGAACTTTTATTTTCCACAGTTACCTAAATTTTCATTGAGAATTATGTGCCAGTAGTCCCAAAGCAGTCCAGTCTCAATGAGACTGTGTAACCTGATGTCTGATTGGTCCTGAAACACGTTTAGCATCTGGAAAATAGATGGAGTGGCTCCGTGGAGGCTCTACAGCTGTGTGCTGCTCCCAGACTAGCCTATCTTATGTGATCATTTGTGGGGCTGTGCTGACAGGGGTTAGCTGACTGACACAGGTCATGCTTGCTAGAGGAATCAAGATGTATAGGCACTTTTTAATTTAAGTTTTGTTGGGGTTTTGTTTGGTTTTTTGTTTGTTTGTTTGTTTGTTTTTTTCTAATGCCTTCCCAATGAGTGATCAAGGCTTTACAAGATAAGAGTGTGGGTTTTTAAACAAGGTGTTTTAATGTCATCCTTCATAAACAGTCAAAGGTATATAAAACAGTCCAGTGTACATAAAACAGTCCTAGAAATCATGTCAAGATGCAGCTTCATAGTCCTCTCCTGCCTGTATGAATGGAAACATTGTTATCTTGAAAGCAGAAGTATTCCCTCACACCACGCTGAGTTACGATATTGTTACTGCCAAAGAGGTAGACTTTACACGGTTCTCCAAAATCCTAAATATAGTTGTTTTAAGATCCAATAATTCAGATGTCCTCATTTCAGTGGGGGGAGAAATGTGAGGCAATGCAGTCATCCAGGCTCAGCCTTTGACTTTGTCGGGACCTTTGTAGCAGACAGTCTGAAAGGAAGATGAGTAACTCCTTTGCTCTTTACCTGCTGATGTTAAGCAATACTTTAGACTATCACCTTATAACCATCATTACAAGATTTTTAAGGAATGAAAAAATTCTGGCAAACCGCTAAATTTTGTCATTGTCACACTGAGAGATATGTCTTTGCTGAATGCAATTGACTCACTGTTGCCAGTTTTCATACCCAACAGCTCTTGCTCCTTCCCCAGTTTCTGTGAGTGAGGACTGGGGCTGAGCCCTGGGGGGGGGTTAGGTACAGACATGTTAGGAGACTAAAGGATATTACGATGCAAATATGCTCAGGATGTTGCCATGCTCAGCTGGAGCTCACTGTGCTGTGGGAGAGTCTTGGTTTTATTGCTTATAGATTGTGTTAATTAAAATGAGCACCAACAAATCTTTAGACTCCTTTCATGACAGTTAATATCTACAGAGCCTACAAGGCTATCCTGGAGATAGATTTGCCTGGGAGTGCATAGCTCTATTGCTGACATAAGAAATCTACTCCTTCTGGTTGAGGATGATGCCACTGCACAGGAACTTCTGCTGAAATGCAAGTAGTTGCTCATGTGCCGAGCCATTGCGTTACAAAAATTGAAAGTGTTGATCATACCAGTCCCAAGAGGAAATTTTATTGTTTGGATTTTTTTCTTAGTTCTTCCTGATGCTTGAATTAAATAACTAGTAAGCAAAAGTGCATCAGTTTTCCAACCGAAAATTTACCTTGGAGCTAGATCTTGAGCACAGATCCATGGATAACAGATGTAACAGATACCCCTTGAAGCTCTGTTGATGATTCATATGTTTCTGCGTCATTGTTGGGGTTTTCTTAAACTTCTTTTTTTGCTTTAGCATAAACATATAAACATAGGAAATAAATACATCTGTGCATGCTTTCTGTATTTTAACTGGAAGAAAATCCTTAGACCTGAAATCCATTTCTGCTCTATTCATCCTTGTGTAACCTCCCAGTGACTAGGGAATTTTCATTCCATTTGATTCTCACCACAGTTAAAATGAATAATTCTAACTACTCCTCTGTGTTCAGACTGTCTGGTAACATGAGCAGCCTTGCATGGTGTAGAGAATTGCAGGTGGAATGACAACTACCAGTCTGATGCTGCACACTGTGGGCATGTACATCAAAGAGCAATTTACATCTCTTCTTTTTTCTCGCCTTGAGTGATTTTTATTCTTTTAAAAAACAATACTTTGTGTTTCAGCATGTCTTACTTAAATATGTAAAGAAGTATTGCTACTACTGTTTAACAGAGGGGGAAATGAAGCACAGAATAAATAGATTTAATGAAAAGAGAGAGTGGTCTTTCCAGCAGGTGCTACCATATGGCATTTATCCCATAAAGGTTGACTATGAGTAGGTGATGCCATCCCTTCCCAGTGAGGGATGAAGAACAGCTGATGCTATTTCACAAGTGCCCTAAACATGAAGGCATGTGAGAGCAATTAAGGGGAAAAGAGCAGTAAGTACTTCTTGAGCATGCAACTATTGGAATGAGGGGATGACAGTCTTTCACTTCAGATAACAGAGAGTTGTCATTAAAAAAGAACATCTTTTTTATTGACTGAAATAATTTCAGTTATTTCTTGAGAATACAGTGAATTTCAAAGTACTTTAGTTTCAATGCCATTGTAAAGGTAATCTCTTGAAAAAACTCCCATGATTGCACAGCAGTTAGTGTGGAATTAAGGGCTGTCCAGCCAATTCCACCACTACTGTTTCAGTGAAATATGTGTGGAGAGAGAGGAAGGGATGCCAGTTTCTTTTCAGAGAATAGAAACCTGTTCACATAATCATGAGCTTAAATGAATATAATGTGAGATCTAAAATTCAGGAGCATGGATAGATTCATCATCAGCAAGGGTTGCAATCGGCATGCAGAGAGTATAAAAGCCTCAAAACTGTGTGTGTGACACAGCCCATCTGAAGCTCTGTTTCAGGTGGCAGTTCCTGAATACCAATGAATGTCCTGGCCCAGCAGAGTAAGCACTAAAGGACGAGTAAGTGCTGGGTTTGGAGTTACTGCTTGTACCAGCTTGGAATAGTCACTTCATGTTTTGTCTGCAGTGCTGATGTTATTAATAGCATGAAACAATGATATTTAAATTACTACAATCATAACTGTTGCTTGTAGTTGGTATGAAAATAGCTATTCTGGTTGGGTTTTTTTCTTACATAAATTTGTTTTTGTTTCCACAAAGATCACAAAAGTATCATTTTGTCAAACTTTGAGTGTTTTGATTAGAAATAGGTCTGCTTGCACTGCTGGGACTGCCAATCAGGGCTGTATTCCCCATCCTGTGCTGTGTGCAGGGCTCACTAATGTGGCAATAGGGCAAGGCATATCCTTTAGTATTTACAGTGCATTTCAAACCCTGGCTCCTAAGCTGTGCATATCACCAAAAGGAGGTACAAGAAGTTACTGGGAAGAGAAAGCTTATAAAGGCTTAAAACCCAAGCTGGCCAAAGTGCAAGTCCTTTTTCTAGAAATGTTTTTGCAAGCAGCATAAACTTCTGAAATTCTCAGAAAAAAACCAAAAGCCTACTGCTGCCACCAAGATCAAATGTTACCTGGAAGTCAACATGAAAAAGAAGTCAAGCTTTGATTTAGGCTTAACTGGTAGACAAATTGAGAAAAACTATTGTTCTCTGTCTCAGTTCCTTCCTTTTCAGGTGGTACAAAGAAGACAGATGCACTGAGAGGAGCAAGCCAGTCTCTGGGAGCTATTTGGTGATCTGCACTGTGCTACATCCCCACATCAGTGTTCTGCAGTGATGACTGAGACAGGGAGAGTGTATCGCCAGTGCCATCACCAGCACCCCGGCCCCAGCCCCAGGACTCTGCTTATCTGTACAGTCCCTCCTTCATGTCTTGTCTCTTCCCTGCTCTGTTCCTTGGGTGCAGCATCCATCTGCTTTTCATTTCTTCTAGGAAGGAAGGGAAGGGGGGAAGGGAGGAAGGGAGGGAGAGGGAGAGGGAGGGAGGGAGGAAGGAAGGATGGATAAGATGAAAAAGTAAGATATGAAAAAAGAAGGGGAAATAAAAGGAAAAAGGAAAAAGCCCAGGTATCTTTAGCAACAGAACAACCAGAGAGGCAGCGAATGGAGTTATCTGTGTAGTGCTCCTCCAGTCTGAGATTTACCAGGTCTGGACAAGAACTGAGCATCTCTGTTAATTTTTTGTCTGCTCTCATTTTGTCTTTTGGGGAGCAAAAACAGTCTCACAGAGCAGCAACAATTTTAGTTCCTCTCTTTTCCCCAAAGAGACAGCTAAATACTTTAATGCCCTTAAAAAGACTGACAAAGAAATGCATTTTTCATTTTACAGAATTTCTCTCTACAGGCAAAGTGGTAAGCAGCATAGTTTAATTTTTTTCTTTTACTTTTCAAAAGCTTTAATAGTTTTCATCTCCTTTAAGAGAGGGTTAAAAAGATTTACTGGAGGCTGTTGCTATGGTGCTCATATCAAGGCGTCTGCATTCATTTCCTCTGAACCCTGGTTAGTGCTTGTACATGTTTACAGCTTTGTCATCTGAATCTGTTTGCTCTATCAAAATTAACACAGTGCACCCCAGCTGGCAGAGAATGTGTGCTTGTTTTTGCCTTGAGAGGATACAGAATAAATGCAATGTGAAAGAAAGGTCTGCAGACCTTTTCATAATAATTCTCAAGTAATTCTGTAATAATTTCTGTAATCTCAGAATATGCATGTGCAGAGAGACATGAGAGATCCTGTACTTTGCAATGTTTGCAAATCAGGAGAAAAATTATTAGGTTATTTTAATAGCTTTTCGAAACATTGCAACTGAATGAACAGTCCTTGCCAGCTGACATTAAGAAGAGATATTCCTGGATGACATCATCATTGGAACTTTTTAGTAGGGGAATAAAAAAAGGGAAAAACCCTATACAGTGTGAATTATCTCTGCCTTAGTTTCCTGCTTGAACACTAGTGGTCATCATTTTTTTTAACACTGATTTGATTTTTTGTGATGCAGACGTTACACAGGCTTTTTGCTCTGAAAGATCAGGTGGTCTCCATTCCTTTCTCTTACACAGAGCAAAGGAGAAACTCTTAGAAATTCACAGCCCTTCACACACCTTGCACC
The DNA here is from genome assembly GCA_013396695.1 of Sakesphorus luctuosus. Classification (NCBI taxonomy): domain Eukaryota; kingdom Metazoa; phylum Chordata; class Aves; order Passeriformes; family Thamnophilidae; genus Sakesphorus; species Sakesphorus luctuosus. Next base: position 2,057,765 of record VWZD01005774.1, read on the forward strand.
TAAGCATTGACTAGGGACAAGAATCTGAGTTCCAAGCCCAGACTTTGTCATGAGGATCTGGCCATGCTGCTGAGCTCCATTGGTGACATGAGTGGCCCTTCCCTCTGGAGACACTGCACTCTCCAAAATCTCTCCTGCCCTTGCACACACCAGTGCCTGCACACACACCATGGCACTTGGCTCCTCCTGAAGATATAGCATAAGATGGATAGCTTTCATGAACACACGACTGGCTAAGAGCTCAAATTAGCATTACTAAAATCCAGTGGAATTAAAAGAGAGAAGTCCACTATGAAATATTGTGCAATTAAACTGCAGTCTGTACTGTTTAACTGTAGCAAATACCTCCTATTAAACTGTTCATCTTGGAGTTGAAACATGTTTCCAACCAAAGGTACTAATTGTTCTGATTGAAAGGTACACTACTTTTTCCATGGGATGTGCTGAGATGCAGATACATGAGTGCTCCCAAATGAACGGCAAGAGCTTATGTTTCTGATGGCTATACAGCTTTATCTTTGTAGTTCTCTACTATTCCTCCATTTGTGAACTGATGGTTGTGTCATTTGTTTAGGCAGTACCATCAGTATGTTTCGGTCATATATTTGTTATCCTCCCTCCTGATACCTGGAGAAGTACAACTCAGTGGGGATTGTGTGAGATGTGCAGTTGTTCTCATGTAACATGACAGCATTTTTGTCTGTGACATGGATATTTGCATCACTGTATAATCATGGTTGTTCTAAAATACAGACTGTCTCTTTTGATTAATTAAAAAAAAAAGAAAAAGAAGAGTGTTGTTTTTCAAAGAAGAGAATGGCCTTATAAATGTGAGTTTCTGTATTACAGGAGAAAGAGTAGAAGACCAGTCAGTGGGAATGAAGCCTCTGCTGAAACTCCTGGCCTTGGTGGTGCAGCCTAAGCCTATCACTGTGAATATTCTCTTTGGAGGCAGATGTGGTTTAGGGCTTGGCTACAGGAAATGTGTGTGTGTCCTGGAAAATTTGTTCTGAAATGCCTTAAGAAAGGCTTTAACTGGTCCATCTGAAAGTCTTTTGAAGTGTCCCCAGGGTAGCATATGTTAGTGCCAAGGCAAACCCAAGAACTTTCATCCTTTCCCAGCTCTCTGACATTTGGATGTGCTTTCATTGGGTTTCTCTTTCATCTGTTTCTCCACCCTTGTACCCATGTAATGTTAGCACTTACAGCATCCTTTGGCAATGAGAAGTACAGGTCTTTTTCCTAAGTAGCACATAATTCTGTTTGTTTTATATAAATAGGGGTTGATATAAGACATAAATAAGCTTGCCAGGTTGCTTCAAAGTGAGTATTTTCTGCAATCTGTCTACCTTTGTCTCCTGCTTTGGCCAGAGCTGCCCTCTTGGAACCACATTTCTCCTCAGCACATGTGGGTCTCACAGAGGTCTGAATATGAATCGTAAAACCACTTGACATCACTCAGAGTTTACACATTTACACTTGCCTGTCTTATTTCTAAGCTGTCTATCTTTACATGCTTACTGTGCAATAGTTGTACAGTTGAAAAGGGAAATAAAAGTTTCCCATTATTATAGTAAATAATATGAAAATGTCAGTTTGAAAAACACCTCCTCACAGTCTGGTGACTGACAGTACAAGTTTTATCTTGCTGTAACTTGTTTTTGTACAGTGCTTATCACCACAGTGCCTAAATCTCTCACAATGCATCATCACAAGTGCTTTCCAGGGAAGGATAATTTTTCTTGTATGGAGGGAGAGCTGAAGTCTGGTTTAGCACCTGGGAAAGCTGATGACAAACCTGTTTGCTAAAGGTCAAACCTGGAGTCTGTGGCAGAGCTGCAAACAGAGTAACAGCTCAGTACTTTAACTTCTGCATGATTTTTCTCCCTCTTTTTCAGTATCTTTCCAATTTTTCTGAGTGTTTTCACTTGTCAAAATTCACTCATTCATCTACATCTCCAGATGATGTATTATTAAAATATTTTGGCACCTCATATGTATGTTCTGCTTAGTATTTGCAATCAGTTGGAAAGGGCAGTTTCCACAATGATGGGTCAGTGGCTGAAGGAGCAGTGATTCACTCTCTGTGGGGACATAATGCATTGGTAATATCAGAATGTTATTTTCTTTCCTTGAAGCAGACGTGCTCCAGTAACCTGCTGTAGTTTGCTACCACTTACATTTGTTACAGGGGTTTGCCATTGATAAATAATCTGCTAATAATTTTTTTTTTGACAACATGAAATTACATTGAGTTTTATACGTGACCAAGAAATGTCATATAGTAGTTGTCTTCCCATTCTTGTTTTAACTCTTATTTTGGATGGGGCTTTGAGCAATCTCCTGATCTAGTTGAAAATGTCCTTTCTCATTGCAGGGGGATTGGCTAGATGAAGTTTAAAGTCCCTTCTAACCCAAATTATTCCATGTTCCTATGATTTTGGCTTTGAAAACAACAATGAAAAGTATATTCTCAAAGCTCTTATTTGGGCTTATTTTTTCTGCAGGACAATCAACTTATTTTGTATAGGATACTGAATGAGATGTCATTTTTAAAATGTCATGATATTCCCCCCAAACAGCCTGTAGGATTACTCTGAATTTATTTCTTTTTTCTTCTCTCTTTCTTTTTGCCCCCTGATTCAATTGAATCATCCATTTCTGTGTTTATATTCAGTGATAAAAATGTTAGCAGCACAGACATATTTCTGAATTCCTTTTAAAAACTGGATACAGTTTCAGAGGAGTGCAAATGATGTGGGATATGAGCAAGGATGAGGGATTCCTGGAGGAACATTGCTAAAACAGCCATGAGAAATACTTGGAACTTGCTAGAAACAATCGCAGTCATGGACAGAGAGATCATAACTCTCAGCAGAGCAGTTCTTGCTGTTAAATGGCACTGAGGATTTCAATGATACTACCAATATATTTTCAAATGAGTGTAAGAGGAGAACAGAACTAATTTAACCCAAACTGCATTTATGGCAGTTTGTTGTGCTAAAATCTAGGCTGAGTGAATCCTGAACAAAAATGGTTCTAATGAAAAAAATCAGTGTTTACGAAGAATTACTGCCTCTAATAGACCACAGACATTGTCTGAAATGTAATAGTGAAAGAAAGACCCTGATCCCAGATTTCCTAATGACTTTGGGAGGCTTTTCATTCAATTCAGAGAATTTGGGGTCTGGTCAACAGCTATCTTTTCAGAACACATTTTTCAGCCAGTCTGAAGTGCCTGGCACAGATGGGTCTCCTAAATGCTACCACTGTTCTTGGAGAGATGCTGGCCCTTGTGTTTATATAACTCAGCCATAGCAACTGCCAACAACTGAAACACAATGTTTTTCTGTATTTTTTGGTCTCATAGTAAATTAATACTGAATTCTTTAGCCATTAAATCATGCAAGCCACTACAGATATTTACTATTAAACTACAAAACTATTCACTAATCAATCAATTGCATAAAAGCCTCAAACAAAGCAAATAAATTGTTCAGCTGAAGCTTTTACAAAATCTATTACAGCAGGAAATTAATTTCAGTATTTCAATTAATTTCATTAGGTGACTAATTCAAGGAGTTTAGGCTTATTTTAAAACACTAGTCTGGGGACTGAACTTCCAAGTCCATGTATTTTATTTCTGTCATTCTTTACTTTTTTCCAGATCCTCAAATTCCAAATTTGTTTTAGTGGTAAGTGTCATTTAGCTTTGACACAGATGACTAAGTGTAAGTCTTGCATACATTATTTTTTTCTTTTTATGCCATATTGGCTTAAGTTCCTGGTCTGAACAATCAAGATTTTTCTGATTTGCTGTATAACTAAAAGTAATTTTTTTTCTTCTTTTGTTCTAAGGTCCCCATAAAATAGGTCATGTCTGAAACAGAGTGTCATTTAACAGCAAGGCATTCTTGAGTATCAAATTGGAACAGTGACAAACTTCCAGATGAACATGGCCCCAGATAGAATTGTTGGCATCCTAAATTTTCCACTCTTAGCACTGAATATGTTGATAGGAGGAGTTGTGTCCTCTCCCAGGTCAGCTTGGGCTGAGGTTTTATTCACCTAAGTAATGCAGAGGATTTGGGTGGCCTCTCTAGCAGATACTCACCAGAACAAAAACACAATCCAAATACCACCTTCTGGTGCATGAATAACCAATAAGGCTTTGGGAGATAAGACATTTCTAACCCTCCTTTTATTACATCCTGTGAGGGTTTTCTGCAGTTGAAAAAAATTTCCATCTTAAATACTTGAAGTACTGTTGAGCTACTCCCATGCACACTCTGAATAAATAGTTTAGCTGATGACTCAATCTACTACTAGACCTTTTTCCCACATTTGTTGTACGGTTTTGTGTAACGCAGCTCCTGAAATTGCATTACAATACAAGCTATTACAGTCATCAGCTAGCAGAGAAGGAGCTTGAAGGAGTGAAATGCAGAAAATGAGCCTATTTTTCATAAGTGTAGGTGCTTGTGGACCTGTGGACCATTGCTAACATGGCTAAGCAATAAACCAAGCACTTCAAGCTCAGCACACTAAATGCATAAAATAATTTTAAAAGAGTTAGAGTTTTGTAACTGTTGAGATTATCCAATGAAATAAGGTAGAAATATTTTAACCATAGTTTACATTCTATGGGATATTCTCTAATTTCAAATACATTTTGTTTTAATTTTGAAATACTCTGCAAAAAAAATTTTAGCATTGCTTCAGTTTGATTTTCCTCATTCCAAAAAGACAAAACCAAGTTTTTCATTGTCAAAAAGAATTAGGAATTACAAAAGTTAATTTTTAAAAAAGTATAAATTATCTTATTTTCTGAGAAATTTTGATTTCTAAGCCTGCCATTATTCTTCTACAAATTTTCTGAGCAATAATGTACTTAGAATTAGCACCTAAATACAGAGCTTTAATTCAGAACCATTATATCTACCATAGCCTGCAGCACATTTCTGTAGCTGGCTTTCGCTCCCACCTTTTCACCTTTATAGACAGTAAAAAAAAAAGTGTGATTTTTTCCTAGGAAATAAAATATTAATACAGAATTCATTCAAGCAAAGCCTGTGTAAGGATGAGTATTATTAGAATATGGCACATTTACTTAAATTTCAAGAACAGTAGGGATAACTAGATACCTACTACTCCAAGAAGTCTTTATGGAAGATGCAATAAAAAATGTAATTACATTCTCTAAGGGAATCCACCCCCTGAAAAAAAACAGTGCTGACACTGACCCTTAGTTCTTGGGTTTCATGTTCAATATAAACTGATTCATCAGAATGTTTGCCACTACCACATAACTCTTATAGAACATAAATGAAATGAGAGCATTATTTAGATGTAAGATTCCTATGGGAAGAATGTTATTGCTGATAAAATGAATCTCTCTCTATCTCATTGGAAATGGGTAACTTGAAATTACATGCAATAGAATTTCACAAGTGGTGTTTAAACCAGATTTTCATGGTGTGATCAGCTGGAGCCTCTGCTACAGACTCTCCTATACACGTTACCTGTTTGACAACCAGTAGCTAGACCTGAAGCAACAAAGGGCTTTGTACTCCTAAAACTGAGTTCTGCAAGGGTTCTGGCTTCTCATGTGCCAGATTTCCAGGTGAGCGCATTCTACCCGTACCTGTTTCCAATTTCTAGTAGACACTGTAGATCATACTCTTAAAGGATATCCTAACTGGCCCTGGGCTCTTAAACTTCAGGGAGAAGCTTACCAGGACAGAATACAGTTTGTACAATAGGAAGGGTGAAATCCTGGTTCCATGGGAATCAATGGTAAAATTTTCAAGGATTCCAAAAGTATTACAGTTTTCTCTACAGCTTTATGATACCTTCTTTGGATGTAAATACCAAAAGAGCTTCAATGTCAGCTGAATTTTAATTCTGTATAAGACAGCACTCCCAGTAGAATGTATTAGGTTCCTGTTGACCCTTAATAACTTAGGAGAAAAAACTCAACAGCATCACAGCAATTGTTTGGAAGCAGTCAGGGAGGAAAAACATGGAGACACGTAACAAAAATGGTAAAATTAAAATGGCAAGATTTTAAAAGGAAGAATCAATAAGAGTAAACATAATGAGTTGATATTAAAAGTACAGGAGAAGAAAGTATTTTTTGTCATTGCTTTCAGCTTTTGTTTATGCACTCAGATGAAAGCCAAAGACTAGAAATACTATCTAATCTAGGCAAGTCTGAAAGAATTAAGATTATGTGGAAGAACTTGAGAGTTGTGTCCATGTTCACTAAAGCCCCATGCATCTGAGAGTTCAATACTCCATCGGTTTCCTTTGTTGAGCTTAGCAGGATTGTGTGACTCAGTCATTGATGACTCCAATAAAATATTAAAAATAGAAAACTACTTATCAATTATTGCCCTTTCCAAAGAGCTGGTCAGTCACTGGAACCTTCAATGTGCACTGGGGCACTGGCAGTGCCCAGGAGTCTTTTCTCCATTGCAGATTACTTTCCATGTGAATTTCTCACCTTTGACAAAACTGTATAACAAAGCAAGATGAGAAGGTGCAATAGCTCTTTGGAAAAGGAATCAAAATTAGAGGGAGACAGGTGCAGAATGTTTGCACTAAATACAAACCTGTAAGAAGTTAATCTTAACATAGATGTACTTTAAATCACCATAAAGGAAGATTAGAAAATTGGGATTTCTTTCACTTCCCTTGCTGCTGAATTCTGACATGGATTGAAAGAGTATGAGATTGAAAAATCCTGCACTCCTGCTTTCCCTGGGGCCTGATGGCATCAGCCAGCATAGGGCTCATTTCCTGGTAGATCAAAGCTGGCTGCTTGATCCCTTCTCTGAGCTGCCTGCACAGCCACTTCTCCCTGAGCAGGAGGCACAGCAACAGCCTGTCCCTGTGGTTAAGTGGCTGCTGGTTACTCCGAGGAAAATTGCTCCCAATCTCTGTCTATCAGCTGCTCATTTTCACAAGACACGGGACTGTTGCACCTTACTGAGCAGTATGTGTGTGGGATTTTGCAAGTGTGGATTTGTTTACATCTTCTGCCTTGTGAGGGACCCAGGGCTCTGCTCTTGCCTGTGGTTTCCCTTTCCCATCAGTATATTTTAATGAGGTGGAATGTTGTTCTGTTGCAGAGTACCAAAGTCCTATGGCATTTGCAGTCTGGGAATTGCTGGCGTTTATAAATTGTTTCTGTTTGGTTTTTTGAGACCAGATGCTGCCTATTGAAATAATACATGATCCTAAACAAATAAAAGAAAAACTAGGAATATCCAGTCTTGACAAAAAATGTACTCAAAGATAAAAAAGCCTCATTTCTACTTTTTTATGTTAAAAACTAATGCATACTCATGAAATTTCTGAAGTAATCCAAACACACTGTGTAACCTGAGCAATGAGCACCTTCAACAGGCATCTTACAAGCTCTGATTGCCTCATGATCCTGTGAATATGTTTCTCATTCAGTGTCCGTAGCACTGAGCTGCAAGTAGACAACAGCATGTGTTTCTACCATGCAGGTAAGACCTTTCCTTTCAAAACCTTTCTTCTGAGGTGAAGATGGTTCTTCCTTTCAACAGCTTAATGATCAGGGATCTCACATAAACTGTGGAAAAATCCCTGTTCAGTGTTTTTGCCTGCCAGAGGACTGTCTAATTCAATATTAATGGAGAGGCCATTAAGCATAGGCAGTGGAAATTTCCTCTGTAGATGCATTTGACAGGACTCTCTCATTCAAGTCCCATCACTGATAAGCAAATGAGAAGAGAGCATGTTGGCTTTGGAAAGGGAATTTACCACATCCTGCTTCCATCTAAATCCTACTGAGGTTCCAAAAATCTCTGTTGCTGTAAATCTGAGATGCTACTTCTCTTATTACTTGGATAATAGAAACACTGGCCATAATTGCTGGCCATTAAAAAATCCCCTGTAGAAGAGACAAAACCTTTTTGAAAAATATTGCTGGTCTTTAAAGGAAAGAAAAACAGAAGTTTTCCACTAAGTCTGTTAAACTATGTTCAGACTTCCAATCTGGTTTTGTGGGCTCTTATGCTAATCCTCCTTTTCCCAACACTCTAACTTCTCCTTGTTTTCCCACAACAATATCTTGATAATAGTTTTTTGTTTAAACAGCTAGATCTGTCAAGAAGCCAGAAAACCAGTATTCCCTTTTTGCTTTGAGCTGGTAGAAATTTTTCAAGACAGCATTTTATGTCAGAGAATGAAGAATTGCAGAAGACCAGTTTATAAGGGAGGTGCTTTTCCTGCTTTCCTGAGTCCTGGCAACTTATACATGTCAGCTTTCCTACTCTCTAGTTTTAGAGCCACCAAAAGTCCCTGCTGTGAGAGTCTTCTGATTGTTTTGAAGAGAAAAAAAATGCACCTTCTGGTCCTGAAATAGTGGGTTTGGGGAAATATTTTCATGGGAGCTGGTGAGCTCTTATCATACAGTACCTCAGTTGCACTCATTTTTCCTCAGGACATCTGAAAGAACTGGCTCTGCTGCACAGACCTCCATTCCCAGTAGTTGTATTTTCCCTACTTTCCTTTATTTTTCTGGGGGAAACTACAGAGGGGTGAGATGTGCTTGGCTAAAAGATTCACAGCATTTTCTAACACCAGGGAACAGTGGAAAATTGAGACTCTGAAAGGTAATATGACCCACTGAGCACCAACTCTTCCTTCCATTCCACAAGAATCTGCTTTGTCCTGGCCTGTCAGATCCATTTGCATCCCAGGTCCCTCCATGCCCTTGCTCATTGTGCATTTCCTCTCCCTTCTTATTTACCCTGCAGCCTCCTCCTGGCCAAGCTCTGACAGCAGTTCTAGGGTCTGTACCTCTTGGCTGTGTCTCAGCTTTAATCTCCAGCCCAATCTCATTGTTCAGACTGTAGCCTTTTTCCTTGTTTTCCTCTTACTCTTTTCTCAGACTCAGCTTTTCAACCCAGGCAATTTCAGTTTTTCTGATTTACCATCACCACCTTTGCTCCTTCTCCTCCACAGGTACTGCTCCAGCTCTCTCAGTTCACTAACACACTGCAACAGCACTGAATGAACCACCCAGAAGGCTTTGATGTTTTACATAGTTTTGAGTTTAGGTTTCTTAGTGTTTTACTGAATTTGATGCAAAATGCTAGTGGGTCTTGTTATCACAGAGAGGATCCAAGAACTCTGTGACTTGTGTCTTTCTCCCCAGTCCACTGCTGGTAACTTGGTTTTAAGCGGGTACAAAACCTATCACAGGAATAGGATAAACTGGGGTGCTGAGAGCTGCTTGTAGATGAGTCTGTAGAGCATTTGCCTTGATTTCACCTGAATCTTTAGACAGTGTGAACTTGAGGTTGTGCTCAGCTGCCATGACTGTGCTTTGCAGAGAAGCCCAAACTGTGTGCTGTGATGATTTCTTTGCATCAGTTTGCAGTGTTGGGGAAAGCAGGTGAGAAAGGTGTTAGAGATGAAGGCACATTCTTTAAAGCTAAGTATAGCAAAATAGAGTTCTCTACCTTCCTTCTCAGTAAGGGGTGAATGGACAAAGCTATAGCTCTTGAAAATAAATCCTCTTGAGCCCTACACCAGACTTGGATAGAATGTCAATCACTGAATGGTGAAAATATGAATGGTAGGCAAGAGACCAAAACTACTTTCAGTATAAATGATGCTTTTCTATGCATCTGTTCCTGTTTATTTTGTCTATGCATTTGTTCATGTTTAGTGGAAAGTAAAAGACTTGAATTTTTCATTGCTGGCCATCTTTGCTTTAGATGTACTTGGAGAGGGACTCTTCGTTTTTGAGCAGACACTGATGGGTTTTTAGCAAGGTTTGTATCAGTCAGGATAATTACCATCAGCATGTCAGAAGAAGACATTTTCATAGATTTCCATTCAGCAGCTTTTACCCTTTACCTTGAAAGTAAAAGAAAATGCTTCAACTGACACTAGCTTTTATGTTGCAGCTTTGATCTTCCAATGGAAATGGATCTATAATAGCACTAGTAGCTTCCCTTGCATCCTTTACACTGAAGAAACCTTTTCAGGTAACATGATTTCTTGATAAAAGAAAAAGGACATAGTGTTCCTTATTTTGGGCTCCCTTCACATTCCTCTCTTCTCTCCACATGTTGCTGATGGACTGCCTTACAGGCTGTCTGAATGGTGTTCTCTTGCCAATTTGGTTTTGTAGCAAATGGAATGAATTTTCTTAGCCTTATGAGCTTCATGTTCCCCTGTGATACACACTTCTGTTCTTTTGGCAAAACAAAATTCTTCATGAGTGCTAATAAAGGCTCTTGCCAGTTGCATTTTATGTTAAAAAAAAACCATTTTCTAACTCATTCCACCCAGTATGCCATATTCTTCAGGCAACAGAAGGGATCACTTGATGTAGTTGTGTTGTGAATAATATAAATTCAAAACCAAGCCTCATTTCTAGTATGTCTTATGACCAGGATATAGATGTTTTCAAATGTGCTTTCATAAAATGTTTGGACTTACCAAAAAATAATCTAAGGAAATGTTTGTCGTCGAGTGAAAGACAAAACCAAAAATATACAGGCATTAAGATTTGTTGAAGCAAATAATTTTCTTCTAACTGATTTTGAAAAAAATGCCTGAAATACTTCAAAGTTAACATTGAAATAGAACTCATTCTCATTGTACAAAGATAGAACTGAGAAGTATTCTAGTCTCTCAGGATCCTGAGTTACAGTTTGAACACTTTCATATGAATACTGATTAGGGAGCAGTAACTTTTTGTCCTGTAGCTGATCTTGAGAGCAAGTAATGTAGATGTGGTACTTGAGCAGCATGAATTTAGAGGTTTTTTCCATAATTTTATATCAAGTGTACTGTGTGCATTGTGCTCTTCTTTACAGTCCTCGGTATAAGGACATCTTGTTTTCTTTCATAACATTTTTTCCCCAAAACTGAAGATTTGTAAAATGGTTATGTTAATNATATTTCTTTCTACTATGTGGCTGCTCTCCTGGAAGGACATATTTTAAGCTCCCTGAGCTTTGGAAAGTGTAAAACTCAAGTTTTCAATTTTCTATAATAATTTTCTCAGTGTTAAGCTCTCATGGTAAGTGTTGGTCTCGCCTTATACTCTCTCTAGAACAGCTGTAGATCTCAGCTAATAGAGGTTTTATTGCCTCAAGAAAAGTAGGACTTTCAGACATACTCCAGTGCTTAGGACATTTGACTGGTGAGCTCTGCATGACTGATGCAGCTGCTCAGGTCGCAGAAATGCTTGTGAAATCTTCCTATGGAGTGCCCTGAGGTCTCCCTATGAAGTAGAAGCACATTTTTCTCGATTTCCCTGGGCTCTGAGGCTCAGGCATCTAAATTTACAGCACTTAAATATTTTATCTTCACAAGTCCCTTATTAGAGCTACCTCACAATTCTGAATCCAAAAGATCCAGCTAAGCCTGGGCCTAGGATGGACTGCCAAAGACGTGATTTCGTATCTCCACAGGAGAAATGGCATCTAATAGGGTTAAAGAAGACCTTTGAAGTGCAAAGAATTACTGTTACTAAATCTAATAAAAAGTTGATTTTACTTGAAGATAAGACTTGGTGGGAGGCTGAGGTGCTCAGTACAGAGTTAAACAGAAATTCTTCAGAGAGGAAGAGGGTCTTTAACACCAGGGCGTTGAGAGTGGGCAAAACCAGAGAGGTGTAGAAGAGAAGTTTAAAAACTTCAGAAAATTTTGACAGAAACAGAGAGAAATTTATCTGAGTGCATGAGAGAAAGCTCATCATGTGCAAGCTGGTTGCAAAAAAAATTTCCTTATTAATACAATACATCCAGATAATAATAAGCTATGGCTTATGTTTTCTGCCTAGTCTTGTCTTCTTATGTTAAGAAAAACGTCCTTACTTGGGAAAATATAATTTTCAACAACAAAAAGTTATCAGATTCTAAATATTGGGCCAGTGTGGGTTTTTTCTGTCTCCCAGAAGCACTCCCTTCTCTCCAACCTACTTAACATCCATTTCTGTATTTTCTGGCAGGAAGTCTGCAGATCTCAAATCCCTACAGGCAAAGCAAGAAATATTATGTTTTTGAACACACTTGCAGATGTGGCTGCATTATACCTCATTGTATTGAAACACATTATTTAGCTTGGAAGATTGAGGCTTCTGCCATCCATTGATGGCAAAAATCTGTTTTCTATGTTACAAATGTTTTCCTGTGCATGTTTTTCTATTTGTATTTTGACTTGTCACTTGTGTTCCAAAGCTGTTGGTGAACATGAGGCTGATGAAGTAAGAAATATCTCTCACAACCAATCCTTTTAATTATAGATTAATATGTATATGCCACATAATTAGCATATAACAGTGTAAAAGATTACTGGGATAGCTGCATTATTTTAATGGAAAGAGCTTTAGAATAAATGTCTTCAAGAAAAATACAAGCATATTTTCAGCAGGTAATACCTTTTAAGTCTCATAACGTTCTTTTGTGAGCTGACTTAAACAGTTGATAGGAAGTGAGAAAAGTTTTTATTTGAAGTGTGCTGAATGGAAAAGGTTTAATTTGTTATTCTCAGCTAGTACAAATAAAGTAAATGCTCCTTTTTCTTCAAGGAGAAAAATGTAGGTAAATAATCTATTCATCCATATGTATGCTCTTCAAGAAAAGCAAGGCCATGTCCCTGGTATAGATACTGGCTCAGTAAACCAATAATCTTAGTCCTACCAGTAAGAGTGTCAGCACAACTGACTGGAAAGTGAAAATCAGTACTGACACTGTCAAGGTTGGAAGGAGCAAACTCAGGAAGTGAAATGCATTGCAATGGTACAAATATGCTAAAACCACGCAATAAAATAGCCCAGAGCTTTGCTGTGCACATAGCTATTCAATGAGTACTGTTACTAAAAAAAAAAAACCAAAAACTTGGACTTCTTTTTCCCAACACCCCACAGCATTATGAAACGTGATAGTATGAAGTACTAGCAAGTTTATGCATCTTAAATATGATAATGTGGCCTCATATCAGTAACTCACAGTCCTGATAGGGCAATTGTAAACAATCAGCACAAGTCACAGAGCTTTTCCCAGAGAGGGACAACACACTGTCTTAGAGACACAGACAGCTTCATTTGTGTGGAAAGACTGAAAACCCCATGAGAGGAAAACAGAGAAGTGTGTTTGTGGAGTGTGTTGCCAGGGGAATATTTGTGCATTTAAAGAGGAGACAAATTACAGTGAGGGTAATATGACTTAATGAAGGATCCAGAAAAGGCTAGTTGTGTGGATCTATTAGTCTTCAAAATAGAAAACAAGTGGAATAAAATTAAAGACTGTTATTATGAAATCATATTATTTTTAAATATAGTTCACACAATTGGCCAATAGGATTCAATATTGCTGCTACAAGCTTTAGCAGGTACTTTGCCTTGAAGAAAATATTAAAGTAATGAAAGTTACAGCCATAATCTGAGAGCACACTGTCAGTTATGTACTTTCAGGACAGTTTGTCTGCCCAGACTGCATGGTTATGCCACTCACTTGTGGGGAAAAAAAAATTATGCCACTTACTCAAATAGCTGTGCCTATAAGATGGGGAAAACATATTTCAGGAATCTCATTAAAATGCATATTAAAATACAAGACAAGCAGTCTACCTCTCTTTATTGTGCTTACTTTTTTATTAGCTGTTCAGTGTACCTCTGAAAAATGTAATATTGAGCTCAATACTGAAATAAGAGGAATTCTGGCTGAAGAAACCCTGTGAAACACTTTGACTGGTGGACTTGGTGGGGTTTCAGCAGGCTCTAAGAATTTCCAAGACCTTTAATTCCTGGAGTTTGTGACTCATCCTACCTGTAACAGAGTAGGTGGAAAACTGTATCTTTTGGATGACAGGTAATTGGTGAGGTCGGGATGTGTCTGAGGGTGGTGTTTGGCAGGACTTTGGGAGGGCAGTAATAGTTCTGTGTCAGTCAAAGTGATGTTCAGCAGGGATGGTTTTCTGTGCTGCTGTGCTCACATGTGTTCACAGCCTGGTGGAATGAGGGCCCTGCCAGACCATGGGGAAGGCAGCACTTATAGAGAACCATGCAGGTTCTTGCCAAGGGTCTGTGGAAGCAGCAAGCCAGCTCTGATGACAGCTCTCATCCTTCTTCATTTCAGCTCTCCACATCTGTCTTCAGTTTGATTCTGCAGTTGCAGTGATTTTCTGGTCGGTGAAACTCCCCTCGTGTGCTTTCCCTGGCCTCAGCTGGACAGGTGAGGTATTTATTAGACCTGCTGGTGTCACTGCAGCAGGCTCTGCCACTGCTCCAGCCCTTCCTGTACTCTCCAAGATTACATGGCCTGAGCTTTCAAATATAAATGGGAAATTTATGTTCTGAAAGGACATGTTGCATATAATTGAATGCAGGAAAAAAAAATCCATTAATCTTTATTATATGGGTGCTCATTACATTTGTTAAGCTGATTTCACTGTTGTTTGCCGCTCTAAACACTTTTTCCAGTTTATCCCTGGCTTCAAGGTATGTCTTATAAAACAAGTTCAAGCTTTAAATTCCTTGCAATAGTGTCTCACTTACCTTAATGTGTGGATATAGTATTTATTAGGACTCAAGACATCTCTCATTACTAATTAACCACAACAAAATTGCCTCGGTATCTTCACCCATAGACTGGAGAAAATTATACTCACTACAAAATCGTATAGAAAAGTACTAATTAAATTGTACAGTACTATTCCAAGAAGGATTTTTCAAGTACAAAATAATCTCTGTGGGAAAATTAGAGGGCTGTAATACAGCACACATCAAAACAGCAGAAGGTAAGATTCAAAAAATTCTCTAAAGCCCTAGTTCGAATGTAGTTTTGTCCATGAAAGTGCCTATGAATAAATCTAATTCCATTTAAAGTACACTGATTTTACATAACTGTATTCATGGGCATACATTTTAGAAGGTCTTTGCATTTTAGGATTGTTCTCAGTTGTATTTCTCTTAATGAATATTGAAAATTACCAAAGTTTTTATGTGCTTACTTCAATGTTTATAATGGACTTAAAGAAACCCCCAAGCGCTGAACAGCAAAGCTTTCTGCCCTGTGTTATAATTTGGAGTCTCTGGGAGGACTCATGAGGACAGTTGGGCAATTTTGTAAAAAATGGTTTAATTGATTAGACACATTCCTCCTTTCCAATTACAAAGGACAAAAAAAGGGAGTTTGAGAGTCTGAGCCAATTTCATTGATGTATAGAGCATAGCTAATATCAGTCATTACTGAGGTCCTGATTGTACCGTGTGTTTTCTCACAAACACGATTATAGCAAGCTCATTTGCATTGCTAAGCATATGCTAAAAATACCGAAACCTTTTTCCTCGCTGGCCAGAGCATAGCTCATCCAATCATTAAAATACAGATAAACAGAAGTAACTACTCTGATGGAAGCTGAGATGATTCAGCACAATATGCATAAAAAATTAGTCATTTAGCTAACAGCATGCTCTCCAAAGGAGGAACCACAAAGCTCCTATTTAAAGATCACACCAACCTATCATGGAAGTTTTTGTGTGGCCGCAGAAAGATCTCTAAAAGCTTTACATTATCCCTTGTTCAAAATTTGCCCTAAGGCCTGTTGGTAGCATGTGCTAAGGGAGTGAACTGAAATGCATGCGTAGGAAAAACAAGATCCTGCTTTTCCTAGCAGGACCGATGACTTTGGCTGCAGCAGGTGCTACAAGTTGTTGTCCCTTTTGCTGCACTAAGATGCAGTCTGAGCAGCTCAGCACTGCTGAGAGGTGGGTTCTTGCCATCCTTTGCTTCTTAGTCAGAGTCTGTATAGATGTACTCACTTTGCCATGAATGAAATCTGTGTCAAAATTAGAAATAATGGAGATTATTTGGAGGATAGTGATTTGTTCCAGGACTCCTCTTGGGGTAGGTGCTAGAGCAGTGAGGACACCTGAGGATACCTGTGGGTTTTTTAATTAATACATTTTGAATATCACCTTGCTTTCCAGCTCCCACCAAAACTGTAAATGTACCAGCCCAAAACCTCTAAGCTTTCTCTACCTTGGCAGCCACTTTTTTCACAGCAGAATGTTAGCATGCCCAGCCAACAGGAAAACAGAACAGTGCTTTGTGTCTGATTCAGCCAACTGCAGCTTCTCAGTACACCCCATTACACCAATATATAGATTTAGTTTAAACTGTCAGAAATAAGTTTGAAGTACTGATCACATGTTTCTGCAAGCAGAAAACATCTAAATTAATGGAATGGATGGATTGGTGCCTAGTACTTCCTTTATCATATACTATGCTCTCATTCTGAATAGTGTGCCAAGATCTATAACCAACCCTCCAGTTACCCCAAATCTACAGGAAAATCTTCTGGAAATATTACATTAATAATTTTTTTCAAGACTACAGGCGAAGGGAGCCATTTGTACTTTATGACAGTTGGTAACTAAACATTTACAGTACCGTGCCAATATTTAATAGTAGAAGGAGCAAACTGAACAGAAGGTAAATCTGGCAGAGTTTAACATGGAATGGTGCTGTGGGAATGTGCTTGTGCAATCAGAACTGCAACACCATAGAGCAAGAAGCAGTGCAATAAACTGTGGTTGCAGCAAACAGCTTTTCATATTAGGCTTCTTTCCCTCTTCCTTGGAACAGAAATGAGAAAAAATATTTTTATCCTGGAAATGACTTGGAGAAACCAGATGAGACTTTGAGAGTTAAGATCACTGGCTGCTTTTGCAAGACAATAAACCTGTATAGAATAAATGAGTCCCAAGGAATTTCTTTTGGTTTTATGACTGTCCCATTTTGTTTTTCTCCTCCATCTCACTGAGTATTCTTGTAAAAACCTTCTATGTCTTATTTAGATTGCCTTCCCTGTTTTCATTTCTGCTGAAAAGCAAGACAAGAGTATGTTTGTGCAATTTCTTGTACCTCTAGTACCACTTTTTTCATGTAAGGATGAAAACTGTTTATATCTCTCTTCNGGGTCTAGGTAACTAATTTTTATTACATCTAAAGTTAGGGGAGACAAGTCCCAACCAAGCATTTCTCAGGTGTATTCCCAGACTGTGTGACTTCTCTTGTAGCATGTGTTCTGTCCTCACAAATTACATACTATTCAGAATGACCTCTCTTTGCCTTCTTCTGCATCATTATCAGGGCCTCCCATGAAAAGCCAGATCCTTACAGCTAAATTGGCTAAAAGGAAATGTGAAAGGAGAGTGTAGGTGTTCCAGAGAGGTGGTTGATGCCCCATCCTTAAAAACATTCAAGGCCAGGTTGGATGGAGCTCTGAACAACCTGGTTAGTGGAAGTTGTCTCTCCCCATGGCAGAGGATCAAAACTAGAGGATATTTAAGATCCCTTCCAACCCACACCATTCCATGATTCTATGATCTCAGAACCTCTAAGTCCCTTAGGTGTTACCGGAGAAGACGCTGGGGTTTTGAGAACGTCGGTCTTTTTCTTTGTTTTCTGGGCTTCGACGGAAATGGAGCAGAGACACACTCTTCACAGAAGTTACGGTCAGCANCTCACTGAGTATTCTTGTAAAAACCTTCTATGTCTTATTTAGATTGCCTTCCCTGTTTTCATTTCTGCTGAAAAGCAAGACAAGAGTATGTTTGTGCAATTTCTTGTACCTCTAGTACCACTTTTTTCATGTAAGGATGAAAACTGTTTATATCTCTCTTCCTCTCATTGATGTGATCAGAAATGTTCCCTTATTTTCATAAGGATTAGACTGCTTATCCACAAATTGTCTGTGCCATCACAAACAAGATTCATCTGACTAAATGTCAGTGCACAATGTGCATGTCCACATCTGAGCTGTGTGCACTGATGTTGCTCTCCACGGAGGCAGAGCTACAGGGAGAACCATCTGCTAAAACGGACAATCAGGACATGGTGAGTGCACCACATCTCAAAAGCTTAAAAGCAATTATTCTCCTACTCATCGCCCCCGCCCCTGCCCCCCCCCNCAGGTTGGATGGAGCTCTGAACAAACTGATCTAGTTGAACATGTCCCTGCTTATTGCAGGGCGGGGGTTGGACTGGATGGTCTTTAAAGGTGCTTTCCAACCTCAAACATTCTATGATTCTTTTATTCAATATCGTGTCTCCATGGTATAGCTGAGGGTATTCACTCATCTGTGTAATAAGTTGACATAGATAATTATATGCAGCATGAGGTACAGCTTGCAGTCAGTGGACCTGCCATGGACTCTGGATAGAGCTGATTGGTGCCATGATTTCATTTTTTTGCAATCAGTAGAGTTGTTTGAGAAATGATCGTGTGACAACAAGCGTGAAATTAAAGTGTCTGAGTGAGCTCGCATTCATGCACAATACTCTGTGCAAATATATTTAAGTAGATGCAATCCATTGAATAACCAGACTTCTCTCAAAAACAGCTTAGTAAAGCATTGGAAAAGACACCCAGCAACAGCAAGATCAGTCTGCAAATATTTGGTAGAATCCTGCTGCTAATTAAATTCTATCTACAGGAAACTTCTCCTATCTTTAATGCAGTCACCAATGAACTTAAGCTCTAAAGCTGTGAACCTTTCATTCTATGAACTTCTCCTCCTGGAGAGCCAAGCTCCCTGGGGGCTGTGTGTGCATTAGCTGGCAGTGCAGTGGACAGGGGGGCTCTGCAGAGGAGAGCAGCTGGTGCTGCCACCCTGACATCCACAGGAGACACATTTGGGGAAGTTCCATTTCAGATTTTTTCTCACCTGTTCCTGTGGTCTACAAGCCCAAGGCTGGGCAGATGGCATTAGTGCATTCTTGGAACACATCTTCTAGTTTTGTATCATCCAAAAAACATCTGATTCAGGTGCTACAATAGGTACCAAAATGCAGTAGGGCTGTAAGGTTGAAACATTAACTTCAAAAATGCTTTCCCAGTCTAAATTAAGGTGCTAGCATAGTGGCATCCTATGTGGTTGATGTACAAAATCACTCATGATAACTCTCTTGCTCAAAATAACTGTAATCACAGAAAAAGAAGAAAATGTGCAATTCCTTTTCCCCCCATGTTTTCCCATTTGCAAATTTTACTTGGAAAATCTTAATAAATTACTGGTCCTGTTTACAAACATTCCATGGCTCTAGTCTATATCCCCCAATACATCATAGATCCTGCAAACATTTACTTGTGAGTAGCCACATTAAATTCTATGGGATTACTCAAGTAAATAAAACATTTTTTCTTTCCAGGATCAAGATCCAGTTCAAGGTCCAAGATCGTGGTGCATTTTAATTGTAACAGAACAATAGGTGTTTCCAGAAATTATGTGAAATATTATCCCCTTTGGTTCTTCCTAAGGGAAACTAATATCAAGAAAAATAAAAGGTCATTATAAGAGAGGATGGACATGAAATAGTTTATTCTGGACAATGAGATATGTCCTTCTATGACCAGAAAAATCCACCTCCTTTGCTTGATCCTATGATTATTTCAGTCTATGCCCAAATTAAGCAAGTAGACCAACACCATGTGCATGACAGATGTAAAATCTTTATCTTAGTAGATTAGTAAAATGCTTGTTGTTGATAGGAAAACCATATAATTTCATGAAGTGATAAAAATCTGTATTTGTGAAAAAATTGTGACCGAAATTACATATAATGTTAAATAAAATTTTAAAATAGATTCAATTACAAAAAACTTTGTTTTGTAAAAGATAGAATGGAAACAATACAGTAAAAATAGATTATTACAAATAAAATGTTTTTCACTTCCAAACCCCAAACTTATTTGTTTTAAAAGGTTGAAATGAAATTTAAAACCCTTCAAAATAAAAGCACAGTAGGACAGAATTAGCATGCATTTATTATCAAAATGTGGATGTACAATTTGTAAAATACCATAAACATTTGGAATTATGGGTTCTGTTAAAAAAAAAGCATTTCATGTCAGCAATATTTTGACTAAAGTATGTTTCTTTCTATCCAAGGCAATTATCATCCAGAATAGATCCATGAAAACTGAGACACAGGTAACTTTTTCACATTTTTATAACACCTAACTATGGATCTGAGAAAATTCTTAATGTTTTTAGCTCTCCTTTCTAAGCTGCTTTTCAGCTCTGGCTCAGCCAGCCTATTGTTACAAATCAAGTCTTTCTTTGCCACACATAACTGATGTGTCTGATCCTGCATCCACTAAAGTCACTAGCAAAACTTTGACTTGGCCAGCGTCACACCTTGTACTACAAAGCAGAACATATGATGTTACAGATCAATGTGAATATGCTCAGGCTTCAACCTTTTCAATGAGTTTTAGGTATTTAATGAAATTAGTCAGTGTTTGGCCTGTTTGACACTACATTCATGAATTTACATTATGTACATCTGTTATAAATTCAACAACAGGTGCTCAGGAACAGCTATGTCCAGCAGTTTCACAAAATTCTGAGCGGAACCATTTTAATTAACAGAGATAGAGGGAGTAATGTAAAGCCTTCAAGATAAAGCTGGCCCCAGTAAAACATTGTCTCTTGCAATTAGCCAGGAACGTGGCAATCTTTGAGTGGCTGCCTAATGAATTGTTTCAAGTTTTCTTCCAGGATTTTGAAAATGAAAATGACACTTAGAAAACTGTATTTTGTTGCTGATGGTAATTTTTCCAGTGACAGAGTCAAAAGAAAAGTGGAGCTGTACTTGGAAAAGCTCAACTGCTGTGCTGTGTGGGTTTGTTCTTGGTGGAGGATCCTGCATTTGGAGCATCAGCATCCCGGGATCCAAGCGGTGAAGAAGAAGGTGTGTGCAGAGAGAACCTTCCCTCACCCTGCCAGCGTGGAAGCATGGTGCTCTGTGGGGCTGTACCTCACTAGCTGCTGCAACCTCTTGTGCAGCCATGTCCCAGCAAGTTGTTGTTTCGTCCATCTTGGAGTTTCTCGTGGCTCTGAAGGGATGCTCTGCTGTCAATGCTGGAAGTCTGTCCACCTTGATCCTGCTGTCTTCTCAATCTGCCAAGAGTTAAAAACATTGACATAGCTATCATGTGCAGGTAACTGTATGGAGTGACAGCTGTTGCCTGCCCTGTGGATAGTCACATACACCTGGGTATAAAACAGATTCCTGCACCATTTGATCTCTATTAACTGCTTGAGCTTTATAGCTGCCATTTCTTCTAAATGCTGATGATTGCTTCCTCCTAAATATGTGCATTTAGGTCTTGGTCAAATTCTGCTCCCCTTAAAGCTGATCATAAGCAGCCAGCAGAGCAGAATGGCTTTAGCAGCTCTGCTCAGACTGTAACCTGACAAAACCTCCAGGTAGCTCGAGGCTGATGGAAGCTGTTGACTGGGCACACAACAGCAGTAAGTAGCTACTCCCCTCTGCTGTCCTACAAAGGTATTAGTAACCTTCATCAGTAAAAGAGAAGAAAACATGAGGTGAAAGTATATTTGGTATTCCCCTTGTTATTACTTCATATGTTATCAAAGCACCATAAGTGGTTTCAAGGAACAACAGCAACAAAATCCTATGTTGTTTAAAGACTGCAAAGTTTTCTGCTTTTGATGTAATTTTCTAGAGAATAGCAACAGCTTTAGCAGCACCTGCGGTCTTCACCAATTTTGTTGTCATAGAGGTTCTCAGCATTTCTTTTCTCCAGTGTTAGCAACCTCTGTGATTTTATGTAATTCATGTGATATTCAGTGTTTTCCTCCTAACTCAGACACCATGTAAGAACTTTCCAGAAGGATGTAAAGATTCACAGGGAAGCTATGGGGTAGGGCCCATTTTTTTGAAAACATGAACAGCTGCTGTTTTTAAGGAATTTTTCTCTGACTGTTTCTTTTCTCAGAATGGGAAACAGCTGTTGATGTAGTCCTGAAAAAGGCACCAAGATTTAGCACCAGAGACACTATGGAGGAAGCTCTTTGTTACACTGATTATAAATGACTCCAACTTTGCAAGTTACATTGAATACATAAAAATATTAATAGAAAAAACATGCAAAAATTAAATTTCAAGGGTCAGTTCAAAGGCTGAAGTACTTGCAGGTGGTATAAAGACCATATAGACACCATACTGAAGACTCAGGAGAGAACGTAAAAGGACATAAAAATTCTGTAATAGTTAAACAAAGGAATAAAGGAAGCTATTTAAAATAAAAATAATGAAAACACTGTCCAAAATCTTAAGATTAAAAGCACACACACATTAAATGAAAAGCTGTGAGACAGACTGAAAAAAATAACAGATTACAGGAACAAATTTCTAAAAGCATTTACCCTAATGATGACGTTTTTCAAGTGCACCAGAGATACAATGATTACCATTGAGTCTGCAGGTATGACTGTTATTGGAGGATAGCACAAAAAATGTGAGTCCCTGGCTGAAAAGACAATGAATTATTTTCACCAATGTTCATGACAAATGAACTTAGGAAGGTTTCTTTTCTTACGAGAAATTTGTCTCCAGTTAAGCTATCAGTCAAACAGCTTTAGAACCAAAGCATGAAGACAGTGGATTTTTGCACAAGAACTCCAAGAACATTGAAATATATAATTTCTGCATAGATGAATAGAGAATGTAACTTACTCCTGAAACTGTCCTGGCACCATGGAAGACAGGAAATGGGATGACTTTGGTATTTTATTGGTTTGGGGTTTTTGATTTGGTTGTTGCCTTTTGTTTTGTTTTGTTTTGTTTTGTTTTGTTTTGTTTTTTAAATCAGGCTTTCAAAAAAGTTCCAGGAGACTACCATGAGAATAATTGAGTTAGACTTGAGACTTGAAATCAGAGTGCTTGGAAACTCATATTGCGAACTGTGGGTTGCAAATCTTGCAAACAGCTAAATAGTGGAGTGAGACAGATTTTGGCTCTATGGAGACCTGAGGAATCATTGCATTAGCATAAGACATGCAAGTGCTTTCTTCCTGAAATCATATATTTACTTCATTCATAAAATGCTGAAAAAGAAGGCATTTACTCTACTGCTTAATTTAGAAGGGAAATAGGAGTTTTCTCAATAACAACATGAAGCAAGAAAACACCATTTTTGGTATTTTTGAGAACCACTCAAAGTGGCACAAAGGCAGCATGCATATAAGGAGTGTGACAGAGTTTAAGAAGCATTTGGATGACATTCTCAGGCACATGGTGTGACTCTTACGGAGGGTCTTGTGCAGGGCTAAGGGCTGGATCTGATGATTTTTGTAGGTCCCTTTCAATACAAAATATTCTGTGATTCTGTGAAATAAAGTCCATGGTGAGTTCAAAAGACATCATTGACCAGCCTCAAATTTTTCACTCTCTGCAGAGGTGGTTAATACTGTTAATTATTGTTAATTATTTCCATTATTTTCTTTTATTCTGATCCTACTTCCCAGCTCTACTAGTCTGTACCTAGATTCACTACACATATATTCAAATTATCAAAGCAGGCAATAGGTTATTAACCTGATGATGTAGTAAAAACCCCCTGTCATTTAACTATTTAATTATATATCAATCACTTTATTCAGTGGTTAAAATTACATTAAAGATTTCACTCTAGGGGTTAGTTAATATGGGCACATGAACACCTATTACCAGGGTGCCCTTGGAGCTGGGGAGTTGGACTAAGAATCAGGAGATGATGATTCTGTTTCCACCTCTATCAGCCTTTGGATAAATTACAGCACTTTTCTGTGCCTCAACTTCTCTCTTGTCAAGTAGAGAAAAATATAGGTGGGAGAAGATGAAAAGGAATTATATTTGTTCAGAAATCTCACATGGTTTGAAGCTCTTGTCCTAAATCTCAACTGAATATGTTTTGGCTAAGAAAGAGAAATAAAAAGAACATTGAAGCGATGTCTGGACTAATGAAAGCTTGTATTCTTATCAAACCCATGCCCATAGGAGCTATTTCTGGATAAACTGGTGACAGATCATTTTATAGGCTTGTACTTGCAGCTCTTGATTAGGCAAAGGGTGCAATGAGAAGGAACACACCAAGCAGCATGGGGCTTTGCTTGCAGTTCCACATCAGATGGTGAGGTAGCTGCTGCCAAGAATGATGGAAGCTGAGAGCTTTGTGCCTCTAAGTACTGCTCTGTGTCTCACAGGCCTGAATGAAACAGAGAATTACAGTCTGGTGTCTGTGATGATTAAGAAAAGAAGGTGACACATATAATCAAGCAAAATATAATTATACTGTCTGAGTACTTATGCATATATACATTATCAAATATATAAAAATACAAAAGTAAAGAGAGCAGACTGGCTCAAAGCTAGCATTGAAAATAAAATACTGAACTAAAAAAGACCACTACAAGTATGGCAGGCTAGAATGAAAATCAGAAACATCTAATGAAACCCGATAGCAAGCTTGGGACCACCAGGGAATTGTTTATAGCTCAACTTTGTTCACTAGATGAAGAAGAATTCTGAAGTTTGTCCTTAGCCTGTGTAGTCAGATAATTTCGATGATAAAGTATGAAAAGTTGCAGATTCAACATAACTGTCAGAATTTCAGATGTGCTAAGACTTTCTCCCAAACAACTGCAGTTTCAGGGAAAAAAAAGGAAAAAGCTATTGGTCTGTATTTCTCTCTAGCTCCAAACTGCAGACAGCCTCAGGTCAAGACCCCAGGAAATCTCAGCACAGCAGCTGTGTGCATACAAGCAGTTTCTTCAGTTAAAATATTAGACAGTTGCACAACTGAAATGTCTCTCTTTTTGGTGCATTCTTAATTCCTTGGTGTCAGATCCAGAGGAGTTTTCCATCAGATGTTCTCAGCTTTTAAAATATGTGAGTACCTTGACATGTTTCCTGTAATCATGGCAAAATAAATGCATGCTGGGCCATTCTGTTAAAAAATGTCCCTTGTGCAATAAATCATTTGTAGGAAGCTGCTTTGCAGTGAATGACTTATCTTGCCTTTAAGCTGACGCAGCTACAGGCTGTGATAACTTGATAAACGCCCAGGGAGACTGAATGACTTGATGGGGACTTTGTTGTGGTTCTAAACCAGGTATCTCTTGGGCTGAATACTACTGGATGAGAATAAATAATAAAATGGCCAGCTATAGGTGAAAGAAATGAACAGCTGGTTCTAGTTGTTAGTCATATGGAACAAAAAGACCTGCAGAGAAAACAGGATGAAAATGAGTTTGAACAGTGTCTATTACATTTATTCTGTTCTGTACAAATACATAAGTAGTCTCAGAGGCAATTATACTGGGAACTGAGAGTGGTTCTGCTGAACCAATAAAAGGAAGCTGAGATTTTCTTCCCTCCACCATAGATCCATGCAATTGATGGTGTGTGACAGTGTTGAACAGACTTCTGTCC
Source organism: Sakesphorus luctuosus (assembly GCA_013396695.1). NCBI lineage: Eukaryota > Metazoa > Chordata > Aves > Passeriformes > Thamnophilidae > Sakesphorus > Sakesphorus luctuosus. Next base: position 2,083,051 of record VWZD01005774.1, read on the forward strand.
AGGAGTGAGGAAGAAAAAGCCTATACCAGTCACTATAAAAACACATCAAGAACAGTAACTGAAATTCCAGTGAAGTCTTGGGCTTTTTCAGTATTTCTGGTAAAGAGCCTGTTTGAGCCATGGAATGCTTTTAAGATTCATATTATCTTAATACTCAGATATTACAGTAGACTTCTTGCAGCATTGATTTCTGATGCTGGATCTCGAATCTGATATTGGTCAGTGGAAGGGAATTCAGAGGAGAGGGAAAAAAATCTTCATTCTAAAACCCTCTAGCAGTACAGAGCAATGACATCAGGCTTTAGAAAATGTAGCTGCTGTGTTTGAGAGCTGTGTGGAGGCTGTTACACTGCCTGTCACTGCTGTCTGTTTGCTTGGTGCATGATAACACCTTTGTGCCACTGATGTACTTGTCAGTGGCTCTTGCCAGGCTGAAACTGAAGCCTCAGAAATGCAAGTTGTTTCAAAATGCTCTCAGCAGCCATCAAGAGGACTGAGTTTCTGCTGACAATAGAGACCTCAAGCCAGGCAGACCTGACCCTCCTCTGAGACTCCCACACTTGCCATATCCCACAGGAAACTCTTTTTACTATGGAAAATTTTCAAGTGAGTTTGCCAATGTTGCAAGTCAAGTGTCCTGGCTGTGAAGGAAAAAGAATGGTCTGAGTGGCCAGTGGATTTGCTTTGACATTTCCAGATTTACTATTTTACTTTGGTCTCTTGATATTTCAAACACTTTGCTGGAGAAAACAGATGTTTTTGCTTTTAGTTTGGGGAAAAAGAGTACATAAAAAGATGAACTTTAGAAACTGTAGTTTTATTTCAGAAAAAGCCATATTAATGGGAACTTGTACCCCCTTGAAAGAAATCCTGAGGAGCAGATAAATCTGTGGAATATTTATCCCAGTTATTCTTCCCAAGCCAGGGGATCTGAGGTCAGAACAGATGAGGCATGTCTATGCTGGCTTTTTGAAATTCATGAATCCCGTAGGACAGTTTGATAAATAGTTGGAAACCCACCTCAGTTCCAATATTTAGCAGCTACTCAGAAGTAATGCTGATGGCTTGTTCAGATGGCCTTTCTAGAAGGGTTATTCTGAACATGTCTGAATCAGAGGAGAAAAAAATGACTGATCTGTCATGGGGAATGACTGCTCAGAAAGGGACTATTTCATCTGCATTTCTCTGATCATGTCACTGTGTTTTGTCTACTGGAACAGAGACACTGAAGTTCCAAGGGGGATTTCAGAAAAACTGCTTGTTCTAATGTCCAAATGCTGTATTATTAGAATAACAGTTGGTAAATACAGACTCTTTCAACATGCAGCACTGAAAACTTTTTGTTCCCAATAGAAAAGATCTAGCAATGGGATTTTGTGAAGTATTTAGTAGAAGCCAGAAAGTGACAGATATAGGCACTCTTTTCTTATATCTTGATCATAGAAAGTAGAAATATGAATGCTATGCCATATAACTGAGATTGCGGGATATTTTGGTGTTGCACAAATTCTACCCAAGTAAGTTTTACAGAGTGGTATCATGTAGAGGTGGACTCCATAAAGTCAGAGGACCCTGACTGTAGCAGTGCCTCACAGGGATCCTTGCAGAGCTGGGGACACCTAACATGTCTAACCAAGATCATAACAAGTTGTAGATAGCCAAGGCTGGAGTGAGATATCTTGGCACTGATGGCAGGAAAAGTGTCAGTTTAGTACCCACTGCTGTTGCCCACTATTTGTTTCTAGTTTTAGTTTTTTATTCAGTGTGGTAATGGACCAAAATTTGGATCCAAACATAACCAAAAAATGCCTAGATCAATGATTTCACATGTAGACAAAATGATTTCTTCCTCAAGGTGGTGATTCTTGAACTCTTTCCACCCTGCAACTGCCTGTACCTGAACATGAGTAATTTGTCTTCGTAATAAGTAAGCACTGTTTTCCCAAGTGGTCCAAAATTTGCTTCCTAAAGAAATTGTTATAGTCAGCATCTGGTTATATCCCTCATCAGAACTGGCTTCACTGTTTGGTTCCACATAAAATATAAATGGAATGCTCAACCCAAATAGTTTGGAAAATTTATGGCACTCGAGCTCCACAAAGTTTATCCCCACCCATCTTCCTTTTTCCAGTCAAAAAATGTAAAAAGGAAGACTTAATGGGACTTTGTAGTCTAACTGTGCCAATAAGATGTGCTTATTGTGGAACAAGTACAGACTATATGGCTATGGTCCTCCCATTTTTAAGTAGTTGTATGGAGAGTAACTTTTTCTAGAAAGAAGTATTTAGACTGCGAAGGCTCAAAAGACCGAGTGTGAGAAAAATTGTAACCAGAAAGCTGCTGGGTAACTTGAACTTTACATGTTGGTATAACCATCATGAAAATGGATAGGTTTTGGTTTATATCTCTGTCCTAAATAGTAAGTGTTCAGTGGGAAGTGTGCGGCAGGCAGGTGAAAACTAACAGTGTTGGTCATACCAGCTCATTTTCTGCATCAGCTCACCCAGCAGCCCCAAAAGGACTCTCTTCCCTTGGCTTGACACTGAGTAAAACTGTTCACAGCACCTACAATCTGTCATGCTTTAGCCAGGAAGAGTCACTTCTCCAAGGTCATGTAAGATTTTATCATTTATAAAATCCCTTATTTAAGCTTTGTAGCAGCTCATCCACATCAGTAAAGTGCACATACTACAAAAACAGGGCAAATTTTTGGCAGCATAATGTAGGTCCTGGAACACACACGTCTTTTCAAAAATAATGGGCTGTATGCATGTGAGTCTCATACTCCACTTTAAAAACTTCACCCATTATTTTTCCTCCATCATTTTAACATCAATTGCAGGCAGTGATTGTACAAATGCTGATAACAGGGCATGATTTCTTGGACAATAAGCTCGTTGGCTTGTGATCTGGTTTCCTCTTTTGGGAATAAGAATAGGTACTTTGATACATGGTCACTTAATATTTTTCTGTCTTAAGGTTTCTCTTATAAATTGGTTCTTGCTGTGTTCTATTTTTGTAAAAGCTGAAGAAGCTGGCAGTATTTTACAGTTGTAAATGAGTGTCACTCTTTCTTTTATATCTCCATTATTCTGATTGCTAGTTCTCATCTGGAGGTTTTCATTCAACTACATTTTTAGTGAAAAGATAAAATAAAGAAGGAAGAAGTGAGTGAAGTATCCTGATCAAGTTATTTTTTAAACTGAATAAGTATACTTGGGAAGAGTACTTTTAGTTTTCAAAATAAAATAACTAGAAAATACATCAGAAAGGAGTGAAACTCCCTGTATTTCCTTTCTTTTTAAAAAAGTTAGCAACAATAAGTCTATGAGTTGAACAGAAATTCAGACCATTTGCGTATTTTACACTTCCATACATAAAGAAGAAAATGCTAACCTTTTCTCAGTGTAAATCTTCAGGAATAGAGTTAAGTCTCTGTCCAAATTCTACAAAATTCCCCAGTTTGAAAAGTACTGTTCTGATTTCATAGCACATAGCAGAACTAATTGATAATCCTTCATAAGATTAAGTTACCTGGTAACCTGAACATCTGACAAATTACTCATCCACTTCCCATTCCCCAGTGGGAGCCAGGAGGGCTCTCATCTCAGGCAGCAAATAGGGTGCTGCATGGTAAGGTAATTTCTGTATTTTAGGCATCAGTTACGTTTGCTCCCACAGGTAGGGATCGGTGTCTGGAAGCTGAGTGACACAGACTGCCTTGTCCTTATGGCTAAACTCTCTAATCTTCAAACCAGAGTTGTACTCCAGCTGTCTATTAGGCAGCCTTTGGTCTACAGTAACCTCTGAAACATGAAGGAAATTGCTTCAAAGAGTGATTTACGCCTGAGAAAAATTATGCCAGGGACCATGCTAACTATGGAGCAGCATATAAGACTGCCTGTATTCTGCCTTTAAAAAACAGGCAGAAAACAGCAGTGAAGGTGGAAAATACAGGATAAGAAAAAAATAGTAGAAATAAAGGAAGGACAGTTAAACACCTTAAAAATGAGAATGGATTCAAAAGAATCCCAGCTGTGGAGATCTAATTTATTAAACTAAGTAATTATATAGCTAATTAAAACTATCTCAAAAGACAGTTGTATATAGCTAATGTTCTTTTCTATTATTAAAAATTTCTTGTTTCACCCAGTAGAGGAGCAGTAAGCATGACAGAGTTAATAACGGGCTTTTATTTTCTTTAGCCTCTGCACAGGGTGATCTCAGAAGTCTTTTCAGTGAAACAGGAATCACTGAGAAGCGTGTGAATTTTGTACGCATTTCTGAGTAAACAAGGAAGGCACAAACTTGCTCTGTGCCAAAGGAAGCTTGAGGCAGACCAGGTCAGGAGAGGCTGAAGCAGAGACAACATTCATCACTCAGCAACATCAGAGCTGAGTCACGTGACTCCAAAGTGAAAATTAATATCTGTAAACTCAGATATTAAACCCTTGCTCTGGAATCTGTGTAGAGAACCAATATGTGCAGAGCAGCTTTAAATGAAACAGAACACTCCCCTGTGTCTGTGTTATAGCAGGTATGCATTTTGGGACACCTGGGTGCAAGTAGTAACCATCTAACCACTAACAAGAGTGGATCACTTCCTTGATAATGTTTACACCCATAACTTGCTTGTTCTTGCCCTCCTGTCCCCAAGGCTAGGTACACTCAAACGCAGCTGCCTCACAACGATGTTTGATGCTGCACAAGATGCCCGTGGTTCCCTGAGACAAAGAGAACTGGCAGACCACAGAGCACCTGTGCCTGCTGAACTGGCATTTAGAAATTAACTGAACTCACAATTGTGGGATGAATTTTATGCCAGCTAACTGTAGACAACTGCAGGATTAGTTCAAGCTCTCTCTACAGGGAGTAGAGTCCACAATAAAGATTAATTCTGGTCTAAGTTATCTAATATATGCGTCACAGATCAACCTTGGGAGATACAAGTCTCTCCTCACTGAGCACTAAAGAAGCTTAAACTATATAAATGACACTTAAATATATTAGTTTAAAGGGACACAGGCTTTTTGCCTCTCTATATCTCTAGAAAAACAGAAATACCTTTCCTTTCTGAAACACAGATTCAAGGCCCTTGCTGTCTAGCAGCTGTACAAGCTCACTGCACACTGCACTGCTTAGCAGAGCCAATTTGCTTCTGGATTAGAGCTCATTTGCACCCACACTGTTCAGGCGTGCAGAAATGGAATGGTCCCATCAGCCTGTAACAGCACATGCTGATAAACACTGCCAAGCTCTGGGTAATGAAATCATGGACGAGAACAGGGGGCAATTCCCTGTTCATCCATGCAGATGTGCCTGCAGCGTATTCAGGCTCTGGGTCTGCCAGCAATGCCTTTCTGCATGACTTGGGCTGTAGCTCAAAAAGTACTTTGTCATCTAATTCCCACTTATTTCAGACACCTTTGAAAAATCTTGTGTACTGTGGGGTAGGAGTTGCTCTATGTCTAACCAATATTTAACTCAGTCTGTCTTTGACCCCAAACATGTTCTCTTGGTACTGACTGCTTTGATAGAAACAGTCATAATCTCAGGTCTGTTTTCCTGATACACCATGATGTATGTGTTTTGATAGCTCAGCACATTATCAAGTCATCATTCAAATATCTCTATTTTAACTCCATTTAAATTTAATTGACTGTCAGATTAAAAGTTAGGCTTTATTACAGCTGAATGTGAAAAGTAAAATTTTGGGGGAAGTATCCCTGTGTAGCATGGATGTCTTCTCGTACCACTGACACTTGTGGCATTTACTCCCACTCTTTCCAAAAATCTTTGGGGAAATATGCTCAGAGTATGGGTAATTGATTCAGGCTGATGGTTCCTGCTGACTAATTACACTCAGTAAATGCCTGTGAATATAATTTTCTATCAACCAGTAATTTATAATCAAACTTAATGGATTCAGGTGCACATGCGGCATGAGTGACATGTGAAATACTAGTATGTGGAAGTCAAGTGACAAATTTTATACTGGATGCCGTAGTATGTTGACCTGCAATGCCTTGAGATCTCAGGTTTACCCTTGGATTTGATAAAGCAAAACAAGAGCAAAGACATGAGGTAAATACATGAAGATATCAAATGATGTACAGTCATTTAAGAAAAGGTGACTAAACCAACTGATTAACACCAATAGTAAAGCCATTTTCAGACTAGTAAAATATGTGTCTCTTACAAGTGGGTTATTGTCTGCTCCAGACCATGTTCATCCTAAACAGTATCTTCAGCCACATTTTAAAATGTGAACTAGTTTTTCTAGTTTAGATATGTTTGTAGATCCACATGTACAAGGAACAGGAAAGTATTTATGAAATTTTCCATTAATATACTGGTTATTAGACCTTTTGGAACCACAGAGAGAAAACTTTCTTTTTACTTAGCCAAAATTCAGTTTTAAAACTGCAGGCACCTGCCCACAAATAAGGATATTTCTCAGGAATGTGGGCCAAAACTCATTCTCAGGAAAGACATGAATTTCCTAAATAGCTTTTGGTGATATCCCACAGGATGTAGGTTTACCCTCTTGTTCAGCTAGATTACAGTAGTTGCTTTGGAATATTATTTTCCTTAATGTTTTAAGGTAAAGTGATCCTTTGAGTCAAGTCCAAATGCAATGTTTTGGAAGGACAATTCTTCTGCATCTACAGTTACATCTGTGTTACTGGAACTATATTCTCAGCCACTGCCATCCCCACAGAGACTCCAGACTTTAGGGCAAGCAAGATTTTACAAAGGAGCTGGAATTAAGAGGCTTCTTGACAGACAGCAGATCACAGCAACAAGCATAATTTTGCTAATGGACTGAGAATTTAAAGACAAATAATATGTGATGACTGTGAAATTCCTGCTGCATGTGTAGTGGTGGTGATGTACATGTTTACAGCTTTGTGACAATGAACTGGTGTGACAGATTGCCACAGCAAAGCACGACTGGACAGAAGGGCAGCCAGCCATCACTGAGACATGGCCATTCAATCCCATCTCATTTCTTCTCTTAGCTTTTCATGCCTCTCCTCTGGTGCTGGGAAGAGGATTCTGGGTCAGAGGTGACTGAGGGAAAAATCAATGGTTACAACCTATTTGTGTGGCAGCAGCAATTTCCTTAATGTGGCATCTTTAACTAACTTCAGTTCCATGGGGATCATGCAATCAATGCTTTAAGAGTTATGGCATGTGGAAAGCTGAATGGGGTTTGTTTGGCAAGGTTTTGGTAGTGGGATACTATAGGGGTGGCTTCTGTGAGAAGCAGACAGAAGATATCCCCATGTCCAACAGCGCCAACACCAGTGAGCTCTAAGTTGGACCCATCACTGACCAAAGCTGAGCCCAACAACAACTGTGGTAACACCTCTGGGATAACAGAGTTAAGAAGGCGCTGAAAAAAAAGCACAATTGCAGCTGACAAGAGGAGTGAGAATATGTGAGTGGACAGCCCTGCAGACACCAAGGTCATTGCAGAAGGAGGGGAAGGAGGTGCTGGGGCAGAGATGCTCATGCAGCCCATGGTGCAGGCCATGGTGAGGCAGCTGTTCCCCTGAAGCCTGTGGAGGTCCTGGTTGGAGCAAAGATCCACTTATCCAGGTCCTGGCGGGACCTGTGGTGCCATGGAGAGAGGACCCCACGCTGGAGCAGGTTTGATGGCAGGACTTTGGACCCCATGGGAGGCACAGGCTGGAACAGCCTGTTCCTGANCGCTGAAAAAAAAGCACAATTGCAGCTGACAAGAGGAGTGAGAATATGTGAGTGGACAGCCCTGCAGACACCAAGGTCATTGCAGAAGGAGGGGAAGGAGGTGCTGGGGCAGAGATGCTCATGCAGCCCATGGTGCAGGCCATGGTGAGGCAGCTGTTCCCCTGAAGCCTGTGGAGGTCCTGGTTGGAGCAAAGATCCACTTATCCAGGTCCTGGCGGGACCTGTGGTGCCATGGAGAGAGGACCCCACGCTGGAGCAGGTTTGATGGCAGGACTTTGGACCCCATGGGAGGCACAGGCTGGAACAGCCTGTTCCTGAAGGCCTGCACCACATGGAAGGCACTGACCCTGGAGCACGTCATGAAGAACTGCAGACTGTGTAAGAAAACCCATGCTGGAGCAGGGGAAGAGTATGAAGAGGAAGGAGCAGCAGAGACAAAGTGTGATGAACTGATTGCATTCCCTGTCCCTCTGTGCCTCTGTCATGGAGGAGTTAGAGTATTTGGGAATGAAGCTGAGTGCAGGAAGAAGGGAGGGGTGACAGGAAGGTGTTTTTAAGATTTGGGTTTTATTTCTCACTATCCTACTGTGTTATTTATTGGTAATAAATTGAATTAACTTTCCCCAAGTTTAGTCTGTTTTGCCCTTGATGGTTACTGGAGAGTGATCTCTCCCTGTCCTTACCTCAATCAGTGAGCCATCCATTACATTTTCTTTCCCCTGCTGAGCTGAGGAAGGCAGTGACAGAAGGGCTTTGGTGGACGCCTGACATCCAGTCAGGGTCAACCCACCACAGAAGCCAGTGTGGTTCTGCCTAATTATTCAGACCTGACAATAAATATTCTCAGACTGGAATATACATTTGGGAATATGCTAGTTCAGCCCTACACTTCTTGAAACACTGGAATTCCAGGAACTGGAGCCTGTGAGTTACCAGGGAACTACCACAGCTTGCACTCACCTCTCTGAGGGCTCATCCTTTTCCACCTATTCCTTATGCAAGATTTCTCTGCCCAAGTCTGAAACTCAGATTCACAAAAGTCTGGTAAACTGTGCAGCTCTTTCATTGCTTGAAGGGTGAACCCCAAAAAAGAGAATGAGCTGGGAGTTCACTTGTTATTGCATAGCATAATTTTCAGCCTCCCTACACAATGCATGGGAAGGGTGGGTAACACAGGCCTGACATAAGGATCCACAAAAGCCACTCTATTGAACAAGAAGTCATCTAGGCTAGTCACTAAGGTGCATACTCAACAGAAATATTTATTGGTGAGACACAGGAAAATCACCTCCACGTGGGAGGTCTTCCCTGGCAATGGGAGATGTGTCCTTAAACACAGCGATGGACAACCTGAATCTTACCTAAATCTCTTACTGCCCTAAGCCTGCATTTCTTTTCCTATTTTCAAAAGGATAAATGTACACATACTTGCATATAATGCATACACATACATCTATACATTTTATTGTGCAACCCTTATGCCACTATGAAGACTCTACATGAAAATGGACACCTTGTCAGCAGTGAGAAACCATGAATGCACCTACCCAGACATTCCACCTAACAGAGATTTCCATCTCCCATAGTGGCCCATTTCAGACACTAGTGCTTGCTGTCAAAGAACAAGCCAAATGTCTGCTGTGGCATATCCTACTCGCTTCTGAATTTCAGGCTTCCCAAACCAATGAGTGCAATCAGGGGTCTCACATCTCATGGACCTTTGCAGATTTTTTTCTCATTAATTTCTCTAATCCTTTTCTGAATAATTTTGTATGTTTAGCATCCAAAGCACCACTTGGTAACAGGCTGCATTGCACAAAAAATCATGGTTTGTTTTCTTTTAAACCTGCAGCATTATCACAAAGAGTGAATAATCATTGCTTAGTCATCTTCTCAATAAGTGTCATAACATGTTACTTTTTAGCCAGTTTCTGTCTTTTCAGTTGTCTCTTCTGAGAGCTTAAATTAGTTCAAGTCTATTTAATCCTTCAACATGACCCATGCCACACCCCTGGCCAATTCTGTTTGTGTTGCAACCATTCTTAGTTTGTAGCTTTTTTGAGATAAGGAAGCAGAACTGTACACAGAATGGATGATGCAGTTGTGTGTATATGAACATAAATCTGTACACCCACAAAGACATCTATAATTTCTTTGTAGATGTTTTTGCAGCTTTTAACATATCAACACCTTTTAGTCTTCCACTAAATATGCTATGCACAGTATTTTCAAACTCTCTGTCCTTCGTAACGGAAGCTAATTTTAAGTTTATTATTCTAAAGGCAAAGTTTAGATTATTTTCTTCCAAATGAATTTTCTTTTATCAATATTGAATTTCAGCTGCCATTTTCTTACCCTGCAATCCAGAACCATAGTTATCATTAGCTACAATAGTTCTTTGCAGTCAGATTTAGTTTTGACTACTGTGGTATTGTAAGTGAACTTTGTCACCATTCACCTCCTTTTCCAACTCATTTATGAATATATTCAACAGATACATAGTCATCAGAATGACTGGCAATAATAATGTTATCTCATTACTGGCTTGTTTCTGCATTGCTTCAGCAACTGACCCAAAAATATTTTCTTAAAACAGCAAGAGGAGTGCAGTCTTCATGACTCAGTTTTCATTTACAGACACTCATAACAAGTGAGAATTTATGCTAGTGCAGGACATGAAGAGAGATGAAGAGAAATCATGAAGGTAATCCCCTGTGGCAATGCAACAGTCATGACTTGTTATGCAGCTTTTACATAGTTATGATTTGTCCAATGTAACCTGTTGAAAAAAATGAAATATATGGTGCTCAGAACTATACAGTTTTGGTTCCTCTCTGGAGCCTGAGATGTACAAATGAAGATTTATCTTTTCTCTGCCTATAAATGCCAATTATTTTTTATGATGTGTATTTCTGTTCTGTTTTCTGTGAATAGAAACTAATTGCTGGCCTCCAATGCTGACGACTTGCATTGGTTAGCCTGATCCTTCCAGGACCCCATTCCAGCATGAAGAATTCTCTGAAATATGCAACCCCATGCAAGCTTTCATTCCCAAAGTTGCATGTCCATTTGGTGAAGTGTCATTTCAATGGTATCCTTACTTGCTTGGGAAAACTTAAGCCCTTTTTCCTGGAAGACTTTGAAAATGAGGTTCCAGATACTCATTAGCCTTTTAGGGTTTTTATTTTTTTTTTCCTCTCCTCCCCATGAACCTGTGAAGGGAACATGTTATTGAAACAATAGCTTTTGTATGGCCACTCTTTTCTCAAAAGAATGTGCATTTGAAGGCATACCTATAGCAAAATTACCAGCTTGGACCTGCTGGGCTCACTAAGAAGAGAGTGACATTTGGACTGGTAATTCTAAGGCAGTAATAATGAGCAGGAATCAAAGGCAGAAGTGAAAGGACTTGTATGAGCAAGCAGCAGTTATTACTGCCCAAAACCAAATCAGGTTCAATCACATTCAGAAAAGCATCATTCTAATTAGGTGAGATTGCAAGAGGAATCTCATAAAGCAGACATATCCATTACAAAAGGGATCAGTGAAGAGCAGTGCAACCACTTGAAATGCTCACAAAGAGATGGATTTACACTGAATTAAGGTCAGCAGAAGTACCAAGAAATGAAAAATTGTACTGTAGCCTCATCCAAAAAGCATTCATATATTAGGAGGATTATGATAATATAAATATCTCCAGAGACACTAAGTGAAATAAAATACCTATTAAGAAAAGTACATTCAATGAAGTATACTGCAAATCATTATGAATATTCAATTTCAATCAAACTAAAATGAAAGAGAGCACTCAGAGACTCTGGATATGAGTCTCAGAAGACAACTGAAAGGAAAGAAAAAGAACAGAAAAGAGGAAGATAATAAACTTGATCTTATAAAAGATGCAGAAAATATTGAATAAGCTCTTCACCTATGATATGGACAAAATCAGACAA
>VWZD01005774.1:2096887-2162889 GCA_013396695.1 Sakesphorus luctuosus
AAAAAAAGGGAAAAAAAAGGAAAAAAAAGGCAGCCTACAGCTTCTAAATGAGATTAAGGTCTTAAAAAATTGCTATTTACTTTGTGGAAATATACATTCAGATACTGCAGAATGTTTGGTAGTTCATTTCTAGATATAATGAAACACCTATTTGCAGAAATAGATTTAAAATTAAAAAAATAATTATTATTATGTCAGGAAAAGGAGCCAAACAGATACCTTCAGATCTACTTCAGATCCTAGTTTCCAGAAAACCAATGTGTGAACCTATTTTGTATCAAAGTTTTTTTAGTTTATGTGTTCAAAACTAAGTAAGATATGACACTGACATTTTTAAGAAGAATAGAAAACATTTCCTGCACCACAAAAGGATTTTCTTATGTTATTTTACTTTGGATCAAGATAGTGTGTACCTTTTTCTTAAAGGTGCTGGAAGACAATGTCACTGTGGAGGGATGCTATACCCCCATGTCACATCAACACACACACACATACACACACGTGTATTTTAATTCGTACCTCACATCCACTAAAAAAAAATGATATTAATAAGAATGAAGTCCCTCAGCTAGCAACACTTCAGTCACTCTGGTCTCTGAAGCACTAGAAAAATATAGACAAGATAAAATCTGCTTACACAATAAGGGGTTTCATTNAAAATCTGCTTATACAATAAGGGGTTTCATTCTGGATGTTTAATGTGTTCCTGCACAAATGAGGATGCAGGTTTAAAGTTACCTATTCAGAAGAGTTTAGCCATTTTACATGGAGTATTTTCAATTTAAAAATGTTGCACAATCCTAAAGCTGCTTTTGGTCTGCTCTTCCATTATTTGACATTGTACATGAGTGTCCCAGGAGGAAATTACGTTGGGGATGGAAGATTCAATCCTCCTTAACTTTTTATTAGAAGAAATGACATATCAGAATGACTGCTGACAAGGATCACATAAAAATTTTAGAGTACTCAGTGTGTATTTTGCAGACATGAAAGCAATATTGCCTTCAGATTTCACAGATTTCCCAGGCTCTTTTACAGGATTGACAGTAATGAGAACATGCCTAGCTAAACTGAAGTGCAGATCTACACCTGGAAATCTCTTCTATGACTGCCAGTTTTACTGCACAGGACAGTCCTTTGCATTTATGCAAATCTTAAGAAAATGTTTTTTTTTTCATCTTCTGGGAACTTCATTGTTTGATAGAGTTGTTTTCTGGCTTTTTCTACAGAGAAACTGGGAATAGTCAGTCTTCCAGCTCATCGTCCTCCTCTCCCCAATCAATTCTGAATAGTATCAACAGAAGATGCCACGGGATAATCCATTCTGATAATCACTAACTACATGATTTTTTCCAGGAAGTCCTGCGCAATTACATCCAACATATAAAGAAAATATCTAATGCCATGACTCCAGGTCCTTTTCTCTGAATTTCTATTTTAACAATACACAATTGCTCTATCATTCTGCAGTGTGTGTTTGCACTCTCTGACTATATACAACATCCTACTTTTTAATTCTTCAGACCTTTCACCCTATCTCATAACTGTCCAAACCATAGATATCAGCCACATACTTGCAACACAATCCAACCAAATAAATTACATTCAGGGACAATGTAAGACCTACCAAGAAGGTATGTTTACTGAATGCTGCTAGTAAAGATGTCTGGAAAAAGTTCAGCTTTTTTTAACTAAGCCTAACCATTTGAAAGCTTAGCTTAGCTAAAATGAAAGCTATTTTCCTCATGCCACTCATCTTGCTTAAAACATTCCTACAAATATCAGTTTTCAATTCTTAACTTCATAAAGCAATACAAAAATGGAAATGCACATTCTGTCTTTGTCATCACTAAGTCAAACTATTAACTTACTTCATTCCATCTCTTCAATTATGTTTAAATACTATTTAACCCATTAAGCCTTTTCTCTACCTCCTCCCCCTCCTCCTGTCTGCAATCTAAGAGTTTCTGATAGTCTTCTGAGCATCTTGGCAAGAAAGTAAGTATGATGTATTGCAAGATTTGCAGTGTGTGTTTCAGGATAAAAGGCATATATTGGAAAAGAGGCACAGTCTAGAAGTATCAGCAAGGCATTCAATAAGAACAGATTCTGCTTTTCATGGCAGATGTTTCACAAGTACTGGATTGCAAGATGTTGTGGAACTGGGGTGTTAGCAAAACACAATCTAACTACATATTACTACCTGACTTTTTGTTGCTCAGTTAGAAGTGTCTGAAATTTTTTCTTGAATCCTTTTAGTTTGAGGAGTCTCATCTTTTCCCTTGAAAGACATGCGATTTTTTGGTTCACCCTTTCTTAGGATTTATGTAGTGTTCTGTGACACTGACGCAAGCTGAGCAGAAGGCTTAAGTCACAATAAAATGTAGATTTTTGTAGCTGAATGTAATGAATATCTAATGAAATGAAATATGCAGATATTTTCAACAGTTGGACTAACAGGAATTCTGCACTACGTAGAGGAACACGGAGGAACAGTGAAACTTCTGGCTGCCTTAATCTGAGACTGATTTAAAGCCTTGCTTGGGATTGACACTGCATCTAATGATACAATCACATATTAATAGGTATTGTCTTTGTAGGAACAGTTCATGTGTTTCAGCATCTGCACCTGTTCCTAAGAACTTGATCGGCCACGTGGCTTTGGAAATCCATGTAGGCACAACCTCAGCCTCTACATACAGCCCTGAGGGCTGAAAAAGGTCTAAGGAAGCAACCATGAATTACTCTGGCATATACTGTATAGCTTCTTCTCTCTGATATGATGAAATCTGTGCCTGTTATTGCTCTCATTTTCTTCCCATTAACTTGAATTCACTTTGCACTTCAAACATTTGACCTCCACTTAGCCGCTTATTATTTCTGGCTTTGAAAAATAGAAGTCTCTCCATGTCCTTTTAAAGCTCTAATACCATTCAAACAATAAATTATTGTTTATAAATTATTGCTTTAGACAATGCAGGGTCTGTTGTAGGTTTATACAAAATATTTTTCCTTTACCTTGTCAAAGCCAAACAAGCAATGACTAAAAAATGTGCTTTTCTGAATGAAGAGCATGAGGTTTTTCTTTTGCTTCCATTTTATTTGTACTATATTTAAACTTCTCTTTGATCTCCAATCAGCCTCTCAGAGTTCTTTATAGCCTGTGTTGTCACTGTAGTTGTGCAATATGAAACAAATTTAAAAAAAGTTCCTATGCAAAAAAGATTTAATAATAGCACAGTAAAATCATGATAAGAGAAACTGATCAATGCTTGTGAACACACCCAATAAAATTTTGAAAGTGTTTTAAAAATCTGGTGGTGTAGCTTTCAAAAATTCCTGCATATTGGATTTTCTTGATATATGGCTGGCGTAGGTGAGCAACTAGTATCTGGAAATGAACTAGTTGTATGAATGACTCCTTGGAAACTCATTAAATTGATTTATCAATGTAATTTTTTCCTAATCTTGTTATAATGGTCCTAACACTTTTGATTTTTGTGAGTTAAGCTACAAAGCTCATGCATTCACTGGTTCACTGATACCAGAACTGATTCAGAGAAGTCCACCAAGACCCTTCTGAAAACCTTCTCTTGTTTATTGCTCTTTCATCAACATATGGCTTTCTTGTGCTAAACATCATGCAAAATAATGTTGAAGACTCTGTTGGACCTTCCTTTTCTTTGTAAGTCCTTGCTGTAATTTCTGTAAGCACAGAGCATCAGGCATAGATATGTCCCACAGGAAAAAGCGGATTTCATGGCATAATTTCCTTCATTAAATAGTGTTAATTGTGCAAAGCTGACAATCCTTTTCCCAGTTTTAATTGCAGAGGACAGTTATTACCTGCACTGTAAGCATTAAGATCTTCCCAATTCTTTGTTCGTGAAGCCTAGCCAGGATGATGATGATGAAGCATTAAGATAATCACAACTTTTAAGATAATTTCTAGCATTTCACAACTCCATTAGAACGGTCTGCATATATAATTAAGTCAAATAAAACCACGACATATATGTGCATGAAATGCAATAATTTGACCAAAGACACAAACAACTGCCCTGTTATAAGCTGCATCTGTTAACACAAAGGGGGCCATAATGGCTGCAATTCAAATGCAGTAATCTATGAAAGGGGCAGTCCCGTGGTGTAGTGGAAAGCACTCCAGTCTCCGAATCCCAAGGTCGCGAGTTCGAGTCTCAGTACGGACCGTCCCCGGCAGTTCAATGCCTCCCTGCCATCCGATCCCGTCAGATCTTGGTTGCTCAGCGGGGTCAGCCCCGGTTAGTACCGGGTGCTGTGACAGTCCCAAGGACTTCACTGTCATTGTCCAAGCTCGCTCGGCCGTGGCAAATGAACCTCAGGACTTAAACGGTGGGGCCAGTTCTGCGCACGCTGTGCCTCACCTGAAATATCCACTGCGCAGGCTGGAAGGGCACACCCACGTGGGGAGAGCCCTGCCCAAATCTTCGTTAGCGAAGATTGGCCATTATTATAATCTATGAAAAATGCAGTTTATTAACTCGATAAGGAAAATTATTGACACCCATGGGAATCAGACTTGCACTTACATGAATTCTGGCTGACTTCTAGATTATAAATTCTTGCTTCATGTTTGATACAAGTTTAATATTTAGCCTTGTTGAAATAGCCAATGCTGAATTACACTTTTTTGTGGTGGAGATGTATGAACAGAGTTTCCAAGTCAGAACATTGCAATCTGTATAATTAAAATTTCATGGGTTACAACTTCCCTTGATTTTGTTCGAGTTGTACAAAAAGCAGCTCCTTACATTGTATTCCTCTGCTTAATTGCTGACAGTTTCTCTGGGGAGTGCGAGTAACATTTACCATGTATTTCCAACATACTTTAATCACAAGGTCTTCTGCTTGATTTCAGAGATGGAAGAACCAGAAGACCAAAACCATCACACCAGAGACTGTAAGAGGAAGAAATCAATGGAAATCCAGTCTTTTAGGCTCTGCTGCTGTGATCATTAATCACTTTCCCTTATACTGGGAGAAAAAAATAGTTCTCAGTTTAATTTTAGTACTGAATGCTAAAGAGGCATTAAGAAATGCACTTACTTCTCTCTGTTGAATATGATGAATTCTTTCCTAACGGTTTCCAAGCACTGCTGCAGGTGTACGTTCTTTAAAAAACAGCATGAATAGGTTGATTAAGAAAGATGGGGAATCACAGACAAAAATCACAACAACAGAAACGACACCGAACAAAAAGGTTTATGAATGAATACTATCAAGAGGCATTTCAAAGACTCATCAAATTGGGCGGTGATAGCACAATCAATCTTTCATTCTTTTGGAAGAAGTTCCCCACAAAGAATTCCTGAGGATTTTTACATCTGATAGCTCTAGGAAGAACAGCTTGCCTAAGCATTCAAAATCATGAGGAGGAGCAACATAGTTTACAAAACCTCACTGAAATGAAAATTTGAGTCTGGAAATTATTATTAATCTTCTCAGTAGTTTAGACTCTTCATACACTATGTCTTTCTACATGGGACACATTAGTCAAGGCTGGAAGAGACAGTTTTAACGCATCTATAAATAACAAGACTTTTCTCTGCGTACTTTTCATTTTTGGTACTAGCAGTGAATAAATATTCCTTGTAACTATTTGTCCATGTGTGGGAAGTGCACTTGCCAACTGGCAACAATTTTTTATACTTCAAATGAGCATCTATGATAAACTTAAAAATTATTCTAACTTAAAACATGTTATTAATATTTGACTGAAATAAATGGTTGCTTTTCATCTTCCTTTGGAGATGGTTTATGCTGTAAGTAAAATGACAGAGAGGTCAAGTCTATTTTCAGAGGTAATAACACTGAACCTAACTGAGTTTGCCTATTAAAGACTGCAGTCACAGTTTCCAACTTACCAGTGGGCAGGTTTCCTTAGCTCCATCTTTGGATTTGTTTTTGGCAAGTCGCTTTTTCTTTTTATGGAGAGGCTTGGACTCTAAAATCATTTCTTCAAGTTCAAATGTGGGATCACAATTCAGTCTTCCTTTCTGGTACAAAAGGATTCAAAGTTACTCTTTGAAACATCATTGTGGTTTTTTAGTTTGCTTTCAAGAGTTAATATCAGTAATAATGAACCAGCTTCTCAGCCACATATGTAAAAGCAAAACTGGCTTTTTTAGGCCTTGAGTGATGTTTGAAGTTAAAACAAGGGAGGTAAGATAAAACTGATAATATAAAGCAAGAGATCCTCTTCCTAGTCATATACAGATGTAATCCTAGAGTGACTACAATTATATTACTCCAGTGAGACACATTAATTTGGCCCAGGGTCTTCGTGAGCATATCAGTTAGTGCTGTAGAACATAAATGGCACCTGTAATAGTACAGGAGAGAGGAGGAGAACCTCTGAGACCTTAATTGCTGAAATCTGACTTTCTGAAGTGCTGCAGTGGATTCAGTTACCTAGATCCTGTCCCTGAGAACAGAGGAAGGAGCAGACCTTTTTGGGATAGCAACATTTATATAAATAAATGGTTCACAGAATCATAGAATACCAGCTCAAAAGGGATCTCAAGGATCATCTGATCAAACTTTTCTGGGAAAAAAACAAGTCCACACTCTGGACAATAGGGTTCAGCAACCTGTCCATCTGAATCTTAAGTGTCCTATTTTGTGGAATCCAACATTTTCATGGGGAGTTTATTGGAATAGCTGGATGTTGTCATTATGAAAATTTTTCCTCTTGCTTCTAGTTGGAATCTCTCCAGAAGTAACTTGTACCCAATACCCTTTGTCTTTCCCATGTGACTTCCTTTAAAAAGGGAGTAAGCCACCATTTTCTTTGTAGATTTAAATACCATCTCATGGTGATAAGTCTTCTTTCCTCAAGGCTCTGCTAGACTGGTTCTCTCAGCCTTTCCTGCTGTGGCCCACTTCCTAGTCCCCTCATATCTCTGTGGACTCTCTCCAGCCTGTCCACATCTTTTTTGCATAGTGGAGACCAAAACTGAGCACAGTATTCCATGTGTGGCCTGACAAGTGCTGAGTGGGATAATGACTTCTTTATCTCTGCTGGTGGTGCTCTTGTTGATGCAACTCAGCACCCCATTGACTTTCTTTGTGCACCCTGTTCACTCATATTGAGCTTGCTGTCCACCTGAATCTCCAGATCCCTTGCCACAGTGTTGCTCCCCAGCTGGGTAGATCCCACCCTGTGCTACTCCCCTGGACTTTGATTTCCCAGGTGCAGGACCTTACACTTGTTTGGTTGAACTTTATAAGGTTCTTAGCCCACTCTTCTGCAGGGTGGCTCTCCCAAAGTGTCCTCTTTCCCACTCAGATACCATCAGTGAAATTCCTCAGGGTACACTTGATCCCATCACTTGCTCCTGATCAATAGAGCAGATTACATTGTCATTGAGTACAATCAGGTTTGTCAAGTATGATTTGTCCTTGGTGAGTCCTTGTTGGCTTTTCCCAATCATGTTCTTCATTCTGATCTATTATGCTTTTTCTGTTCTATCCAATCTACTATGCTTTTTCTTACACATTACACACATGGCTTAAATATTCTGGATTCTCCATTAAAAAATGTTATGTTAATATATGATGCTTGAACCAAATCTTAAGATTCTTTGTTATATAAGGAAATCCTTTTTAAGCAGAGTGATTGGAAATATCATTTCTATAGGGTGATTTTCTTCCTTGATTCTTCTTAANTGCATTAAAGCCATCTCATTACACCATTTGTGGGGTATTTAAGGATATGAGCCAGAATGGTATGGCCAGAGTATCTATGGTTCAGATGAACCAAATACATTTTCAAAAAGTCTTGACTTGGCATCCTTTTTACTGGATCAGCATTTTGCTACTGCTGTGATTAGAGTAACATGAGTTCTTTTCTTGTCCTCATTCTCTCAAAGCACTTACAAAAAATTTGCAAATAATTTGAGTTGTGTGGTGGAAAATGTTAAAAGCAGCTCAATTTCCACTGGGAGTTCTGAGAGTTCAATCACACCATTGTCACTGTCAAGGTGGAAGTATTAAAATAAGTCATATAAAATGACAGGTATTTTTAGTAATCAAAGACTCTAAGCAGTAAAATCACATCAGAAACTGCTTGTATAACTTGTGGTGTCCTACAATGAAACATTCCGTTAGAGAATATCCCACCATTTTTATTCCTAGCAAGTTCTGGATACTCAAAGTATACTATTGAGATATCTGTTAGCTTTTTCTGAAAACTATCCAGTCACCTTTAGTAAAAAATATTTGGTTTTTATGAATGGAGGTTTATAGCTAATTTATCTTTATTAATAAATAAATAATTATATTGGTTTCATCAATATCAGTTCCCTTCTTTACATCACTTTAATCCTGAAACTTTAAAAATAAAAGCAAATTATATTTTAAAAAAACTAGTAACAATTTATGAGTTCAAGCTGAATATGAAGAAACAAACTAAACCATAAAGAAACAGATGTACTGGTCAAATAAAAAAAGCTATATTTATGGAATCAAACTACAGAGGACTATATTAGACTATGGGATATTGCTCCCAAAGGCCTCCCATGTGCCTTCTTGCCTGCAAAGGGTAGACAAGCTCCTGACATCAAGGGCAAGCTGTCAAAATATATAAAACTCTAGTTTCAAAACTCACCCCAGAGCGCAGGGCATTTTATCCCTCAATTCACCCTCTCACCACAACCTGAAAACTGAGAAATATTTTGTTGAGTGTCACCAATTAACTGGTGCAAGTTTGCCTGGTACAGCAGAGAGAACGTTCCTGGAAAAAGTGTGGCCAAACTTGGGTCTCATGAGACAGTAAAGTTTGCAATAAAAAGAAAGGTTGCGGTAGAAGAGCCACTTTGATTCTTACCTCACTGTTTTTCCTGACACACCTGATCGACCAGGTGGAACAAGCTCTGCAATATCAGAATCTGTACAGAAGGATCTGGTAGAGCTTGGGAAGGGACTTTCAGATTAATCTGAATAGACAAATGTAACATTTTATTTCTATTTCCTTTTAAATGCAGAATATTATTATACTTCCCTTCAGTTTTATAGATCTCTGACAAAGCACAAATAAGGTGAATCCAACAGTGAAAAGAATAGCTGTCTTTGGACATGTGTTTAATGGTAGGCAGTTGAAAGTCTTTGAAGAGGATTTCCTCTTTTCTCAACCTATCATTCACCATTGTCAACATCAGTTACAGAGACAGGCCACATGGCTAACAGAGGATTACCATACATATGGGTTGTACAGTTGTTTCTGAAATTACATTTAAATTCGCTTTGTATTTACTATGTTTAAGAAGTCAGAAACTAATCTGTACCTCAGTGCTTAGGGGTCAGGCACATCACACTATTTGGCTATACACTCCTGGACCAAAGTGCCTTGAGTCTGATTCTCGAGGCCAGAGTTAAGATGGAGGGTATGGTCCTATGAATTCAAGGTTGAATGGAAGCAAGGAGAAGAGTGAGCAGATGCCTGGGAAAGGAAAACACTGGAGCAGCAACAGGAGGAGAAAACAGACTGGTCATAGGCAGGTTTCCGTAGTCAGTTTTGCTGAAGCAGGTTGAAGTCCTCTCTCTTGACGTTAAGTCCTAGGATGTGTGAGTGGGCTTTGCAGAGTCTAGTTCTCTCCTGGATTCCTATGTATGCTGTACCTTTGGGTATGGAGAACTGGCCCTCTCTTTTAAAACAGCATTGTGAAGTTTCCCACATGCTGATGGTTGTGGATTGAACTTTTAGCCAAGAGTAAGAGGTCTACATAATCTGTTGAGGTTCGCCTGAGCAGGAGTCAGTCCACAACTCCATCATCTCAGAGAGCAGCTCTAACTTTAAAAAAAGGAAAGAGGAAAGGCAGTCTTCATTCATCTTGTAGATCTACACCACCAGGAGAATGGAGTTCACTGCACTAGCTTGCACTAGCACTGAACTACAAAGTGAAAGGAAGGAATTTCGCTACTGGTGAACATTCCTCTGAAATGCCTATACGAGGAACCTGCCATACTCTTCATCTGTTGTGCTAGTTACCTGCTGTATTCCTGGTCTTTCCCCCAGTTCCCTGGGGGAGACTGTGCTTGCTCATTCACAGCTTTCTTCTCCTGAAGGATGTCGTTTCCAGGGAAGGGTCTGATCAGGTGCCAAGAAGCTCAGCAAACACTGCCAGGACTGTCTTGGCAACCCACCTGGCTACCTTTGCTTCATTAGGCAACGCCCTCTCACTCTCAGTTTCCCAAGGGTTAGATTCTGTCCCCATCATGTTTAGCATGAACTCTACTATTTACCTGGATGAGGAGAGTGTCTAGCTATTCCCCCTTCCTCATCTTTACTTACTGTTGCATAAAAAAAGAATAGAAAAAAATTTTGGTGTGCTACAAAGGTATTGTTTGAAGAAGAATTACAGTGCAATATGACTGAAAAAAGTGGAGAAGCATGGCAACATCACAGTCATTGCTTTTTCTTCATGGCCCTCAAATTCACTTAACTTACAAATGATCAAAATAGAAATACTCAGAAAACACCGAAAAATTGAACCACAGTGAAAAAGAAACCACCATATTCCCTCACAGAATCTTAATGTCTTATTGTAAGAAATTGTCACAAAGGAAATAGGTTAGCCTTTTGGAACTATATTTTTTAAATGAAAAAGAAACAGCATACTGGGATGTTAAAAGGTTTTCCAAATGTTATTCAAATGCCTAACTTTAACAGTTGCAAGTCTTCTTTGTATTCTTTGTCAGAGTTAACTCTGCCAACCATTTGCATGAACTGGTGAAATGCAGGCTGGAAAAAGTTTTTATTTGAAAGGGGACAAAAAGTGAGCCAAGGTTAATTAGTTTTTCTTGTGATCTATTGAAATGGGACAAATTTTCCCCTAGCTGTGACTGAGTAAATGAAAGTAGAATCCAAAGTAAATCACTGAAGAGCAATAAATACAAGCATAAACAAGTAAAACAGCAGTGATAATTACAGTTGGAATTTGCAAACATGGTTCACCTGGAATATTTACTTACATTAGGAACAAAGCCTGGGGTCACAGCTTTCTCTAGAACAGCATCCCAGTTGACATCAGCTAGGTATGGAGAGTTTTGGATGTCTGCAAGGCTTGAAAGACGGCACTCTGGGTCCTTAGTGAGGAGCTGTGATCAAGGACAAGTCATTTGCCAAATGACTGGATGCCACAGAGAGAGTAAATGTATCACACATAAATTGTATGATGCACATTTTTGTGTAAGAAAATGGTTAGGGAATCTTCCAACAGATCCTGGAAGTCCCAATTTAAAAAAAAAAAAAGTAATAACTCCTAGAATATGAGTAGAATTTAATTGCCACCAGATGGCTGTTGCAGGCATGAAGTTCATAAATACATTAGCAACAAAAGTCTGTTTAGAGATACACAAGAGTCCAAGTGAAACAAAACATCTCAGTTCAATGCCACTCAACAATTTGTATTTTGTCTTGAATTTATTGGAACATAAAGTTACACTGAGCATCCCGGCAGCAATTAAAATTATCCACCTGACTGTGCTATCTAACAAAACTAGATTGCTTGTTGCTGCGAAAGACATTGATCTTCTATTACTCTATTCACATGTTCACTAACATTTCCTGCTCAAGTATCTATATTGATGACCAGAAATACCTAAAAGAGATGGATGATCCTTGCAATGTGGCCAGACAATTAAAGCAAACAAAAACCTGGGATTTTAGGAAGAAAATTATTTCCAGGGTTGTGATGCATTCAGAAAGAGCCCTGTCTTGTAGCTTGGTGACATTTGCAGCAAAGTAACTCCACTTTTCTGGTTGCAACTATAGCAACATGGGACAGGAAGAGATGTAGCCATTTTAATTTCAGCTCTCCCTGTCTGCAAATGGCAGAAATTCACACAGCAGAGTGGTCCTTCCTTCCCTCTCCCATTTGCATAACCATGGCTTGGGGGAATGGGACCAGGGCACAGAGCAGAAATTATTGATCTTTAAAGTTTTGCTATCAGTAAATCAGTAAATTAAATTCTTTGAAGCCATGAAAAACTAGAGTATAAGCCTAAGAATAATGCAGCTTTTGAAGAGAAAAGACTGCACCACTCACTTTCAGAAAAGCCTAGAAATAAGTCTGCTCTGTTATCCTGTAAATTTTGACTACCCAACGTGTATGCTTGTCTGATGCCTTTGCACTGTTGGAGGGGCTTCTGGAAGGGGAGAGAAGAGGAGACAGAATGTGTTTGTGGTTTCTTACCTTTTTCAGTAGTGCTATCATGCCCTTGCACCATGCAGATGAATAGTGAACTCTTTCTATCTTGAACATGTTGAGTATCTCATCAATGGGGGTGGCTGAATGAATTTCATAGGGTCTCTGGGATAAAGTTAAATCAATATCAAGTCAGTAACAATGGATAAAAGAGTGCAGACAACTCATATGTTCCTGAGCTCTGTATTGTTTATCTTGGAAATACCAAACACACTAAAATATCGTATAAAAATGTTGACACTAATCCTTCTTTGCAAGTGTGTTTTTCTTTCATTGTATTGAACGTAATTACTCATAGATGCAGTTCCTCTGCAAATTTTTCTCTCATGAAAGAAAGTATCAGTTCAAATGAGATAGATGAATAATTTTGTTCCTGAGTAATTCCATGTGAAATGTGGATTATTTACTATTTTTTACTTGCAGTGCTAGTGATCAGTTCTTGTGATCTAAACTGACAAAATTAAAAATAGTTAGCTGAAAGTAGCTTTGTCATCCTGATTATACTGAGTAATAGAGAAACTAAAAAAGGCTTACAAAAGTCTGTTTAAGAACCATAGTCAAAAAGAAGACTCCAAATCCCAATCCTTTTCCTTTGCCTTTTTGTTTTGAAATTAAAACTCATGGATCTTCTGTCATATGTTTGAAGTGCCTGAATTCTATAGGTTAAGAAAAGCCCTCAGTTTTGCAGTGCTTTGTTCATGAAGTTTTCTCTTTTATCTTTTATTAAATGCAGCATTTGGAAATAACAGTACTACATATAAATTCATATTCTTGTTATTTTCTATGCACATACTTGTATTTGTGAAGCAAGTTGTTATAATTATATTCAATGTATTTTTGTAAACAAGGACAGACAGTGGATTGTTTGTGAATTAAGTTGTACCCAGCAGGTGATAAATATGTGATATGAGATCTGCAGCTAAATGCCATCATAGCAGCAGTGTGCAAATTGATGCATCATAATTCATAAACAACCTAGGGTTACATTTTAATCCAATATCCTCAGCAGGAAAGGGCAGACACTCATTACCTTGACTAAGAACTGAGTCATCCCTTGATTTTTGCTAGTATGTACTCGTAGAAGATTATCATTTAAGAATATTCCTAGGTGTTAGTTATCTAACCTGATAAGGAGTTGGAGCCACTCTGATAACGATCCAGGACATATTATTTTGGGAAGACTCATGCACATATTTAACTTTGAACATATGTGTAAAACCACATCCATTCCATGGCACTGGGATGTTCTTAAAATAATTGAAGTATTGCTTAAATCTTTTTGCTTTGATTCACATGCAGTTAGTCTGTTGTGATTTAGCTATGTCATGTCCATATGAATTCAACAGAATCTAAATGCCTGCTGTAAATACACAATTTTCTTGAATCAGGTTCAAAACTGTAATTTGAAATAGTCTGTCATGCTTTTCCCTACCTGTGGTAAGGTTGCCATAAAACAGTTATTCGAAATGAAAGGTTAACATTCTGTCTGTCATCTAGAAGTAACCTACTGTCGACTTAGACTTTATATAACAATGTGACCAATAGGATCACTGAGCCAGAATGTACACCAATTGTTGAAAATTGNNAAGGAATTATGACTCATGGAAAGTGTTTCTGTTAAGGATATTTCTGCCCATGCCTTTTGCCTCACTGGAATATTCCTGAAACTTACCTAATTTTAAAGATTATTAACATTCTGCAGTCTTGTTTCTCTGACATTTGCAGAGATTTTAGATACTGATATTAGAATTTGAAATATAAATGGTAATTATAAGTTTGGTCCTTTGAGGTCCTTCACATCTCTATCTTCCATGTTTTTCATCTATTCACTCCACTTGAGGGTCTATTTGTGTTCTATTTGTGCATGGGTGGGGGGGGGGAATAGTTTTGCTTTTTTTCATGGTGTTTCACCAAAGTTTCTTGCAAACTGTTCACATTGCAGTGAAAGTAAGAGTCTGTGAATCCCAC
Source organism: Sakesphorus luctuosus (assembly GCA_013396695.1). Lineage (NCBI taxonomy): Eukaryota > Metazoa > Chordata > Aves > Passeriformes > Thamnophilidae > Sakesphorus > Sakesphorus luctuosus. Next base: position 2,111,104 of record VWZD01005774.1, read on the forward strand.
CTACTATCTCATTCTTTCACTTTGTCTCTATTAAATGCATGGTATATACAGTTATTGCAGTATTTTAGCAGTTGTTTATAGCTCAGGAACAGACTGATATCTCTCTGTTGGCACTATACAGCTTAATTTCATGGACTTGGTGAAAAGATCAATGTTTGCTGCAAAGCTTTATGAATTTAATTTTTTTCTTCCTAGGTCTTTTATTAGCAACTGGGTAAGGAGAAAAATGCACCTACAGCTTACTGAGAAATGCTAACACTAATGTAGATGACCATAACATGGTCCAGACAGTTCTGTACTGGATGGAACTTGCTCCTGTAGCTACAGCCCCACTTTCAGCACTGCTTTGTCTTGGCTGCCTGGCAGGAGGGATCCAGGCATGAGAATGGCTGGAATGCCTTGAGCACCCTGAGGCTCCCCTGAGGACTCATAGCAGTAGAGGCAAAGAAAAGCAAAAATTCAGCTCAGTGAAAACCAACTCATTTTTATTTAATGCCTCTTGAATTCAGGCTCTCAGTGTCATATGCCACGCATGGCTCAAAGGTGGAAAATGAAAGTTTTGATCCTTCTCCTTTCTAGTGCACCTTCCTCCCTTACCTCCTGCCCTCCCCAGGCACCAGCTGTAGAAAGTGCTGTTGCATGCCTTGGGTTAAGCACATTTCCTCAACCCTCCACTACTTCTCTTGTCATCACTCCTGCCAGTCTAGGCTTTGTCTAGACTAGAAAAACTTAATACAGTTCAGGAAAAAAATACACCTTTTCCTTGTCCATACAGAGGTGTGGGCTACCAAGCTGCCCTTTGGCTTGCTCAATAGGCAAGAGCTGCTCCTCAGGAGAAAAGAAGCAGCTGGCTTGGTTGATTGGAGCAGGCACAGGTGGCAATGTTTTCATTTAAAAAAAGAAAAAAACCTGGTTCGATATCAATTTTACTTTGTCTGTAGCTGGATTGACTTATTCAGAAAAGACTGTATGGATCTTGGCAAATGCATAACAGTCTGTACAATTTTTCATTCCTTGAAGTGAATTTGTCACATTAAGATGATCTTTTGTGATTAGTCTTGGGAGTTCAGCTATCCTTACACAATCATTGTGCTTCTTTCTTGGAGACACTCACTGGTGAAAGGGTTGATATAAAACCATCAGGATGTTCTCTCAATTTACTGTAAGGGCAGCTAATACTACTGTCTGTGATTAGGGTTGAGGATGTATTATGCTTATCATAGCCAGACCTTAACAGCTCCATTCTGGGAAGAATGTCAGTTTAAAAACTCCTTAATTTTGAGACTAGAAGTAAAGCAAAATTGCTAATAATTGTGGTTTTGTTGTTTTGTTTTTGTTTTGTTTTGTTTTTAAAAAAAATGGTTTTTAATACTCCTGTGCTTTGAGTGCAGAAATGGTCTTTGCATGGGAGAGATCTTTGCATGAGGAGTATGACTTTTGCCATTTCTATTGAAATACAAAATAGATTAGGCAACTCCTAAGCCTTTGAAAAGTATAGCTTCTGAAGTAACAATATGCAGATACTCTGAAATGTAGTTTTCCATCTAAAAGTGGGAATAATTCTTCTTTATTTCTGTTTTCCTTTATCTGTCATCCTACATGAAATTGTGAGATCTTTGTGGGATGGATTGTCTGGCAGGACAAGGTAGCAGAACTCTGTTCATATTACATGATAACAAATACTTCTTCCTTGAAAACAGCATCCTGCAAAGCAATAAAATCTCTTTTCCAAAACAGGAATTAAAGGTAATACCCCCAATTCCCCCCCACCATAGATATTTTAGCTATGTCATCATCCTGAAACAGTATATAAATTACTGTTTTCCATAGGGAATAGTACATATTAAAACAACAGACTGCAATCCTTTGGACCAAAATGAAAAAGAATTTTCCATTATCTTCTATGATATTTGACCATGCTTAGGAAGATTTTTCATTAAGCTTATTCATATAATTGATTAGATAAGAAACAAATGCACTGGCAGATAAGCATTTTCTATAGTTGGGCCAAACATCTTAGGCTACTACATTAGTTCTTTTGTGGTATTAGCCAAAAGAATCAAAGACACAACAGAGTCTGAAGTAACCGAACCTCTATTTGTAAAAAAAATCATTGTTTGCAACTCAGCATTGTGGAGAAGACATAAACATTAGGCCTTTCCTTAACCAAACCGAGGCACTTTCATAATGTATTTGAGGGTGGAACGAAACTTTCCCAAGAATCTTTTCAGCTGGGAAAGAACCAGGGCAACATTCCTGACCTGAGCTTTGTAACTCAAATTTTATCATGAAGAGTGCATTCAGGGGCACTGCAAAACTGAGACTTTTGTTAAATAACAACAAAGCCCATCATTCTTACCCAACCCCTCAGTAATTCATATGCTGTAATTCCTAGTGACCACCAGTCTACTGGGTACGAGTATCCTGGACCTCCATCCATAAAAGCCTGGAACACTTCTGGAGCTAAAACAGTAAATCAAATCAAACAAAAAGCATTTAATTAAGGTTAGACTATGGATTATTAATATTCATAGCTGAGAAATTAATAAAGACTCAACTCAGTGGAACTGAATACCCTTGTAAGCACAGCATTTTCAGGATGCAGTTTCAGTGCCTTGTTTTACTGACAACAAGAAACCTTCACTGGCCAGGGTTTTACAAGAGTCAGTAATTTCATATGTTAGTTCTTACCTGGTCCATTTAAATTTTATGAACAAACATAAATAATAAGAGAATTCCTAATCTGAAGTGTGACTTAGAACCTTTAGTGTAATGCAAATATTTTGTGGGAAAAATATCTGTAAGTGAGATGGTTCTTTGTGACTGATGGAGGTGTTGAATATGGTAAATCTTATCCTTATCCTACATTTGGATAAAACTAATCAGAGGGATTTTTTAAAGGTATTCAACACTGGAAAATGGTAGTTAAATAGAAATCCTGAGACTCACTTTATGCTGTGAGAAACTGTCATGATGGGAAGTAAACAAACCGAAAATAAAGTAATGAATTCCATAAAGATAACTCTGGGGGATGGAGGGGGAGGGTAAATCTTTTCAAAACAGGAATCCAGTTCACTAATTTCAGGCAAATAAAAAAAACCCTCCCTCATACTAAATAATGCCACTGGTAGTTTCTCCAGAAAACCAGATGTAAATAAGAGAGGATATGAAATGAAATGTAAACTCAGTCATGGTTTTCTCATTATTTAACAGCAGAATCTCAGTATACTTTGTCAAAACACTTTGACTGGAGATTTTCTAAACAACACTATCCCCAGTCATAACATCATGCTAGATTACAATTACCATGTGAGCCTCTTCTGGCCACCATACCGAGTCTAATGTACCACATTACCACCTGATCACCATGGCATCACTTTGTAATGTGCTTACTGCAGTGAGTAATGTAGTCTGGTCACACTCACTTCTGACTGGCAGTTTGGGATTTGACTGTTTGTGGTATTTAGAGAAGCACTTTTAATGAATGGAAAGGCATTCCTTTTAGAAGAGTTTTTGCAGTCCTGGCATTATGGGTGGCAACATAATAACTTAGAACTCCAGACCTGACTTCAGAAAGTCTTCAAAAAACCAAACATACTAGGCCACCCTGACTCCTGATCCCGTCAGACCTTGCAAGTTCAGCAGGGTCAGGCCCAGTTAGTACTTTGATGGGAGACCTCCTGGGAATGCCGGGAGCTGTTGTAGGTTCTAGTCCTGACGACTTCACTGTCACCGTCCAAGTTTGCTCGGCTGTGGCAGATGAACCTCAGGAGTTAAACGGTGGGGCCAGTTCTGCACATGCTGTGCCTCACCTGAAAAATCCACTGCACAGGCTTGAAGGGCACACCCGTGTGGGGAAAGCCCTTCCCAAATCTTCCTTGGTGAAGTCAAGCCATACAACACACAATGAGTTATAGCCAAACTCTAATCTGTAGAATAAAAAGCTGTGAATGAATGAATGAAAGTTGTCTTACACACTTTGACCAGCAGGACTATCTCTAAACATGTCTGGTATGAGATCTGTAGACACAGATTTTTGCTGGAACATGTGTGTTTGGAGGAAAGATGACCAGTGGATCTCTAGCAGAGGCAAACTTGTGCTGTGATCCAGTATGATATGAATCAACAATGCCATAAGACCCATTACACTGAGTTAACTCTGTCTCACCTCCAGATGATACAGCTTCACTTGGCATGCTATATCATCATGCGTACTTGCACTCTTGTCTACATGCTGCTGGTGTTTAGGCACCTCTTACAGGTGTGCAGTCTACCAGATAGATAGGTGCTAAGAGGGTAAGCAGGATTTTTTGTATTACTTTAGTGGATCAATGCACCTAAATTGCACATCAGGCACCAAAGTTCTATTTTGAATATCACCTTAGGCACCTTGTAGTGAAGGTTTGCTCGATTTTGTCCCATTAGTTATGGGGTTTTGCCCTCTGTGCCTAGATTATGTATAATATCTCATCACAGAAAATAGCTTTTGTGGTAATTTTACTGAGCTATGCAGGTATAAAATTGGTTTCACTCTTTCTTTTATAGCTTGAACATTTTAATAATGAGACAGATCACTATCTGATTTCTGTGAGACAGAGGTGAAAGTACTTTATTGATATAACCTATGACATTGCCAGAACAGTGCAGCTGTTTTGCTACTTTACTGACTGAATTATTGACTTATATTTTATTTTCTTCTTCTAAAAGCTTCAAGGTCAACTCACCCTACATTAGGGAGATCAGCAGAAAATGCTTTCTTTTGCCCTGGAGTTTTGAAGCTGTTTTCTCACCTTAAGCTGATGGCATTCTTAGGTCAGAATATGAGCAGTTAGTGTCTAGATTTTTTAAAGCAGACAGCCCCTTTCCCCCTGCTTTAGCAGCAATATTTTCAGTCCAGTTGGAATGTCTCTCTGCATTCCATCAGCTCCAGTGAAGCGATTGTAAACACTCATTTCACAAGACAGGGGGGTGGGGGGACTGACAGAAGGTGCAATGTGATTTACAGTACCCTACATACAGGTTTTTTCTCAGGGTGAAATCTCAACCATACTGAAGCCAAAAGACCCTTCCCCAGTTTGACAAGGCTGTTAAACACCCATTTCACACTAAGCTTGTGCTTATTGTGTCTAGAAGTCTTCTTGAGCTGAGACATTAGGTGCAAATGAAGGACTCCAGATTGTATGGCAGACTTCTGGACTTCGCCTGCTCATTCAGAAACAGACCATGATTTTACAGAAACAAGCCATCCAAGTCACGGGGTTGGCCAAGTTCTAAAAACCTAGAGCTGTGAAATACAGAACATACCATTCAGTTTTGCTGTAAGAAATAACTATGCCAGAAGAACCATTTCAGAGTACAAATTACCTAGGATAAAAGCAAATAAAAAATCTGAAAGGAAAGTTGAAAATCTGCATTGTTTTTCTGTAGCATTGTTATTTAAATAGACTGTTAGTAATCCTTTAAAACTTGAATTTGATCCCAGGCTCTGCTTGGACAGCCATCCTGCAGCCTGCTCTGGGTAGGTTCTTCCAAAGGATGATCAGATTTGAGCTTGCCAGCTTGGAGCAAGGGCAACAGCTCTGCTGTGTGCACCCTTTCTGCACACATCCTCTCTTGCCATAACAGATCCAGGATGAGAAGAATACCTCATCTTTTACCCCCATGCATCTACCTAGGTGGAAGAATTCTACCTTCAAGAGTTTGTTTGAACAAGAGTGAGAGAATTCTTGCAAGAAAAAGCATTTCAGATCTTTTTCCTCACTCAGTTTCTACTGAATAAAGGCTTTTCAGGAAAATAAATGAGTTTAATAATAGGTTTGATCCTGCAGATTCTTTTGGACAAAAGCTGTAGTTACTGGAACACACAGTTAAAGGGAAGGCAGTAGATGTTTGCATGAGAAAAGCACAACTTTTAAATAGTGACGCTAAATCAAAAGCAAATAAAAATTAACAGTAAGTCTAGCAGCAAGAGTGAATTCAAAGGCAAGTGGAGAAGTGTTGCAATTGGTGGATCCCACAGGTTCTCACAGCTCCCCACACACTAATGTCTTTGATATGATGAACTGCCTTCCTAGAGCTGCCTCCAACAGCAGCAACCTGGCCCAGCCTCACTGATATCATCAATTCACCCACTGCCGTTGTTATAGCAGTTAGATGATCTACAGTGTGAATTATGTAGATGATGCATCTCATATTGTATGCATATTTTCCTAAAGATCTGTAACAAAAATAAAGCCAAAAATGGAAATTTTGTGTGACTTGTTGGTAATTATTACCTTTCTTTATGCAAAGTTATCAGTATCTAACAATATGTTTCATGAGCTTGAAATAAAGGAGAATAACAATGTAAATGCAAACAACACTAAAGAAAATTTCCCCTATTTTTCCCTAGTGTAAAAGAGCTTTGAAGTAGGTTTCTGAAAATCTGCTGAGTATTCATACGTATCACTTCATAAATTGTAAGCTCTCTGGGTCTCTGAAATTCAGGCCATTTTTAATTTGGTGCTCAAATGTGAGATTGAAAATACTGTCCATGGTAAAAATGGTCAATTTGAGGTCTATCACTTGGTGTGGCTGGCACAAAGAATAGCTGTTATCATTTCTGATGTAGCATACCGTGTAATCATAAAGATAATTCACCAGAATAAATCATAAAATGGGGAGCTTGGAGTGGCTCTGATAGGTATCCTAAATAGCACGATGTGGGATATCTTTTCTGATGAACTCATTGAAGTTTCACTTTCCTAGCAAGAAGCTAATCAAAGAGTGGCCAATGTACTTACCTGCCTCTACCTGGAGTCTGCCAAGGATTGATTAGGAACCTTACAGAGCTATTGATTAGTTTGAGACATAGCTGACTTCCATAGGCCACTTGGAAACTTTGCAAAACTGATAAGAGGGAAAGCAAAGTGGGATGAATACATCAGACCTTTCTTCTTGTGGCTTTTACTACCAGTACGTTTAAGCAATAATTGCAGGTGAATCTTGCGAGGTGGATTAGCTGTAAGGAGCTGGCTGTCCGTGCAGAGCTAAAAGTTGCAAATAAGAGCGGGTGATCAGTTCTTACAAAATGCCCTGTGTTGATGTTATCAATATGAGAAACTGAAGATAAAACAAAAAATAAAATCCCATCAGAGTTTTTTTTTAGATGATTCAGTTCAGATGGATATGTTCAAAATCTTTCTTAAGAATGAAATCTCTGACATTGTTCCCCCAATTGTCTAACTGCAGCTTTCTGACATCTATTTGCATCTCAACATAGACCCTACATGTGAGTAAGGGGAATTACAGCAGGGGATGCAAAGCAACACACTTTGCTGCAGTCATTGTAGCAAAACATATTTCAGGGGTGTGAGTTTTATTGTAATGCTGGAGATTTCATAGATTAGAAAATATATTCCAGTGTCATTAACTGAGATTAATAATACCATGCTGCCAGATATCATTAGTCCCTGATCTTGGGGAAAAAATTATATATATAAAAGTTGATATGTACGCATATATACAATGCACACAGTATAAACAATATTTTGATTGACTAACACAGGATAAGCTGTTGAAAATTCAGACCCTTCCAAATTTTAAATCTGTGAATGATTTGATGTATGTAACTCATTCATAGTTTCACCTTGCTGAACAGGTTTAAGGGATGACAGATTGAGCTGAATAAAAAATGAACTTGATTTTTTGAATAATATTATAAGAACCTTGAACTGAGATGGTTCAGAGAAATATTAATTGGTTTCTCAGCACTGTGATGAGAAAATATTAATTTTCACTTTCCTCTGAGAAGTAAATTCAGGGGTCAGTAATTTTTCTAGGTCATGGTTTAAATAGAAAACAGAAATCAAACTGCAGTAATGACAAGTGATCTTTCCAAAGTAGGAGTTGTTTTAAGAGCTAAATGGAAGAAAACAACTTCCCTCTCCCTGAATACAAAGGTGGATTTGGTAAACTATCAATTTACCTCCTAGTGTTTACTTTCTCATGTGCTAAAGGGTCTAAATTATAATAGTCAGCTTTCTGACTCAGAGTTTTAGACTAGCCAGCTGCTACCTTCTATTGTATAAGGCAAAGTGCTACTTAAACCTTGGCCATGCTGGGATGATTTTCTACTGTGAGGCTTGTTACAGGTATGTAACTGATTTTGGACCATTATTCACATAATAGACCTCAGTGGTTTTAATACGTGTATTTAATGCAATTTTTCAATCAAAGTAAATAATTTAGATACCATTTCCTGAAAGCAGACATGGCATTTAGAATGCCTTATTAGTTTGCCATATGGCTATATAACCTCTCCTGCCCTTACTCAGTTTGATGTCCTCATTCAACCTTCTGCATAACTCAACCACTGAACAAACTCACTTATTGCCCTTGCACAGAGAAGTCCTTAGTGGCTGAACATCTGGATCAGCCTCAGAGAAACAACTTCAAGTTGCTAGCCCCATGCAAGAAAGCCCTGCAGCAATGGGGGTGCCATGGTCTCCTACTATTAAATATCAAATTATAAAGAAGTGCCTTCCTTACTCAGTACTGAAATTAGCTGGTGTGGATAGCTGGGGATTTGCAGGACAGACTGTGTACCTGACACACTAGCAGAATCCTGGAATTACCTTGCTTGGTTAGAACAAGGTGCTAATAATGCCAAGGTTCAATCCCTGTACTAGGTCAATCACTGAGGAGTTGGAGTCCCTGATCCTTGTCAGTCTCATCCAACTCAGCATATTCTCTGACTCTGTAACAATTACATACTCCTGCCTCACATACTCCAACCAGGTTAGCAAATATCTTTGCACCAGTTTATACATGCAAAAGCCTGGGAGAGTTGTGTGGCATGACCAAAGAGCAAGAGTTATCCAGGGCACAGAAGAGTCCTGCTGGGCTGCTGGAAGTCACCATTTATTTACCTATTTGCCACCTCCTCTGGACATGTGCTCCCTTTCAGATCTGCCTGCAGAGCTCCACAACAGATCACTCCTTCAGACAGGTAATAAATTAACAAGAAGCCCAAACCAAAACTATCACTTGAACTCAGAGTGGAGTTTTTATTAACTGAAATAGTCAAAGAAACAATTATATTATTAGTTTTGCTGGAAGATCTCAAAGGATGGTAGCAGGTCAGAGAGCACAAAGAGCTGCAGAGCACCTGGAGGTAATAACTTCTTTCCTGATCTCCTGAGGTTTCTCAGCTGCTCATGTTCCTAAGTCATTAGTGTGAGTAGAACCAAAACCTGAATGCCTGCTTGCAGCTCAGTGTTTAGTGCACTCAGCCATGTTGCTTCTCGCACAAGCTGAAAACCCCGTCAGCAGGATGAGTATTTGTTTTAACGCCTCAAAGTCTCACATGGCCACTCTTGGCTCTTGCTTATCAGAACAAACAGAAATCTCCCAACTCAAGCAGGCATCGTGATATTTCCCTGGGATCAAAAGGGCAGGTAGTGAGATCACCAGAGAAACTCTGCAGACAGGCAGTCAAACCCTCTGTAGGAAAAGGGTGGAATTTTTAAAAACCTAAACATTACCTTAACTGCATTCAAATGAGCTACAAAACACCATTTAATTTCAGAGCACTGTCTAGTATGAGTGCCAGAAATATCAAATCCTGATCACTTTTGAAAATTCAACTCAAAATTTTTCCCTGCTATATTTTAACTCTCAGGAACGAATTTAGCCCTGTAAGATTTTTTTTTTTTAACCTGCAAGGTTGATATCAGGACATCCACTAGCTTTTTTCTGAGTTCAATAGTACTCCCACACAATATTAATTAATAAATGTGGATGACTCATACATTTTAGAAGTTCAGTGGACCACTGTAAATCCACAATCCTCGGGTAATCGCAGGCATACAGTCATTCTTCACCATGACAGCAACTTATGATAGAAGCTGTGAAAACCTGAGATAACAAGCCTGTTGGATAGGAAAGGGGTAGCTGAAACTTTTCACATAATTTATGGCTGATTTTATTGGCTTTGGATTTTTGCCAGGTGTATTTGTATCATAAAATGTGTTTTATTAATCTGATTTGAAGTAAAGTCACGGTGCATTATTTGGATAACTTCAGTCTCTGCTCAGGGAAACATCAAAGCCTCCACCTAGCCCCACCAAACCCTCCTACCACTAGAAACAGAAAAAAACCCAACCAACAAACAAATAAACCGCCACCAAACAAACCCTAAACGTGTGAATGGAAAGTTTATGCAACACTCATGAATAATATGCAGATGTATGGAAATGAATAATTTCAAAACATTTCAATAAGGAAAAAGCATGTGCTATAGGACTCAAATACACACAAATTATGCCAAAGTAAGGAATAAACAAAAGGTGATACCTGTCATGTTTTCTAGATCTGTTTTAACATTTAACTCTTGGTTTTGTAAATGAGCACCCTGTTGCAGGGTAGAGGGCCATCACTGCAGATGGGTGCCCAACACAGAGTACGTTCCTCAAATCACAAGTGTATTTCTTGCAGCCTTGTTCATAAGCAAGCAATTTAGGAAATGCCTTTTTTTTCCTTCTATTTTTTGCACTCATAAAGATGGATTAGTGTTTAAAGTGACAAAGACTTACACAGGTGCTTCCAGTCAGGCAAATGCACATTTCCCTTACACACAGAAGGTCTAAACAAAGCCTTCTGCAGGAAGAAAGAGCCACAAATGAATACCCCAGGCACAGGCTGTGGCCAGGGACCATGTCCTGCCCTGCACTGGCTTTGCTGGTTCACATCCCACTGCAGAGTGGAGGGGATCCTCCACAAGTGATGTGTTCGTTTGTTGGCAGCAGCTGTGCCTGCCAAAAACCAGCCTGCCTCAAAGGATATTTGGCATTGCTTGCTAGTGTAGGATAACACCCTGAAACCTTATGAGTTATGAAAGAGCTATTCATACAATAAAGCCTTGAGAACACCCCTCAGTCACAGGTGCTACAGAGGGTTTGAGCAGTGAATTTGTAATGGTCAAATCAGGCACAGGTGACACACGAGTTTCCCCAAGACAGCTGAAAGCACACATTGTCTTCCAGAGCCACAGGCACTTGAACAGTACAACAATCCCCAAACTCTAAGTTGATTTCACTGCAGCATTTCAGGTCAATGGCTTTGAGAAGAAAAGCTGCAGAAGCAGCTGGAAGTATCTGGCCTCACTAGGCTGTTGACCTTGTGCCTTTTACACACACTACTGTCCATGTCTTTGTTGCCTATGTGTGGCAGGTATTTCACTTGTCTGAATGAATTGGCTGGGAAGGGGGAACACAGAGAAATTGCCAGGGTTTTGGGAGAAATACTGAGGTTCAGGTACATTGCATTCTGTATAACTATTTAATAAGTAGCAAAATGGGCAGGGAATACTTCAGGCTGAGAAAGACTTAGGGGCAAAAAAGCTAATGTGAAGTGGGATTAAGCAAAGGCTGCAGAAGCTGACTCACACCATGCTTCGCATTACAAGATAGACATCTTAATCAGAACAGCTAGGGCATTTTTACAATGCAATATCAATTCACTGCATTTATTTCCTGGATACCAGTTTTATGCAGTCATGCTGCATGGGAGCAAATCACTCCTTAGCAATTTCTCAGCCCATTTCAATCAGATTGCAAAGAGAAATGGAGGTTTTAGAGATAACATTTTTCTGTTTATTTCCTTAAATTTGCCATAGGAAGAAATGAGAAATCCTGTAAGTGCCTCTACTAAGGCAAAGGCTGGAGAGTGCCCTCATATCTGACTAAACATAACAGGATCCCCATGGGAGTAAGCATTTATAAACCTTCAAGAGGGGGAAAAAGCTTTCATCACATCTCACACTGTCATCATTGTGAAAACCAGCATAGCATAAGGCATGTCTTACAGAAATTGCTGTTTCCTTTATTCTGGTACTCAGCAAGTACATTGCTTGAAGGTGACTTTGTCTTGTTACACCAATGTTAAAATGTGATTTGAAATTCCAGTAATGAAAGCTTACTACCAACCATAGAGCCAACCTCCCCAGTTCTGCTTTTTTCTATTTTTCTCACAGTCTAAACGGCTCAGAAGAACCCACATGGAAGGCCTTTGATAATGCAACTGAAAAGCCTTTGTAGAACTTCCCTGAAGTTATAATTCTTCACAAATTAAAAGGTGTAACCTAAAAGAGGAAAGCAGCATCAATCAATATCTGGCCATATCTGTCAAACTCTTAATATTTGGTTTGTTGAAGCTTCGATGCCCAAACTGTGCCACAGAGAATCCTCACCCATCACTTTTCATCAAAACAGACAATTTTTGCAGCTCTAAAAGCTTTCCTGCCTTCTTGCAGCTCCAAATAAATGCAAGGATGACTCTTCTGACTCTTTCTGAGTGGCAAAGACTGCACTTGCAGCTTTTGATGGATCTTTGCATTTCCAAGAAGTAAGGAAGGCTTACTGGAGAGAAAGGAAGCTGGTGGGTGGGACTGTAACCTCTTCATAAAGGCAAGGAGAGCATTTTCTTGTACTTCTTGTGAGGTTGTATGATATGGAGGAAACCCAATGCATGCAGAGTAGGGTTCAAGGGCTACATAAGCTGAGGTGAACTAAGATGAGATTCATTAGTGTGCAAAGGTAAAATTTTTTCCCCATCTCCCATCTTTCCCTTGACCTCCTAATCCTCTGTATCCCATGACTGTGCAGTGCTGTTCATCTCATCTAAGCAGAGTCACTGAACTAGACACTCAGCTAAAGCTAACCTATATAAAATGCTAATAAAAGTTTAATCTAAATCCTCATTCCCCTGCATAACTTGTATACTTGAATCAGGACTACATGAAATGTTTCCTGGTCTGTTTTGAGAGCCTTCTAAGCCTATACATTAATCAACTACCTAGCAATACATTGGTGCACTGTGCCTGAGCCCAAGTGGCACAGTGGGGCCACACACAGGCCCAACCAGGATTGTTGTGCACAAACTGCTCAGGGCAACAGACTTCAGCTACTGCTGACTACTGATTTGTAACAAAAAACATATCATATCTGAAAAAATTGATGCAGTCTCACAGCTGGTGTGGAGGTACCCTGCAGATGCATGCCTGCTTCATGTGCAGGGTGGCACAGTGCTCCTTGTGCTGCGAAAAACATCAGTGTCAATTTCTAATTCTTGGGCACATGCTTTTACTCCTATGCTAATATGCAGAAGTGTGGTAGCCTAGTGGCCTTTGGTTTCCCCAAATGACATTTTCAGAACTTGATAATTTACCAATATTTCACCACTGCATGAGTGTTAGGTGTTCCCTGAGAATGTCTGATAGAAAAAGGCTCTTGGAGACAACATCTGTCTCTTAGTACATGGTTTCTTGAATCCAAATATATTTAGTCTTAGGCTAGTCATCTGCTCAGGCAATGACAATTCCATATACAGAAAGCATTAAAACAGCAGATGTGTACCAAGCCACAAACAGGACAAATCCCATGTGCACTAGCCTAACTTTGGTTGGCAAATGACCTTTAGAGAATGTCTTCTATCCTTCAGCTCCAGGGCAAGTTGAAATGATTTACTTAGCCAAGATACTTAACCTTTAGACACATGAGGACAGGTGAACTGAATTTTATTCTCCCAGCCTTCAATCAATCATGCATTTGAAATATATAATTGAAAAATATCAAATGGCTCTAAAAGCCATAGGGCAAGAAATTCACTGGTTAGTTACACAGAACTCTAATTTTAACCAGACATATTTTTGAGAAACTCAGCATAGCAAAGCAATTAAGCATGTGGCTAAATACTTTTAAACCGACACTATGTGCTCTCTGTTAGGTCATAGCTACGGTGGTGCAAATAGATCATATATTCTTGTCTCAAGATGTGCAGGTTTACAGAAAGTAGTGAAACTGAAATTTTGCTTCACAAAATCAAACAGAACCTGACCAGTAGCAGTGTAGAGATCAAGCTCCTGTTTAAAACAGCATCCAAACAGCGTCCTCCTATCCCATGTTTTCCACTGCTAAAACACATATATACCATCAAAAGAAAGAAACTGATCACAACCTCTGTATACTTTTACAACTTAAAATCATTTTAATATACTATTAATCAACCTTAATGTGTGACTTTTTACATATTTTTAATGGTCTTGAAAACTTACCCATATAGGGTTTTGTGCCAGCCATAGAAGAAGCTTTTTCTGAGCCTTTCACTATGGTTGCTATGTTAAAGTCGGTGATATGAACATGTCCTGCAATTACACAAAGTAAAAACAGAAGTTAAAATAGCATGTTATACAAATATTCCTCTCTTTATTCAACATCTAATGATAATAGAAAGAAACTCAATTGGAAAGATTCATAACATCAATGAAAACTTATTATAAAATGTTACTCCTAATTAGAAAAATCAAATTGGAAGCAAAGTGATGGAATACTCTTCCTGTGTGGTTGCTCCTGCTTGTAGTGTTGAACTGTTTTTATTGATCACCCCTGAATATTTTCCTGCCGGGAACAAACTTGAAAGCAGGCCCATGAGAATCTCATGAAGTCCAACAAGTCCAAGTAAAAGGTGCTGCATTTGGATCAGGACGATCTCAGGCAGGGTTACAAACTGGGAGATGAACTCATAGAGAGCAGCCCTGCAGAGGAGGACTTGGGGGTTCTCGTGGGTGAGAAGCTGGACATGAGCCAACAGTGTGTGCTTGTAATCCAGAAAGCCAGTAGTATCCTGGTCTGCATCAGAAGCAGGGTGGCCAGCAGGCTGAGGGGATTCTCCGCCTCTATTCTGCCCTCGTGAGAGCCCACCTGGAGTATTGTGTCCAGATTGGGGGTCCTCAGCATAAGAAAGATGTGGACCTGTTGGAGTGTGTCCAGAGGAGGCCACAAAGATGATCTGAGGGCTGGAGCACCTCTCCTATGAAGACAGGCTGAGAGAGCTAGAGCTGTTCAGCCTGGAGAAGTCTCCAAGGAGACTTTATGGCAGCCTTCCAGTACCTTAAGGGGATTTATAAAAAGGAGGAAGGGGGACTTTTTACTCACAGATAGTGATAGGACAAAGATCAATGGTTTTAGACTGAAAGAGGGCAAGTTTAGATTAGATGTTAGGAAAAAATTCTTTACCAGAGGGTGCTGAAGCACTGGAACAAGTTGACCATAGAGGCTGTGGATGCTGCCTCCCTGGCAGTGTTCAAGGCCAGGTTGGATGGGACTCTAAAAACCTGGTCTAGTGGAAGGGGTTCCTGCCTGTGTCACACGGTTTGGAACTGGATGATCCAGCTACAGCCACCCCTCACAATCTCAGGTACTTGTGACACTGTCAACTGTCACATCCACTACAGGTTACCATCAGCATAATTTTCTCTGAGTCTCCTCTGAGCAAAGAGAAAGATGAGAAGGAAAATGGTATTATTATCACACAATAACTATAAAATTAGATCCATAGTAGCAGAATAGTGTGTATATAACAGGAGTAGGTCCCAAATAATCACTCATTTGACAGCAGGTTGCAATATGAAGAATAAGAAGTCAGCCTTGGGATGTGCTGCCTGACCAACTAGATAGCTGATTTAAACTGAACTCATCAGAATGAACGGCCCCAACCTGCTGTCATTGCTTTTTTATGTGGGATATCTTATATGATAAGCGTAGGTTAAATTGCTCCACCACAA
Source organism: Sakesphorus luctuosus (assembly GCA_013396695.1). Lineage (NCBI taxonomy): Eukaryota > Metazoa > Chordata > Aves > Passeriformes > Thamnophilidae > Sakesphorus > Sakesphorus luctuosus. Next base: position 2,126,705 of record VWZD01005774.1, read on the forward strand.
TGAAGTAGCAGTTATTAATCCGGGCTTGCTGTAGACAGGTAAACTGAACATAAATCCAGCTTGAAAATCTGCAAATTTCTAATTTGACAAGTATTCTATTAGGCTTTGCATCTCTGCTGTAGGACTAGTGTTATATTCTTGAGTGATGCAGATATTATGCTCTCTGTGATTACATCTGGAATGCCATTATGGAGGACAGAGTACAGGGTGCACAGAGTGCACTCCCTTTCCCAGTTTAGCACTGTACTCAGATCAGGATTAATACATTATGTGTTGAACTAGACTCTTGAGTGACAAATTCATGTGATTTTTTTTTTAATCAAGTCTCATCCTCATTCATTTCAGAGAAAGGATCAGGGTTTGGGCATGATGCTGTTACTGAGTGAGGGACATTGTTATGTTTGCTGTCAAAGATGAAAGGGTACTAATTGACTGAGATTGGATGTTACTGTGGTGCCTGATGAAGGAAGCACAATCTCAACAAAAATTTATGCTGCTCCAACAGTCTAACCTAGATCTTGCTCAAAGTCCACAGAATATGTATCTGCCAACTTCTAACCACTCTGCAGCTATGCATGTGTGAACTGAAATACTCAGATGGACCTAGTTTGGCCAAATCTGAGCCAGTTTTGAAGGGTAAAAGGAAGAAGGCACCTCCCACTGCTAAAATTAAAGCTGTTTATCCAAATAGGAGATGCAGTAGAAGTTTTCAATGAAATGGTTTGCATACTTTCTGCACTTTTCTTAAAAATCTTAGATTTTACTGACACTTTCTAAGATACGCAGCTCAGGAAGACATCTGCTCACACCAGACAAAATCTGTGAGCAGAAGAAAGCCATCCCTTTAAAAAGTGTGAGAGGTGTTAAGCTGTCAAAATAAGAATTAGCATTCACTGCTCAACATGACAACACAATTCCAAGGTAGTGCTCCTGCTCCTGGTGGCTGGAGTGTACAATATTTGCAGTTCATTTCTGCCATGATAAAACACTATGGCAGATGGCTTCTTGAAAATGATATCTGAACCACATATAGCCTCCTCATGACAGTAGTTTAAAGCAGTTCCATGTACAATGTAGAATTAAATGTTGCAAGGATGTCTGCAGACTAATACTTTCTCTTTTTTTTGACAGATAAATAAAAGTTCTGTCACTTTAATGACAGCATTGTAAGTGATGCTCCCTATTAGACTGCCAGCATGATTGCCCATTGCAAAGCATCTATTGCATAATATCCATTCAGACTGATTCAAATAGTTGATTTGCAATCAAAATTGCCTCTCCTGCAGTGTATTGTTTTCTCTCCCTTTTATTAGAGTTCTTTTCATTTAACAAAACCAAAATAGCACATGTACATTGTTGTATACACTGGCTGATTTTTTTGTTAAAAGTGCCTTTCTGCAAGGTAAGGGATGGATTTGGAATACAAGTTCTGCACAGCTCCCCTGCATCCTGCTGCCAGTACAGCAGCAAGAGGCAGCTCCTGTACATGTAGCAGGACACAGTGGAGCCGAGTCTGCACTGCTGGAAAAGTTCCACCTTTGCTCTTCACCACCACAGGGTTACTCCATGGCCCACTGTCTCTCTGTGGGTAGCCTTTGCCTTTTGCTAAAAGGACTGCTAATTGGTGCTGGAGGGAAAGGAAGGTGTTCTACAGGCCTGTAAATGGCTGTGCTGGTGCAGGGACTGCACACATGGCCTGGTGGGAGCTGGGGGGCATGGAGAGGGGCTGTGTCTGGGACAGGGTCAGAGCAAGCAGTGTGCCTGTCAGCAGTGAAGGAGGGCTGGAGGGTGTTGAGGCAGAGCTCTGCCTGCCTGCACACACCACTGAATGATTTCAAGTCTTCTAAGCCAAGTACTTGTTTTTTTTTTTTCATTTTGGTTTGGTTTTTTGCTTTTTTGTTTGTTGGTTTGTTTGGGTTGGTTTTTTGTTTGGTTTAGGTGGGTTTTTTTGTTTTGTTTGGTTGTTTGGTTGTTTTTTTTGGTTTCATTTGTTTCTTGATTGTTTGCCAGGTGTGGTTTATGGGATTTTTGGTGCTTTTTTATGTTTTTCATTCCTGGTGTGAATATTTCAAGAGACAAACCCCAACTCTCTGGAGAAGTCTTTCTAATCAGCCTTCAAAATGTTTTTACTGCAACTGTTGCACATAGGACAAAGGAAGGTTATATTACTGCAGTAAATATTCTGGCATACTAGCTAGCTCATACTGTTTACAAAATTTCTGTTTGTAGGAACCTTTTTCTGTCTAAGCTTCACATCTTTTACTCCATCTCCCTTTCTGGATATAATTGTGAACAATTAACTGTCAAAAGCAAGACTACACCCTGGTACGATATTGAACCGAGCAGAATGTCAGTGCCACTTGGATTTAGCTCTTACGAACTGTGAAGCAGGGCAGTGCACAGCAGATTCAGCAGTACCTAACTAAATTCAAGTATTTCAGGGAAAAAGGTCATTGCTTAATCCCTGGAGCTGCATGACCCCATATGATAATAAGATGATGGTAGAGGGAAGTAAAAATGAATGACCACATCCCTTTGGCTCTCTGCAGAGTGACTTGGTAAAATCATCCCAAACTGCAGATTTCACATACACCAACACATATATTGGAAGCAGAAAGTATCCCAGTGGAAATTGTTTCAAGATTACATTCCTCCAGTCAGCTTCCACTAAGGCTTAACAGGGTAAGCTAATACCTACAGCACAGTGTATGACTCTGGAAAGCCATGTTATTTTTATGCCTCTCTTTTCCACATGATCTGACATAACAGTATCTGAGGTAAGCAGCAAATGATCTTTGTTTGGACTATTATTTAATTTTTGAGCAAATTGTAATGACAATTAGAACAAGTCCTGAAAGGCAGCTGGGGCTGCCTGACTACCATTTAGCAGACAAAAATGCACATGATTTCAAACCTCACTGAATTTCTCAGTCTGAAACCAAAGGGGTGAATGTGAGGGCAGAGAGAAGAAATATTTTGTTGGAGTTAATGGCACCAACTCAGCATGCATCAGAGCTGATCGAAAATCTCAGCACAGTAATATTCTGGAGGAAATTCAAGTCTGTTTTGCCCTCAGAAATTCAATCCCTATGAAAAATTTAAAAAGCATCTCTGAATTCATCTGTACAATGCATGTGAGTGTAAGCTTGTACCCAGCTGAACTTGGCATGGGTTGGCAGTCTGCCACTTATAATCATGGAGACTGGCAAAACCTTATTGCATGGCTGCAGGTGGGTTCAGCAAGGCTGTGCATTTCCAGAGATTGGGCTGCTGGATGGCCATCTAGGCATGCAGAAGTTTCAGATATACTTTCAAAGTCTAGATAGCTTCATGCTGGAAACATTAATCTTGCTAATCAATATCAGAGGATTAAATAAGATACAGTCCCTGAAAATTGTCTGTGGGTATGATAAGGACCAGTTCTAGTGCAGACACACCAAGTACATTTTTAGTGGAGATGTCTCCCAGATGTCAGTATACAGTAATAATGTTGCCAGTTGTAGTATTCAGATTTTAATATTGGGAATCAAATTATTAATTTTTGTGTGTTTCATCCCATTCTTGGTTTTAAGGCCAAGATTACTCATTGGCTACATCTTTCAATTTTGCTTTTAGTTTTCAAATGAGAGCTGACATATAATCAAGGAAATAGAGTTTTAAGGAACAATTTGATCATGATAAAACAATGTAATAATATATAATAAGGCACATACGAATGCCAGCTTCAGTTAGCCTTGCTCACTCATAATGGAAATGATTTTACTGAGTAAAGTTATCACTATCAGATACAAAAACCCAGTCTACAAAACCCCCAAAACCTAATAAAATGTATAGTCCTTTAAAGTCTAAGAGTGAAATATTAGATCTGTGATTTCAATATGGAGAACCATCAGGAAACAGTTTCAAGACTAGAAGTAGTATTTATTCAGTGAAATTAGCAGGTAGCACCTTCAAAATCAACAAACAGGTAGTGAGTCTTCACATAATCCATGTTTAAGTTAATAAGCCTAACACAAGATGTTAAGGATGCTAAAAGTTCTCTTCACTCAAGAAAGCACCAAAAAAGATCTGGGAAAAGGGCACTGAAAGCTACTAAATGTGTGGAAACCATAAATGGCTCAGGAAATGCCTTGATCACAAAAAGCTGGAAGTTGGGTGAGTATATGGGGAAAGTACCACATGAACTATTCTCTTTATATATCCTGCTCTGTCACGCACTTTTTTGGAGACTCTCATAGTTAAGAAACTCATTTAGATGGGTCTTTGATCCATTGTGATTGCTCTTCTGCTCTGAAACTGAAAGCCTGCATACCTGTAACACTACAGCAAGCAAGAGAGGGACAGAACTTCTCCTTGATAAGGAGATGTTAAAAAGGCTGAGGCTCTTCTGCTGACAAGAGAATGTGGAAGAAGTTTTTGAATACCTTGAATATTGTGATTCCAAGTTATTATTCATCAAATCCTGCAATCTTAGAAGTAGATTTCTTTTTCAAGAAGAACATTCCAGAACACATTAAACACTTTCCCTTCATGAAGGGTGTTAATCTTCCACAATTTGCTGCTCCGGGATCTTAGAGAGGCCAATATCAGCTGCAGCTTCAAAGAGGCAGTAAACAAAGTCATTAACTAAGATTCATCCACATTTTAAAGGGCATATACAGAGATGCCCTAATATCCTACTACAGAAATTGTAAGTGATAGGAAACACTGAAGCATTTGATGACTAAATGGTAAAAACATGTTCCATGAATAGTATCTGCTCGTGCCACCAGTTGTGACAAAATGCTGGCCACGGTCTTGGATCTGACCCAGCAGGGAATTCTTCCTCAGTAAACCAAGCAGGGATCTTGCTGTGTATTATGACATGATGTCCTGGAAAATTGACTGAGAAGAAATGAAACTCTTGTAGATTTCCTGTAAACAGATTTTAATAATGGTGTGGTCACTCTATACGATGCCAAGCCTGGATGCAAAAGTAGAGCCTGGTCATTTCCCCAGAACAACCAGTAATGTTAATGTCAATGTTGCAACCAAATAGCTATAGAAATAGTGTTATCATCTCTGAAAAAAGTCAGTGTACTAATCTGTTTGCCACTGCTTGTTTTTCTGCATTTAGGAAATTCTACATCTCCGTAGACATCATAGTTAATAGATCATGGCAAGTTTTAAAGACACCTTTAATTTCTTCAATATTTCAGAAAAAAATACACAATGGACCAGACTTACAGATTCCAATCCTAAATCCTGCCATTTCAGTTGTATTGTTCTAAGCCATTAAAATGAAAGGAGTAGTAGAGGAAGCAGAATAGTGCCATTAGGAGAATTCCATAATGCTTTTCTCTGTACAATACAATAGTAATAGCTCTCTTGAAACACTAGGTAGTCCCCTCAGCTGTCACTGGAATAATTCTGGTTTAGATGTATGTTAGCTGAACAGAGCACTACTACTAAATTTAGAGACTGGTGTTAGTCATAAGAGGAAGAGCTTACTGGGAAAGCTGAGAAGGAAACACAATAAAAGAGCTGTACGGACAGCATTAATTTCCTTAGAAAGGTCTGATTGTGGTTCAGAGAGTGAACCCTGAAACTGTCCCTACATTCTCTCCTCAGAGGTGGGATGGGGAATCTCTCCAGGGGACCATGCCATCATCCTCTGGCAGGGGCTGGACACTTTTACACAGCTGATAATCCCATTCTTATGTAACATTATGTTTTTCATTGTCATCAAACATTTATTTCCACTGATATATCAGAACCTGTGCTCAGCAGTGTTGAGATGTAGCTTTGCTGAAAATTTTTTGGGAAAATTCAGAATTCCTCTACCAGAATGATTTTGAAGATATTCCATATGTTTTCATGTTTGTTTGTTTGTTTGTTTTTAATTTGTAAATTAGAGTGATCATTTTAAGGGTTAAGAAAAATCTGTTTTCACTACTTCTTTACTTCTACTGAGGTATGTTCCCTTAGCCATACAGAGAAATTGTAGTGAAATTAGTTTTAATGAGCAGAACTCTCTGTAATATTTATTCTTGGTATACATTATGAAAAGTCAGTCAGTAAGATATTGTGAATGGTGTAAACTACATTTTGACCTCAGCCGGACTAGGTTTCTTCAGCGAGGCCAAAGAAATGTAACTCACTGAGACAAAGTCTTGATCAGAAATGTTGTGCATATCCAATTCCATGATACTTTCTGTAAGCATAATTTGTTAATGAACTGTAAGAAAGACCTAGGGGTAAAGTCTAGAGTATGGGAAACTTGTGCCATCTTAGAGGCCACAGGCTAAACCAGAGTTCCTTCCTGTGCACCTGGATAGACTCTAGGTGAATTTGTTATGCTTTGTCTGCAGCCTAACATATTTGTGGTGCATATTCAGCATATTTTTCCATTAAATGAAATCTGATGATTTTGTAAAAATGATGTTACTATGCTGCAGTTTAACCAGAGCTTTTAGGGACTTTAAGGATAGCATTCTTCTTGCACAATATACTCTGTAAGGTATATTGTGCAAGAAGAATAAGCTTCAAAGCTTCTAGATAGTGGTCACCAAAGAGAAATAAACACTAGTGTATAGTGAAAAAGATGTCTCAAATAGATCAGAGGATCTAAAACATGTCTATGTGTTTCAGTTATCTGTTAAGTAAGCCTGTGGTAATGAGTTAGGTACAGACACCTGTCCTATAGATGTCACCTCATTTAGTGAGTTGAACTCTGTGTGTAGATCCTTTCTCAGGTTCAGAGGATTCCTACTACCAACCACATAATGGGTCTTTGAACCTGTTTGAATCCAAGAGCTGATCAGTTCTGCTGACCAAAATCTATCTGCACATCTGCATGTTGTTTCAGCACGTGTCTGCAGGTGTGCTATGAGGGAGCAGCATTCTGCTGTTTGGCAGAATAGGAGCCATCCATCCTGAAATTGCCAAGCTGCCTACAGATAATTTGGTTGCTGAGCAGTTTATAATCACAAAAAATGCTTTCATTTTGCATCATAGTGCCCACTCAGGTGTAGGTTCTTCTCTGTGATACTTGAGTCTCCATAGGAAAGCTCTCACAAGAGGCTGATTTTGTTCACTAATTGACCTTGATGAGGGGCAAGGAGAGATAAGGGTAACTGTACTTCAAAGGCTGTCACTCAGAGATTAACATACTCATACTCATTTTGTGTTGCTGTTGGCATCTTTAATTCACCCAGGACTTAAAGACAAGACATTTCTATTTCATGCCTATTTGCTGATATTAGTGTCTAGGGAACATTAACACTTTTGGGTCTGAAACATTAAATTACTGAAGTTCTATATTGTTTAAAATGCCAGTATTACTTAGCTTTATTGGCTTCCATGTTTCCAGGGACAAACTTCACCCTTCCACATTGTTACCTCTTTAATTAACTTAGACATGTAGCAGCTCTGCAATAGATTTTGAAACATAATGCTATCGTTGGCATAATTTCAATATTATATTTTCTCAGAGATTATCTGCTTTTAATCAATTGCTGAAGTGAACAAAGCACAGGACTTTCCAACAGTAGCAAACACCCATCTCCTTTTCCCATTTCATCCTTTTCCTGTATTTATTTGTGTTCTAACTGATACAAGGTTAACACCCTCTTTGCCTGTATTTTCTCATGTTTTTCCTATCAACAATTGCATGAAGATACATGAGGTTTAAGCTAAATACTTCTGAGAGAGACTATATGTGTAAAATTTAAGGTTAAATAAATTAGATGCTTTTTGTTCATACTATTCCTTTTATGTTTGAGAACATGGAATTTATACTAAAAGTTCAAATCTGTTTATCTTGTCTAGTCTTTTTTTAATTTTATTTAAGTTAGAACTACATGTAGAGGCATAAAACTTTTGCAGACTTGGAGGCAAATTTCAAAAAATAATATCTAAATTTAGGAAAGTAATTTCAAAACCTACATGAGAAATAATTTGCTATGTGTTGTAGTTTCGAATTATAATGTAAATTCTCTCCCTGCCACTAACTGCCCATGCCATTAGTTAACACAAGAAGTAGTTAACTGCTATTGGCTTCTTCTTGATCGTTTGGTTGGGGGGCAGACTGTCTGTTTTGTTTTTGGGGACATTCCATTTTTTTTAGCTCGGCTGAACACAGGAGGAGTGTGTGTGTGTTGTGGTAGAGGAGAAGCCGTTTTCTCCTGCTCCTGGCTTCTGCTGCTGCTGTTTTTTGGTGAGCTGGTTCCTTTTGTTTTCCTTGCCATGGCTTTTCTCCTGGTTCGGATTGGGGCCCTGGTCACCGCTCCAGTCTCACTGCCGCCTGCAGTGTCATGGCCTGCCCCGGCCGCAGCGGTGACCCGGGAGACAGAAGGCACAGCTGCTTCCTGGGACAGGCTGCGGCTCTCCACTTCCAGCTTTCCTTCTTCATTTGGGACAAGGTACACAGAGGGAGAGACAGAATTCATGTGAGTGCTTACCGCTCATCTGTCTCGCTGGAGAGGGACTGGGAGCTCANCCCCTCCTCCATTTGTGGGTAAACATTTTGGTTTTTCCCCTCAAAACCAAGACACTATGTGAAATGTCTTAGCTTTTCAGAAGTTCTGAAAGAGAAAATAAAGTGCTTGGTACTGTTCTGCTCATAGGCATCCAAAAAGGGATTATGGTGATCCACAGAAATCCTGTTAATAAAATATTAATTTCTTTTTATCAAGTGCCCCTGGTGAGCTCAATTCATAGTAAATTCTTTTGTTTTCGCACCTCGAAAGTTTTAGATCCGCACATTCTTTTTGCAATGGGAGGAAAAATTTAAAAAATCCATAAGGTGTTCTGAGGGACTTTGCAGAGAAAGCACAGATTTAAGTAGGAATTCAACATCAGAGGCTGATTTACAAAGCATGAGCATGCTGCTGAGATCTCAAGAGTTGGAGATTCTGAGAGAGAGCAGTCAATATTCACTTACCATGTTCATCCAATAGTATGTTGTCAGGTTTGATGTCCCTGAAAAATAAGGAAAGGAGCACATTACATTTCATACCTGAAGGAAACTTGCAATTTTAGTTTTCTTCATCTGAGTATGAGGGGTAAGTCATTTAAATGATTACAAAACCAATGAAAACCATATAATACATAAAGGCAAATGATTTTTATCTGCATCTTTTTACTTCCCTAAGAAAACATGAACACTAAAAAAGCTCTCTAGGTTTCCCCTTATTGTGGTTTTGTTTTCATATGGTTACCATTGACCTGGGTTCGGTTTTCAAGATTATGTGCTTTATTCTTTATAGCAGCAGGAACACTGAGATGGAAGATTTGCATCCAAGAGGTGCCTCTGATTGCTTCAGGGACTCCACATTGGAAAGAAATCATTTAATTGGAAACATTGGTGGTTTACCCTGTTTGCCAGACCCTGCTTCTCTTCCACTCTTACAGGCATGATCACTCACACACTGCAGAGTCCCTGAGCTATCCTGTGCTAATTAAGGCAGTCTAGCGGCTCTCCTTTAGCCCTTGAATCCCTAGGTGGCTGTTTGTACGATCAAGTACCATGCTGGGAAAAGGAGCTGGAATAAGGGAAGATGGAGATTATGATGGACTGAAGCATCAGCTCAGCAATGCTGTTCTTGGCACAAGGGAACAACATTGCCCTAGAGAGTTTCACGTTCAGGATCATTTTCCATTAACCTAAGTTCATGCTGCTGTCAGGAGGGATGAAGACAACTTTTCCCCACCATTGTCAGGCATTCCCATTCTCTTTCTTGCTCCAGCGTTATTGCCATTGATGTGAACCTGTTCTAGGGGAAATTCACTTCTTTGCTTTGCCTGCTGGATTGGTGCCTGGTCTGGCTCACCCCAAGGCTTGGTGAGTGTGATGTGGCAGTGCTGTATGGCACTGCCTTGTCCCTGGCAACCGGCACTTCATGCAATTTTGAAGCTCTGTTCTTGGTGTGGCACTGACCCAGTGGGAGAGGCATCAGTCCAGCCTGAGCAAAACTTTTGCTCCTTGGGCTGAATTTTCCACTTATCTCAAAAGACAAGGCACCATAAACTGAGAAAATAAGCTGTTCAATAAGTCTGCAAATGAAACTCCAAGCGTTTCTACCTGTGTAATTGCTTTTAGCCAAGGGATGACTTGATGGCTTGATTATTCAAATTTAAACATTTCCGAGGAAAGTTTTTTCCCAATGTGCCCATAAATGGAATAAAGAAAAAAGGAAAATGTTGCAAAAAGAAAATGTGTTACACCAGAACATTTTTTTGTTTACAGAAAGTCTTCTCAAGTAAACATCATAGATGAAAAAGATAGTAATAGCAATTATAATATGTATATTTCTTGCATGATATGAGCTCAGTCATCGCTCAAACTCCACATCTTTATCAACAGAAGAAGGGAATTTACACCTTCCTCAGCATTCTGGATTCCGCACTTTCTAGCCCTTCTTGAGAATCATATGAAATTGTGAAGCACTCTAAGATTATGTTTAAAATTTGTGTAGCAGAAGCTGGGGAAACATAAGATAAATAAGAAATTAGTTTGAATAATTCTCTTTACACATTTGGAAATAACGTAGGATGCATATGTGTCCATGTAAGGAAAAGGATTTCACTATGAATTGCCATCTGGAATAGAAATGTAAAATTAGATGAATATTTTGGTTTGAAATATTGTATTTCTTTTGCACAACTTACAGGCTACCTTATAACTGTCTGATTCAGCAGTAGTTCTAGTTATATGTAATAGGGAACATCTGTCCTAGAGCCTATTTCACTCAAAACCTTCCAAACTCTGACTTCCGTGTTTTCTGTCCCCTGTAGTCACTTAGCATATCATTTATCATATTCAAAGCCTTTCCTTCCATAATTTGATATAGGTGAAGTTATGAGTTACAGGCAAACCGTAGGAATAAATATCTTTGTTTATATTCTAAAACTTCTCTTTGGTTGAATTATCATAGGAAATTCTATAGATTTTTATATGCAATGTTATACCTAACCTCTCAATTGATAAGACAGTTTTCAAAAGAGCGACTATGCAGATGATACCAAATATATTTGCTAGTGACAAAATGATCTCTGGTTTTTGATAACTGTTTTCTGATAAGAGTTGGAATTGTGATTTCATGTTGAATAGTCTTTGTGGCTGAACTGTGACGTGAAAATACAGCAATGACTTTCAGTGAAAGTAAGCATGGCATGGTTTTGACAGTCAAATCAAATATTTTAAGCTTTGTCTTCACAAGTTTTAACAACCACAAACTGACTTTGCACTTCTCGCATGGATAAAAGGCCATATGCAAACACATCAGGGTCTTTCTGTGGCCTAAAATCAGTGATACATTCAACATCACTCCAAACTGTTTTTCCCACTTAAAGAAAATTAAAAATTGGAATTATACAATCACTAGTACTTCACTGAGAATAAAATGGTTCAAAAGGAAAAACTCAACTTTATGAGCTATTGGCATATGTATAACAACACAGCATGCAGGGATTGCTTATTACAAGACTGTGCCTTTTCTATCTTTTTTTTTAATGAGTTAAAAGAATTTCAATATATGTTATAGTGTTGCATCATTAAATAGATGATACATTTTCATAGCCACCAGAAAAAGACATTGACAAATCCACCTGACAACTGTATGTATCATCAAATATATTCTTCATGCAATTTGTGTCTGTAATGTTCAGAAAGTTTAGTGGCAAAATTAGATCTGTGCTTATCTTTCTGTGACTAATTCAGGCAGTGGCTGATACTTGATACAGATGTGCACAGACCATAAAGCCTTTCCTACCTAGGGGATGTTCCCTGCCGAGGGCTCCGTTGGCTTTGCTCATTTTGCTCAGAGGCAAGACCGCAGCTGGGGGCAGACACCACAGGGCGTATCGCCTTGCACTCAGCAGTGCAGCCCCTCAGTCCCTGGGGCAGCCTGATGGACTCATAACCATGCCTCAGATATCAAACCAGGCTATTTCAAACTGCTTTTACAGCAAGTAAAAGTCATGGGCTAACTGGAAAGAAGGTAAACCTGTTTCTTAAGTAATATCCTGCTGTTTCAGACTGACATGCCTGGAGATGTACATGATGCATAGATTCACATGGCAGGCGAGAAAGAAAAGCACAGGCTGAAAGTGAAGAGTGTGCCTTCCAGCAGCACTGTTGTGTGCTTGTCCCCAGTTTACAGCGTGCACTAAAAGCTCTGCTCTCCAGAGGCAGCTTGTTGAATGCTCCAAAGACTGCAGAGGGGCAAGGGCACTGTTCTGCCCTTGCATTGACTGCTGCCAGCTAAGTACAGGGCAGGGATGGCTCAACATGGTCAAGGGGAAGCCGTGGCAGGCCCAGGTGCACTGCAGATTACTGGATACATTCAGACCTGAGGGCTTCCAGCATCTACTATATTTAGTTCCTCTAGCTAAATACTCTAGGAAAACTAGTTTAAATAGTAAAAACAACTGTTTCTGTAGAAAGGTGGATTTAAAAGGTAAAAGCTCTCTAGTTAAGCAGTTTAAATTCAGACATATTACATAACTGAAATTCTGTTTTGATTACGCATCAAGTTTTCAGAAAAAAAATTCCCCTTAGCAAGCATGTTCAGTCAACAGGGTGTGAAATTCAGCATCTTAACTTCAGGGTTTTCCTGTTTTGTGTATCCTTAGCGAAGAAAATTAATTGAAACACTTATTTCATAATCCAGGTACCTCGAACCAGTTCCTAAGAGAAATTGAGGGAGTTTTGCAAAGAGGAAACTCACAGTTTGGATTCAGAAGAGCCCTGGGCTGCTCTCTGACTGTTCACCAAACAATGACCATTAGAGCTATGGCAGCATCCTTGGTAATGATTTCATAAACACAACTTTCTCAGTCTGCACAGGTGCTACCCCAACTCTTTTTATACACAGAAAAATCAGAGCAACGTAGAAATGAGAGCAGAGAAACCTCCAAAGTCTTTGCTCAGTGACAGGACCAGGCACAACTAATATAACAGTTGGACTAAGAAACTCAGAGGTGTGGATAATTAAGAAAAAAATTGGGAAAAACAGAATTTAATTGCCATTGTTGTTTTGCCTATGAATCCATTTCTAGCTTTCTTCAATTGCCTTAGCTACAAGTGTCAAAATAAAACTGACTGAAGGAGGAAAGTACAGTAAGAAGGTGCTGCATATAATTTCCAAGTAGGAAAGAATGATTAATAATCTACTTGTTTCTTCTGTAATACCTGGGTTGAGTGGGCATCCCATACTCGAAGATATTCTCTCTGCATGGAGTAAAACCATGTTTGTGGCTCAACTCACAGTCACTGCATATGCCACTGAGAGTGTCCTCCCTGAAAGGCTCACAAGGACAATCAAGGATATAGGTTCAGGAATCTGTAGTTTTAGTTACCTCTTTCATCAATATTTCTTTCTGGGGTTACTAAGTGAAATAGAAGCAGATTTCTAAATCAAGAAGTGGAGAAGTCATGCCGTCTTCATTCTTGTTAGTTTTCAATGCCTGCCCGGATAAACACCAGGCAACCTGGTCTGATCTGAAGGCTGACCCTGACTCGGGCAGAGCATTAGACTAGAGCCCTCTGGAGGTCCCTTTCCACCCTGAATAAGTCTGAGTCTATGAAAAATAATGTATCTAAGTTCAAATCCCATCATACTTATTCCCCTTCCTTTTGGCTACAAGGAATTTCATGAAAAATTGAAGGAACCAGTGAGAGAAATGTATATGTGGAATTCAGTGAGTCTTTGATACAGTCCATAGAAGTTGGAAGCTAGTCAGATCTTCCATGTTAAGTTAAATAAGCTAGTCAGATCTTCCATGTTAAGTTAAATTCTGTCACAGGGCTTGAATGCTCATGAAGGAAATATGGGAATAAATAGCCTATATTCAGCATGAAATGAGGTCAAAATTGAAATGCCCTGCAGTTCAGCACTGGAGAGGCATAACACAATATTTATTAGCTATGTAAGTGGTAAAAGAATGAGGATTATATCACCTGAAAAAGATTGAGAAATCTCAGTAGGAATGACCAAATCTAGGTGATTATATTGCTAGATAAAAAGACAGAAATTACATATATACATCAGAAGGGGAGAATCTGAATTGCTCATCTGGATTAACAGCCATATATAATCTTCCCAAGGTCACATTTTTCTGTCCTTTATGTAGGTCAATTAGTTACAGAAAAGAAGATTGAAAAGCATGTGCTGATGCCATTTGATGCCATTGTTCTTATGCCAGAACAATCCCCAAATAAGTTTCAGGTGTACTACTGTAGGGATTTCATATGGTATTTGACCTAAAAGGCAAAGCTGTGTACTGAACTGCCTCTGTAATTAGTGAGATGTACCTTTAAGGAACTAACTACTGAACGCAGAAGAAGCTGTGCCCACCTTCTCAGCAGATGTGTACAATATACCAATTACAGAAGGACATTGTAATGTAAACAACATCATTAGCCAATAATGAGTGTCACAGTGGCACAGGTGCGGAAGGTTACAGTTCTAAAAGTGGATAAAAGTTTGCCCGCGTAAGAATAAATTGTCTGTTACTGCTAATTCCTGTGGAATTGTCCGTACCAGGCCAAAACCCCATCTTCCCCCCGCAATATACTACTATCCACTATAATCAGGGCATTGTAACTTTTTGTCTCTATTTTCATTGACTGGACTTGAAACATCCATCTAGAAATGAGCATTGCTGGTGAAGTCAACCATCAATTGCTCTGTTTTCTGAAGGAAAAAAATTATTGGCTGGTTCATTGGCTACTACTTCACAGTGGTAACAACTAATTCTAAGTGGTTTATAGAAAAATATTGAAAAAAAAAAAGGTGTTATGCTGTAATTTAAAACAAATGTATGTCCTTCAGGTTTTATGATTTCTAAGCATTTGAAAGAAAATAGTCAAAAGAAAAAGACCTGAGGAAGACTAAATAAAAAAATTCCTCATGACCAAAGAACAAATAGATTAGGTTGTTTAGTTAACAGAAGAGATCTGTAAGATGTGATATGACAAATAATAGAGAGTATCGGAATGGTCAGTAAAACTTTTCTATTTGCTTTTGGAACATGAATGAGGATTCATATTCCATAAAACTGAAGTGAACAAAACAAACGGGTTTTGGTTTATACAACAGAGAATTAAACTCAAGTTGATTACTACAAGACATAATTGCATAAAAACTGTCACTAGGCTTAAACAAAGATTTAGCCATTGATGTGGATAACAGAATGACCAGCTAGAGTTCCTCCAGCAAAGTTTAATCTAATGGATTTAGGAAAGCATTTCTAAGGCAAGTACAGACACTGTCTTCCCTTCACCTTTCTGAAACACATCCGTAACACCAAACACAAGATCTGTGCTTTTCCTTATACCTGTGAGAACTGAAAAGCTATCACTGTTCATCTGGTTTATTCTTCTTTCATATTTTTTGGAAAATTTATAAACACCACCAGCTTGATTTCTGTGATGTTTAAATTTGTAATGTTTTTGCTTTTGCCTGCACTTTCTCATTTTATCAAAAGATTTCAAGTGTTTCTAACACAGGGACATCTGTTCTTTGCCATTCAAACAGTTTTTTAATATCATCAGAGTGCATATGTCAGCTGTAGCAGTTCTATATGGGTCTGAATTTACATGGGTAACAATCCCTAGCCCTTTATCTAGTATCAGCAAAAATCCAAAGTACATTGTTTCAACTTTATGTCTGGTAGATTTCAGTCTTTGCCTCACTTGCTCAGACCAGGATCTAATGTATTATCACATTTCTATTCTCTTGAACTTCTTAAATCCCACAGTAACATCTATGAACATTTCAGCTGGCAGCAGTTTTACCATTATGACTTATAAAGAAGTATTTCCACTTTTTTAATGGTGATTGGTTTTCTCAGAATGAGGACCATTGAGGCTTCAGCAGTTCATTAATCAAAGGCAAATTATAGAGCAAATGCAGTTCTGAAATAAAATGAAGTCTTAGATTTTTAAGCAGTTCTTGCCTGTTTTTATTTGAGTAGACATCAGACACATGTTCACTTTCATTCAAATGACAGAATTTAGCATATGAGCAGGTGTGAGTTGCAACAAGGGAGTTCAGACTGGATATAAAGGAAAACTGTCACTGTGAGGAAAGACCAACAGCAGAACAGGCTGCCCAGAGACGTTGTGTGGTCACCATCCCTGAGTTTTTCAAGACACAACTGAAAAAATATCTGGGTAGCCTGATCTGGTGTCACAATTAATCATGCTTTAAGCCGAAGGTTGGACTGGAGACCTCCTGAGGTTCCTTCCAACGCGAATTTTGCCTACAATAGTTTATGTTCAGACAAATTCTGCAGGGAGCAAAGAGGACTATCTCCACCTTTCAGGGCATGAGCAGCAACTGAGTAGCTTCCTATGCAGCCCATAGCCAATGTCCCCTCAGGGGCAGTGGTGATACCTAGAGCCCACGGGCGATGAAACTCCCTGGGTCACAAGATACACCTGTCTCAGTCTGGCTGTGGTGAGCCCATATTCACATGTGTATCAATTCATTGGCTGACAGTTAAGGCAGCCTATGTCCTTGCAGAGCACTAAGGTTTTGGGTTTTTTCTCAAAGATAATTTCAAAACATCCAACAGAGAAATTAAATTAGATGGATTTTGCATTCTCATAAGGATGCAAAACAAGCAAGGTTCAGACAAAGGTCCTTGAAGTCAGTGGAAGGATTACACAGCTTCTGTAGACATTGTTTAGGCTCTAATGAAGGTTTTCTCATACCGCTTTAGTGCTGCCAATCTAACTGTATGTTATGCAGGATAAACCTTGAAATATTGAGTTTAAAGATTTTTTCTTAATTATGCAGCTCATCTCTTATGTTAATATTTTTTGCCTCATGTGAAATAGGTATTTGAAAGTTACTGTTTTCACTGGGGGAGAAATGTGTTGAGATTACAGAAAGTTACATGAACTAGTTTTAAACCTTCAATGACCTTCATGATCCTCTTTGCTTTCTCTTGTCAAATTACTCCCAACAGTCATGACTGAAAGAGACCATGGGTTTTATTCCTGGCTATAGAGAACGCTATATGAAGACTAGAAGTCTGCATTGACTATTCGATGCAAATGCTAAAGACTGGAAGGCAGCTGCTACCATCAAAAAAACCCCAAAAACTTCTGGACAGCAATGCGAGGTCACAAAGGGAAAATTCCAATAACCTCATCCTATTGAGTAGCTGATTATCTCAGATAATAAATTATTCTCTGTTCTTTGCTCAAAAACCTTTTATATACTACAGAATATATATGACCAGAACACTTTCTTTTATATAAGGTTTTTTTTTTTTATATTTAGTCACACCAATGTTTCGCATCCAATAACAAACATATACCTGCCATATAAAAGCAAGCTAATTGACATGAGTGGTTCTGGATAATTTTCATTAAGATTCATATTAGGTAAATAACAGTTTTTAACAGCCATAAAAATGGTAATGAATTCAGAAACATAAGCTTCAGCTATGGATTTTTCAAGTTCACATGAGACATCACTGTATCAGAGCCCTGAAGTGAACTGTATAATATATTATAAACGGATTTTCTCCCAGTTATGGAAAGAAATGTGAACAAATTCTGATTTGCACAGATAAGGACTCTTCTCCTTCCTATTTGTTATTACATTCATAAATAATACGTATGTCCAATGTGTGCAGTTCATAAAGAAACTCAGTGTGTACATAGTGAGGTTTTCATTAGGTGAATTTATTGAAGCTTTGGATAAAGGAAATGTCAGTATATATTGGCCACTCTACAGCCAAGACATTAATTTCTTCAGAGGTGTTTTTCTTCTATAAGGGCATCACGGAATTGAGGTATCCTCCAGGGCTGAACTGTGTAGAGTTCCTACCAAGAGGGTTTGCTCAAGAAATATCCTTAATGAAGTCTGATGCATCCTTTATTCCTTTTATCAACACCTCATCACTCATTTATCTTTTGAGTTTTTTGTTTCTGACCAACATCCTTCCTAGTTTCAAGAACAGTTCAATGATATTAAAAAAAGATCATAGATAGACTCTGAGTGTTCTTTGCTGTTGTTTACTATTAGATGAATGAGAATGAAAGACTTTGACTGCTCCAGACCTCTGATTCCTTGTTCACAGCCACTCACTTGGATCTCACCAGTAATTGCTGCTATTTACTGTCCTTTCATAAAAAGATATTGAGAGTCTTCTGTTCCTGCTCAGATCAATGTTATGACAAGACATGACCCTGTGCCTCAGTATAATTTTGAAATTTAAAGAATTCAGTAAAACTGGAAATTAGCTGAGAAGATGTGGAATTAGATTATGAGAGATCTGTAAAGAAAAATAATATCTTGTTGATGCTTGTTTGTATGACATTGAATGTGTTTCCACCAGGTTCCATATCTGACACCCAAGCCAGCGGAATAACTAAGTTCAGAAACAGGCTTTCACAGTTCATGTTGTCTGAGTAAAACTGGAATGATGAAATAGTATCTGTTAATAAAAGCCACTGACCATAGGTGTGGACAGCAATTGCAGAAACAAGTTATTGAAATGACAAAAGATTAAAGTACTGGTCCTGGTCTTTACATATTTAAGCTTGGCTAATTCACTCACAACCAGAGATAAGTTACTTGGGTAATTTATTGTTGCATGGCTTTTGCTGATTTATTTATAGAAATAAATAAAAGGAATACACTTTTTTTCAGCTATTTATCTCTCAAGTAAGGAGAAAATTTTTGCACAGCTGAGACCCACTAATTCTGCTTGAAAACAAAATAAACTTCTATTTTGTGCCAGGGTATCTGTGCATAAATTTATCTTCTGAGAAGCAAAGGGTACAATAATTCATTCAATCAGCCCAGTCATTCTTTGCACTTTCTGGAGCCCCTTATGCACAGAGGACTTACAATGTCAAAGGGCATCACTTACAGTGTTCTCTGGAACTTAGTCAGCCTCAGCTTCAGAAAAAAAAAAAAATCTCTGCATTTTAGACTTCAGATAAGGCATAGAGCCACATTTGTAGTTTTGCAGTCATTTAGCAGATACAGTTGCACAATCATCAACTTCCAGTAGACTTTTTTCATAAAAGTATTTACATCTGGAGAGATAGCTGTCAGATGTCTTAGAAAAATTAACTCTCCCCTTCGAGACTAACAAACATTACAACTTGAAAAGTAATCTGGTTTTATTACAGTGTTTTAATAGCTTTATGTCATTTTAATTAGATGTTCAACTCTCACAGTACTCATTAAGACAAATTTGAAATCAAGAAAGCAATAGAATTCTACAGAATTCTGTGCGAACAAAAAATTAGTGAAGGTTTTAGGATCTGAAATCATTCCATAAAACTGAAATACCTTTGAAAAGATTCTATATGTGCAATCTCAAATAACATATTTATCATTAATCAGAAAGATGCAATTTTGTTATTATACAATCTGCGATGCAGTACTCATGAACCAGACATACTCAACAAGTCAGTAGGTTTTGGGAAAAAAATCTTTTTATTGTGGCTTTGTATTTAAAATCTACTCCTCTGTTTGAAACCTGCTGTTTTCGCAATTCCCATTCCTGGAGCTTTAATGCAGAAACAAAAAATCCATAAGTACTTCCAGCTATTTATCTGGTAGCATGAATTCATATGATCCTAATCACAATGCTATCATCCAGCCCATTATCACACTTTTGAGCCTTTTCTTTCTCTGTGGCAACCTGTGTGGCAACAAGACCATTTCTAGTGTGTATGGAAAACATAACTGCTGTAATAATTATGACAAGTGAAAAACTTCTCACTAATGAAGGCCTCTGAGGACCCTGCCTCTTCTTGTGTATCTTTAAGAGTGTCTGGACACCTGGACCAGGGCTTGTGATTGTCTGAGTAGTGTGGTGCCTGGGGTTCCTTTCTAGTTTAGTACTATTTTTCACCAGGTGTCCATGACAATGTTGGATTTTTAGTGCTTGTACTTAGCCATTTTTATATAGCTCTGAAAATAAAGCTGTCAAAGAAGGCACCAAAACACATTTATTTATAAATGCCTTAATTGGAACAAGCTTGTTATTTTCCAATTTTATCTCCATTTGGCAATACACAATTATGAAAATATCTTCAATTCTCTACTTGTAGCAATAGGTGGCAGTAATGATATCTACATTTGTCTGGGTGGCCAGTGGGCTTTGGAAACACTGTACCTATCAGTTATAGCTTGGATAAATAGTGGTAGTATATACTGTTATCCCAAGATGAAGAAAATGACCTTTTAAAAAAACAAGCATACTATATCTAACTTTTCACATTTCTGGGTATATATAACCAGAGAAAAGTCTTTTTGGCGAGGTTCAGCTTCTGAATTTGCATAGATGCTAAATTAAAATAAAAACACTGAACATTGACTATTTCATTATATTGTTCTTCCTGAAGATCCAAAATTACTTTACTCCCAATAATTATCTCCTGCAATAGCAAGAAAAATAGGCAAAGACACTTAAACGTTATAAAAGCTAGAAAGATTTGTCCAAATGAGAATGTGAACCTGTTCTTTGTCTCCCCTGTGTTGCTTTGTATGATGTCTCAGAGATTGGAATTGGAAAGTACCACTGCAACCTTATAAACTGAGCTTTTACATAAGCAAGTCCAGTCTACATTAACCAGAATTCGTTATCCAGACACCGTGGTTCTCTTTCAAGCAAACATTTAGCAGCACTAGCATCTTGCAGGCAACCCAACGGTTAGTTTTCATTTTGCCTGAAGGACTCAAAGTAATGATAAATGAGACACTTCCTTTGCTAGAACTGTTTTCTAGAGTTAATGCCAGACATGAGTACAGCCCTTGCACTTTCACGTAACTCTGAAGGGAAACTTGAGCAAATGTCAACACTGTGACAATGCCAAAATATGACCACATTTTAAATAAAAATCTTTTTCAGCCAAATGCTTTTTCAGATCACATGGAGGAGTGCTGCAGAATCACCATGTAGCAGTAATTTGTCAATAATCTCAGAGCCAATGACTCTAATCTTTTCTGTGTTGTAGAGCCAAGTATAACTGAGACCTTCTGTGTGTACAAGGGTCATACACTATGTGTGAATCAGCTTTCCAGAACAGGTGAAACCTCTGATAACCATAGCAAGTGCATGACTCATTAGGTGCTAACTGGAGTGTGGCATTTGTAAATAATTATCTGGCCCAACAGGAAAGCATATACATTGCAATGGGGATGCTTCCTTCCTTGATACAATGTAGAGAGCTTTTGACTAGGAATATGGGGATAATGTAGCCAGTGCATACTCTGCCAGCAATTGCAAGACTATCAGTCTCCTTACAGTAAAAGGGATGGGTCCTCTGCCGATTTTCACGGTCAGAAATCTATGTGTGAAACTAAATGAGAGAAGAAATTGATGACATTTGCCCTCTGCTTAAAGACAAATTCAGAAAGCATTGTTACTGATAAGCACATTTGGCTTTATCTGTTGTAAAAAGCTAGAATTTTAAGTGTGGTGTTTTGTAATGTCTGAAATTCATGTAGCTGCTCCTCTGTTTTTCAGTGCATGAAATATGGAATAGATCCATTCAGATACATCACATCTCCATCAGTTTGCTCAGCTTATCAGATAAATTCAAGAAGAAAATGCACAGAATCCCAAACACACAGGTGTGCTTGTCAGCCATAGCTTGTAGTCTGTAATTACTGTATAATATCCCCCAAATTTACCTTAAACCCTCTTCCAACTTCTCTACCTGAAAGTTCATGTGTTGCCTGTTAGAACAACAGTTTCCAGAATACTATCATATTATTTATTGGCTATTTCCTCCACCTCTAACCACAGTGCAGCTAGTTACAGCCAACATGACTGGTAAATAAAGAACGGTACAGCATGGTGGACTTCACGTACAGGAAGGTCACAAGCCCCAAGAAGGGCAGCAGACCATCAAGCAGGAAACAACCATGCCAGGCTGTGTTGTTCACTCTGATCTGAAACCCCAAATATAGCATAAATGTCAGATTTGCCATCATTCTCACCACTGCCATCATCTCCTGCTGGCTTGTACCCATAACATAGGTATAGTTATTTAGGGCTTTATTCCTCAAATTGACCTCCTTGCATCCCATAATATACACAAACAGCACATATAACCAAGAGGAGTTTGAATATGTTGCCCAGTCAAGTGAGTTTTGCCGTCCTGCATATGCTTCCCCTTCGGGGTTGTCTTACAGATTTAATGTATGTAAAGGTTAGCTGCAGTAGACCAGTATGGGAAGTGCAGAGTCTGTGTTTGAAAAGAAAATTCTATTAGGTAAAAAATTAAAAAACTGATCTGCCACTACCTGAAATGTCAGTAGCTTGTTCCATGACAATCTTCTATATCAAGCTTCACCTATCTTGGAAAGGACTGTAATAAGTTACTTGTAAGAATAACTTTGAATGCTTTTAAGAAGGAATATTTACAAACTCACAAAGCAGTAAATATGTGTATCACTGCAGATTGCTGTTGAGGATAGATGAGACATGACAGGCTAGATTTGACTCAAACCACAACTCCTATCTCAGTACAATACCCTTTTAAGAAGTCTCCCTATTCTAAGAGTTGTCAACAACATATTGCTTCTTGCTTGAAATTAAGCAGCCAAATATTCCAATTCCTCTTGATGAATCTGGATAAGGAAATATACATTGGCAATATTGTTTGAGCCTACAGACTGTAGTGCCAACATCCTAGTTAAGATTACTAGGCAAGAATATAGTAGGGGTGAAGGTGTGTTTAAACCACACTCCATGCAGAGAAATGGCTGTTACAGTAACTACTTTCACTGAAATTATTATAAAGGTTATTTTTGCTATTTCTTCTAGTGAAAATAGAGGTGTGGTTCTACTCTCAGGTTAAGACACTTAGATTAGATTCTATTGTGAATTAGGCATTTATACACTCATTTCTAGTCAATGGATACATAAACAACATGGTCATCAAAGTGTAAAAGCCATTCAGATCACTGTCTATTTTTAGTTGAGCTGAGTAGCTGTATAGATTGTTAGCTGTGTTGAGCAGGTATCCACTTGTTTGGACAGACAACTAAAAAAGTATAGTCTCTTGTATTCAGATCTTGGTGTACTGTGGACTAAGTTTTTAAAAACATAAGAAAAATTTTGCATGCTGTGTGGAATTATGAAAACAACTGGGGATGTTCTCAAATCAAATTATTGTAAGGTGCTATCACAGAGGCACAGGCAGGTGTTTAAGCCTCTGGCAGCAGTCACGCTTCTGGTGCTCGTTGTCTTGTTTGACGTCATCTCACACCATGAACAACACGATCCTCCATACATGATTAATTGTGCCGTAGCTAAAACACCTTGCACACTCAAGAATTTTTTTAGTTGCTGTCATCAAAGAAAACATCCTCCTCATTTGCAGCACGAAAGCTTCCAAGGCCCTGTCTTGCCTTTTATCTGTGTGAGTTTTAGAGGGAGATGTCTGCAGAAGGAGCCATGGGGTTCCTTGCTTCCCTCCAGATGGATGCCTTCAAAATCTCAACTGCTTGTAGCACCCAGGGAACCTGGAACTACCTCAAAGAGCTGCTTTTGTACAACTGGAGCCACATTGCATTTCAGGGAGATAACATCTTGTCTGATATAGGAGGGAAGAGCAGGCAAAGACTGAGCCCATTAACTGAAGTTACAGTGATATGAGGTATATATTCAAAAATCTGAACAACTAAGACTTAATAATTCTATTTCTCTGAGATCTCATGTGCTATTCCTTTTTGACACTGTATTTTCCAAAAGCAAATATTAAACAATAATGATAGGATAAAAGACTGTCTGCTGGAAATGTGCTTCCATAAGTGTATGCTCATAATTCTTAGTTTCAGCAGTATAGGTACTCTGGGACTCAGGGATATAAGCTGGTACCATAATTAGTGTTAACACTCTTTACATATGTAATTGCATGTGTTTGCATGGGGGTGAATCTCTAGAGTTACTGTGGCTGAAGAGACTTGCAGAAGAGAGTTGAAGGAGCACCACTGAGGGAAAATTCTGCAGCATCTCAAATGAAAAGGCATGCTGTGACTCTCTGAAGGTTTTAAAGACAGAATTCTAGATAACTAATACATTTAATTAGCAAAAAAAAAATGGAGAAATGCAGCATTCTGGCAGTAACTTTTCCACTCAGCAAGTCTTGCTAAGTGACTATATTAGTAATTGTTACTGGTTACTGATGATATCTCAATTATTGTTTATTTACGTGCATTCAAAATAGACCTCTGGCACTTGTTGAGTAGTCCTGTTGATCTGATCTTTTTAACAAGGACCATATATTAATTATTGCAGCAACTTGACAGAGCAACTTAGCAAATCTAAAACTGAATTTCTCCGCATCACCACCTGTTCAAGAAATATACAAAAATGTTAATTTTTATGTCACTGTATTAATTTTTATCTGCAGAGCTCTGAGTAGAGGTATTCATAGCTGCTGGACAAAGTTGTTTGACCCCTACACTGATGGAGAAAGACGTACTCAAAACCACTCAGTGGTTCAGTAAAACTTATCCCTCTGACCTGGAAATCATATACTGACATCAACCCCTTATTTCCTTTATTACTGTCCTATGTTCACTTTCTTGGGTCACTCCTGATTTTGGCTTTTAGGGTCTGGCCCTTTCCACAGCACTTTTCTCTTGCCCACATCCTACCACACAATTTGCACTCCATGTTCTCTTCTTCAGCCCTCCCAGTCCCCCTCTGGACATCTCTGCCACACTTTATGCAGGTAGATGATGTCCTTTTTGGTTTTGGTATGCTCAAATCCATCCATCTTACCACTAATTTCTCTTTTTATTGCTACTAATTCTTCAAAGAGTAGCTGCTCAGCTGATTGAAAAATAAGCCATGCCCACTGAAGATCCAAACTGTGAACTCATGGGCCAGACATTTAAAGCTCAGCGTAAGACTGTCCAACCAGTTTATTTTTCTGACATCGTTAAAAAATCGATACCTTCTGTACTATTATTTTTGCAGTGTTTCTTTATCACTCATGAAGTCTTTTAGCATTTAAGTCCCATTGGGCATCATTTGATGCTGAATGATAAAAACTACAGAGAAAGATGAGTTGTTTTTTTTAATAAAAACTAATTAAATTTAAGATCTGAATAAAATCAGAGGAAAAATATGGTTCAACCTCAAAACTATTGCATTCTGAACTAAATCTGATAGAATAGTACAGACAGATCTGAATACAGAAAAAGGGCCCACAGCTTTATGACAAATAACATTTTTTTATCTTCTAACATAGCTGTGTCCATAATTAAACTCCCAAACCTGAAAACCAAAGTGTGAAATGCCCACTAAGAATATCACTGAAGTAAATCATGAGACTATAACATGATTAGACACAAAATAGTCACTCATTAGAAAGGGGAAAAAAAATCCAGCTTTGTATTGTTTTTTTATCAGATTAGAAAGGAACTCCTCTGCATTCAGAACAGTACGAAAGTTTCATGTCCATAACAAGATGAAGAGATAAATAAAAACTGCTAGCCACTGGAGAGAGGTTATTTCTCATTCTTGTTAGTTAGACTGTAGAGATGATTTTGATCATCACCGTAAAGAATGACCAAATTCACCAGAACCCAATTTAATAAATTCACTGAATGTGTAATTGTTTCATCAAGCATGTACTGCCTACCAAGTGCTTTTCCCACCTTGTAAGGTCCCAGTTTGGCATCCAGTTTAAGGTCTTCCCCTGCTGATAGCAGTTCTGCTTGTGCAAGAGCACAACAACTGCTGAGCTGCAGTCTTGCCCTGTCTCCTCTGCTTAAGGAAAGTGTAATTATCCTCCCTGGGTCAGTAGGAAATTCCCCCAAAATAAATGTAAGTTGTGCACACATGTTGGGAGAAGCAGAGGCTCGTCAGTAGGACTGTCTGTCATACAACATCAAAGCTTTGAGCTGCTGTGCTTTCTCCTCTGTAAAATCCATCCAGGGGAATTGGGACAGAATTTTACAGAAAATACAGGAATGATTGAAAATAACCTTGAGCTGGAGGAGCTCCCAAAGAGGGATATAGAGAATAAACACAAGAGAAAATAATTGAAAAGGCAACTTAAGCATAACAAATCTGATGGCAATCTGCATCTTTCATGCAGTCTCTGCACATAAGATGATTTAGTTTGAAAGAAGAAACTGTCAGATCATCACTATCACAACTCCCATTGTTCATCATGCCTTTGTATATCTGCAAAGTCAAAACTTGTACAAAGGAGACCACACCTCACCTGAAATACTAAAGCTGTACCAAAAGCTGCTGAATGTATTTCCAAGGCGTGAAGGAATCTTAAATTGCAATATCTGTTAATCAAATGCCTTCTACTACACCATGAGCAGTTCACTCAACTCCTGAGATACAGACAACTACTGCAGGCATGAGAAAATCAAGTAAATGTCTTTGTTATTTTGCCATGGATTAACCCCCCCCCCCTTACACTGTAAGGAAACCTCCCAGGGAATGATAGAATACTTCATGTATGTGTTGCTGATCCAAGCTGCAAAAAAATGCCACCACCACTGAAGCAGAAACAGGAGAAAGAAACAATTGTCCATATGCTGCTCTTGGTTTGTGCTCAACATGAAATTTATAGTCTTTTTCTGTATCTCCTTTCCCAATCTACATACTTTAACCAAAGATTTTAAATTTCTTTGCTAATTACAAACAAAAAAAATGACTCAGGCACACTTCATGCAAATCTGCCACTTCAGTGGAGAACATGCCTGCACACAGTAATGGTGTGAAATTTCCAAGATACAAACAAATCAGAACACTTTCAATATAACATTAACAACAAAGCTTTGAGGAAAAAGGGATTAATGTTGCATTAGAGATGGTTAGCTTTTATTCTCTGCTCTGTTAGGACTTCACATCCTTGCTGATTTGATCTCTCTGGTTCAGCCTCTCCTCCACTCTCAGCTGCATGGGAAGGTTGGGGCAGGGGGAGGGAGGGTCACAAAACCAGGGTAAACAAAGCAGTGCCATGTGAGACAGGCAATTAATACCGTGGATACTGTTATGACTTCCTAGAAGGACTGCCTAATCATTTTAATTACTTAGTAAAAATTATTTAAATGTAGTTATTAATACTCTTGATTATTATATTTAGAACATGTTATTAATATGGTGGTCTCTGTTAACATACATCAGCTGGGAGCTGACACCTATACTAAAATCTCTTGAAGCTTTAAAGCAACACCAAGAAATTTGAAATGGATTTCTGTGAAAGAAAGATATCTCTTATAATACTCACACTATACATGCAACAGAGAAACAAGCAATATACTAAAGCAGAAAACTAGCATTTATCAGATCAGATTTGTGAATGGAGACCTGAGATAAACTTGAATGTAAAGCTCTGCTTCAATTCTGTCAGCATCTTCTGCTTCAATGTCTGAACTTCTAAAAATGATTCTTGACCAAAATTTTCATAATACTGAGGAGTGCGGAAAGGAAGGAAACAAACCATTTAATTTAATTTTCCATCAATAGGGTGATAAATTGTGCAGATGAGGGATATGTAACATTTTAATACATGCCATGTGCCTAAAGACTAATTGTATAAGGCTTCTCTTCCTAAAAGGTTAGGTTAATGTAAAGTAATTGCTAAAGAAAACCAGAGGGAGGAGAAAAACAGGAGCTTAGACAGGCCACAGCAGCTGATTTAGGTGGGAGTACACTCTGCAGGAAAGCAAAGCAAGTCATTATAATCCCAGAAAAAATGTAAAGGTAGGCTTTAAGAAAACCCTTAGGAAGTCAGATGTAGATAAAAAACTCCCTGTCT
The DNA here is from genome assembly GCA_013396695.1 of Sakesphorus luctuosus. Taxonomy (NCBI): domain Eukaryota; kingdom Metazoa; phylum Chordata; class Aves; order Passeriformes; family Thamnophilidae; genus Sakesphorus; species Sakesphorus luctuosus. The sequence goes on from VWZD01005774.1 coordinate 2,154,471, forward strand.
TAGTGACTGGAAAGTGGGAAATGCAGAGCAGGGAACCGGTGAACTGGTGTATAATATCTACATGGACAAAACAGAGTGTGCTGAGCTGACGTGGACCTGCTGGATGTTGGCTTTCAAACTCACTGCAGCAGCAAGGTCTACAGCAATGTAATTCCCTAGGTAACTTTTTGTTGCCCATTTTCAAAGAGATTTGTACCTCCTGATGTGTCAGAGAGTTGGAACTTGCCCAGGTCAGTTTCTCTCCACTGTCCCCTGTTCCTGTGTGCTTAGGTGTAGACAGCATGAAGTGCTGATTCCCTCCATGGAAATGTTTTATCTCTGTTCAAGTGAGCTGTGTTTTCAAGTAGTGAGGAGTATGGAGCTACAACTAGTAGGAACAGGTCAGACATTTATAAGTCCACAATGCCCTCATGACGGCATTGTTATTTTAGAGCCTTAGTAAAAAAAAGATTTCTCAGGTTTATTCTGTTGGTTGCAGTTAAATGACAGTGAAGTGAAGAAGGATTCAGGGAAACCTTTGAATCAGTGTGTAAAAATTATGATTCAAATAAAATTGTTTGGAATTCTTTCCAGAAAAATTAGAAACATTTTCTCCTAGACGCATGTCATACACTCCTCTATGTCTAGATCATATCTACACTTGTCTGGGTGTTGGTTTTTAAACAGAGAAAATAAATCAATAAGAGATCCAACTCTTGTGCTGTGTACAGCACAAACACTTAGGATGGCCTTGATTTAGGTTATCCTTGGCCATGAGCAGTTTGTTACCTAAGGCAATATACTTGGCCAAGCTCAGTCTATACATCAGATCTTCCTTCACCTAACATTGACCAGACACCTAAATTTTAAATGATCTAGGGCTTGTGAGATGAGTTTCCCTTGGCTAAACAAAATATTTCATGTAAGCACATTCTTAAAATGTTACAATAATAAGAAGGAAGATGAAAGAGAGGGCCAAGGGGTGACTTCATCTACTAACTTGAAAACTGTAAGGAAACAAGCAATTCCCTGCTGGCTTCAAACAGGATGTCTCAGTAATGGAATATGGAAGGAATTAGAGTGTGAAGGGGGTCTTCTGGTATTTCATCTGGGTGATGAAGGGAGAGTCCATTAAGCCCACAATAAAAGATTCTATCAGTGCTAGTGGCAGGAATTGGAGCATCTGCCGGGGCATCATGCATCCCAGAGTGTCCCATGTCTCCTGCCCAATACAGCCAGTTTTACTTCATTTGTAATTTAGTCTCTATATATGGAAATCTCAGTGTTTCCAAACTGGCTTCATTTATTTGCACTATGTCATCTGGTATAAAAAATAACTTTTTCTGTAGCTCAACAGAAGTGAAATTAATTTGTTTTTGTAGGTAGAGAACTCTGTTCAGAAATTGAAAGGCTTGTTCTCTGTGTATTTATATCTTGCATTATCTAGTTCTTTTTTAAGGGCATGACTGAAATTTAAATACCTTTTCTGCCTAGGATTTGTGAATAGCTTTCTTTTTTGATCAGTAATGGTTCAGAACCATTCAGCAGCTTTTCTTGGCTTTGTGATTTGCATGGTGGGGTTTTTTTGTAATTGGTTTTGATGCTTTTTCTAATTTGCTTCTGTGAATTAAGTCACTGCTCAGTACCTGCAATTTGTCCTTGGAAATAACATGGGCTTGCACTTGTTTAAAGAACCTCACACGATGCCATGGAAGAGACATGAGAAGGCAAACTAAGAAAATTAATGGACAGGTCTGTTGACCAGTCATGATCTTTGGTATTGCTTATGAATAGTAGCCATAATATGGTTATTTTTTCCCTGTTTCATGCACTTCAGACCCTATTAAATTTTTTTCTTCATCTGCACAGACATTCCACCAAGAAAAAACTATTAGTATGAGCAGAAATCTGTAAGGAACTGTGTTTTATTTAGTATGTCCAGTTAAATCTCAGGTTGGAATTATTCTGCCTCTGACACCTGTGAAAAACAACAAGGGGCAATTTTTCCATTTTCAAGTAATTTGCAAACCCATTTACTGCTCACATAATAAATGGACAAGGTTATGAAGGGAACATTTTTTAGCAAAGTTTGTTCTTTCACTGTATGGTGTTACAAGTGAGACTGGGAAAGCCCATTTTAAAAAAGTGTCTGGTCATTTAGACGTATTATCTTATTTCACCTGCCTGCTGGACACCTTGAAAGGTTCAGTGATAATGAACAAACAGATCCAGTGCTGAGCAAAGAGTACATCTTGTCTAGCTGGTAGCAGCAAGACACCATTACTCTGCAGTGGATTGTCTGGCAGAAGAAAATGCAATGCCTGATTTGTCACCATTTTCCATTAGCTTTTGCCCACCCTGTACTGCTGCTGAGTTACTCAGAGCCTGGAATAGCACCTGGTGCTACTCTCCAATGGAAACAGAACATGCAGGAATGAAAAAGAGAGATGATCACAGTAGTCACAGAGCACAGACCTCTCAAGCCTGACTAATTACAGTCATATTGTGCTTCAAACAAAAAAATTTATGTATGCTTCTATATGTACACACACAAATGGGTTTGCATCAAAAAATCTCACTGAAATAAAAGTGTCCTGGGCACACAGAACAGCTAGTCCAGTATCCTCAAAAGTGTGCTGGAAGGTTACTGCAATTTCCTTTCCAGACATCTGCCACTTCCAGCCTCCTTTTTAAGCAGATGAAAACCAATGGAGCCAAACGATGATGAAAAGTTGTAGGGGCAATGCGGTTAACACTTGCCTCCTTAGAAAGTGAAAATGTGATTTTTTTCATCGTGAGTATGTTACCAGGGCAGCAGCCACAGCACTGCAGGGCCAGCACTGCGCTGAGCCAAGGCTCTGCTGCAAGAGCATCCTGGAAGAGACAGCGCTGGAGCTACTGCTGGAAGAGCTGGCTGAATGGAAATGGGCAGCCTACTTTGGTGAGGAAGCAGGTGGTTTTATTGAAATGTATGAACAAAAACATTTTGAAAGGAGGAGGTTGAGTTACTCATGGCTGAAATGTTTATTCAGCCTTTGATGGGAAAACTTTTGTCCAACACATTATTCACTGGTACTATACAAGCACTTCTGTAAAGAATGTGTTTAGTCACACTGTCTTGAAATGGCAGAATGCCGGATTTACTCCAACATTTGAGAATATGTGAGGTCATGTATATTATCAGAAGACTTTCTGTGTGTACTGAGATCCAAGCATGTATAACACAGCTCATCCATCTTTCCAAGAATTAGTTTTCCATGCAAGAAATGTGGATAAAATATTTCTCAGAGCAGTGAGAAAATAAGGGTTTGTGATGTGGCTATTACCTGTGACCAACAATCTTAATATTAGTTAGTTGTTGTGTAAGTTAAGTGAAGAATCTTCCCAGAATAATCTTCAAATAATAGCTTGAAACTTTAGTTTTCTTTTAAAGTTTTTATAACTCCACCTAAACATCTGTATAAATGCAAACATTTACAAGAGAGCTGTGAGAGGCAGTCCAGCATTCATTATTGTGCCATAATAAATAAATTCACTATTGCAGGACTGTGCATGATGAATACGGATTTTATACACATGGATGTGATTAATAAAAATGACAAGTTCCGTAAATATAGGAGAACATGTATTTTACACTATTTGTGGGTAAATTTGTCACTGCAGTAACAATAGTTCTATTGCTGAAATGATTGGCACATTCAAAGTACACACCACTAAGCACATCAGCAAACAGAGAAGCATTGCAAGGCATCTCCAAGGGGAATGGCATAGTACATACATTTCTGTATCCAATCATATATATCTGATAATTCTTGTCCCCTTCATTTCCACTTTCTTTTGTAGAAAGCTCCTGGGGCCACAGGTTAGTCTAGAAAAAATCATTCTGTTGTGTTGCTGGATGCAATAGTAATGGAAACCTGAACATATTTCAGACACATCTGTAAATATTAGGAGTTAAGCTCCTGCTTCACACATCATATATTCAGCTCTTTATAATACTCCAGTTTGACTATCCATCTACCCAGTCTGATCAATTATTAGACTATTCTTCCTTTGTAGCCCAGACAAAATTTAGTAAGGGTCTCTCTCAATGACTCTCTGACTCACTAACCTTTTTTCTCCCCCTTTGCTGCCAATGCATTAATTTTAAAATGGAAGACCTAAATACAGTTGTGTAGTTTAGTGTGTGAATGTTGACTGGAAGTATTTGGTCACAATGATATTGCTGCAGTGTGCTACCACAAAGTATAAACACCAACCAGCTCACCGATCCCATCTCTGAATGAATGAGATGGTGTGTTTGCAGCGATAAAGAATGGCTAGATGTCTCTCACTGCGCATCACTGCTGGCTCTGCTCTTGAACAAATTTCAGTCAGTATTGCACAGTTGATGCCAGATATGCTACAGAGATTTAATGCAGTTGAAGACCTGTCTAACAGACTATTGTTCCAGGTGGTGGTTAGATAGAAGGCAGAATGTACTGGGACTTACCTGGCTAAATAACATGTTCACTGACATGTGGATCATCTGGGATTTCTGTGGTAATTGGTGGGAAGATGAGGCAAAAGGCTCTTTGTGACACAGTTGGGTGTTTGGGGCAATAAGCAGTGAAGTGGGACAGACACAGTCAGATCTCAGGTCTGCCAGCCTCAAAATAAATATCTCTTCTGTAATGTGGCAGAGTCCTGAACCAGATCCTTTATACCCTAAATAACAATCCTAGCTAACCAGCCAGGGAGGCTTATCATTGGCTGGCAGAGAAGTATTTTGGCACATCTTTTTCTATCAACAGTTTTGGTGTAGAGTGAAAGCAAAACCCAAATCCTAGAACTTGCCCCCAAATGGAGCCAACAACCAACTCCAGACCCTCATGCCTTCCGCTGCCTCAGTGCAAATCAACTTCAACAGGTTGAAGTTACTACAACCTGTGTGAAAGAAAAGTTAAAGTCAAGTGCCTATTTGTTATGATTAAGCAATACAGAAGAGATCAAAGTGTTTCGTAGGGGGACCACGATAAGGCAGACACTGTCACAAAAACTGTGAACAACCACAATGGCTTCAATCCAATCCTTCATTCTTTCAAGACATCTGCTGTCTTTCACAGGCTTTTCTGTGAAACATTTTTAAGCCACAGACTTCTGGCAAAATGCACATTTTGATTACAAACTGGATTCTCTCATGAATGTTTGCCAGCCTATTTGCATAAAATGTCTCGTCACTAAAATGAAGGTGAGAAAAACAATGATCAATTTGTTTTTCACCAAGAACACTCCTTAGCACATTAGAAACAAAGGTGAAATTCCAAGCTCCACTTTCAAAATAGTCACTAAGAAAGGAAAATTTTGCAAAATATGCAGAAATGTATAAAAATAATAACAGTGTAATAAGGACACAAAATTCCAGAATATTTGCTGGAGTTTTAATTGCAAGCAAAACAAGTGTTGTCATGTTTTCTCGAATTTTGTCTTGTGCAGTTTCAGTCACACAGAACACCCACCTACCATTGCACCTCTGATCAGAGAGATTACATGCAGGCCATCCCTCTTCAGAAAGTCAGATAAAACTTTTTATTGGATCTTTATTGTAACATCATGAGGCAGCTCTGGTAGGTCGATGGGATGAAAATTTTCAATTAACATATTTGAAAGAACTTGTTTATACAAGACACTGGAAGATCTATGGCCCAACTTAGTTTAGTTTGTTTTCTGAAAGTCATATCCAGATTTGGTAACACATAAAGCTAATTATTTGTGTATTCAGACCACTTTAAATGAGGAAGGGTAATCCTTAATTTAGCCTAGAAAGAGTAAAATAAAGTCTTAGGGCCATACTTTTATAATTTCACAGTTGTTTTGTTAACATAAAAGGAGAAGTTTTCCCTGCTGCTTCAGTTAAGTGCCAAAGCATTTGAAGAAAACAAAAAGATCCTGATTCTTGGCACTTTTTATGACATGAATACTATTATTGCCAGTGTAAGACAGTAAAAATAACAGATTATTGCAATACAAAAAGTGCAAAAAGGATGCACCATCTATCATTGTCCCAACTGATTTGGGACTATTACTCCTATATCCCTATCTCTCTTCCTCCTGACCATCATGCAGATTCTGCAAGTAAACAAATTCTTCTTAGCCTTTGGTTCCATGAACATCTCCTGATGTTGTGTGAAGCTCTTGTACTGGATTACAATGTTTTTTTGTTTAGGAACTTTGGGGCACCAGAGAATTAAAAACAGATTAAAAGCAGCCAGGATGCTGTTATGGGTGGTATTTAGTGGCTGTGAACAGAAAGAGAACACCTACCCCCACCCCCCAGCCCCGTTCCTTTCAGAGCCAATTTCCACCCTTGGGTAGCAATAGAAACTTTGCAGAGGTTTTGAATAAACAGAATGAGGTAATCAGATATGTGATAAAATCTCTCTGCTCTGCCAAAAGCAAGCAGCCCACTCCTCAATGAAATGCACTCACCTGTGAATGATGTGGTACCTCTGCAAATAATCCAAGGAAAGCGCCAGCTCACAGATGTACAGCTTAACAGTTCCTTCATTAAAGTGGACATTCTGCTGCAAATGGTAACGCAAGTCTCCTCCGAGTAAGAGATCAACCACCATAAACATGTCTTCTTCATCTTGAAAGGAATACCTGGAAGAAAGAGTTATAGCTGAGATCTCAGGGTTGATCGTGTAGTCACAGCTGGGACTTGGGGTGGCTCTCATTAAGATCTGCTCATGGCAAGACCATGATTTGTTCAAAAGGCATTCTCACTGATGTGATCCAATTCTGCAACCAGACTTTGACTCTGGTGGGATGCTGCATATTCAAGTGTCATGGTTTAATCCGAATGACAACTAAGTACCATGCAGATGATCAGCCACTTCACCTTCCCCCAGTGGGTTGGGGAGGACAATAAGAAGTAAGCAAAACTTGTGGGTTGAGATAAGAATAGCTTAATAATAGAAACAAAGTAAAAGTTATAGTATTATTGATAATAACATTAATAATAATTGTAAGGAAAAGCAGAGAGAGAAATAAAACCCAAGAAAAACAAATGATGCACAACACAATTGCTCACCACCCCCCGACCGACATCAAGGCTGTTCCCCAGCAACAATCGACCCTTCCTATCCAAATGCCCCCAGTTTATACTGAGCAAATCCCCCCAGCTAATCCCCCCAGTTTATCCCCCCAGTTTATACTGTGGTGTGGAATATCCCTTTGGCCACTTTGAGCCAGCTGTCCCAGCCATGCTGCCTCCCTTGTGCAGCTCCTCACTGGCAGAGCAAGAGCCACTGGGAAGTCCTTGCCTTAGGATAAGCACTACTGAGCAACAGACAAAACATCACTGTGTTATCAACATTATTTCCATACTGAATTCAAAACACAGCACTCTTCTTCTGAGAAGAAACTAATTTTATCCCAGGTGAAACCAGGATATTAAGGCAAGCAGAGCTGGAACTGCTGCCATACTACTGTCTTATTTTGACCATATATTAACACCTGAGTGTTGATAAAACAATATTTAAAATACCTCTCAGGTTTTTACATTTTTTAAATAACCATATCCTCATTCAGTTGACAAAATGGCTTACAAAATAGTAGCAATAAAATGGAAAGCCTTGAAACACACTTGGTATTCACACACATCCAACTACAGTTCAGTGCCTATGGAAAGTATCCTGGCAGTTTCAAGAGCTGCTGTCCCAGGGGCATTTTCCAGATTCAGTAAATATACACAATGTTCTATTAGCTGGGTGTTTGTTACAGCTTGCAGCATAGCTCCAAATTCAATAAGAAATAAAACCGTAATTTTACTGCCTAACAATACATATTTTTTTCCAGTCAGCAACTCATACCTTATAAAATGACAGTCTTCATGCTTACTAACTGAATTCTTCTGGACACTTTCCCAGAACTGCCTGCTGAACACTCTGAGGACCAAATTCTGATCTGATTTAAATCCTGTAAATCCAAAGATGTAGCCAGCCAATATATAGTGTATATATAAATGTATAGTGCTTGGGCAAGCAGGAATTTCCATGTGTTTCTACTTACCTTGGCTATGCTGCCACAGCTCTGTTTATTTCTGGTCTGAGTGAATTAACAGAAGGTCTCTGGATTTAATTTCTGAACAAAACTGTCTAAGATACAGTATTTTAGATTTCCCAAATGGAGAATGGTGAATACCTCATTTCTCATGTGAAATCACTTTTTTCCTTAGATATTGTCTTAGAATGAATCTTGATATGAAGTTATATTATCGTATACCAGTTGTGGATATGAACTGTTGAGAGGTGATCCAGAAGGACACTACTTCTTCCAGCACCTTTTCTCCCATGAGGTGTGTAATATATGTTGGTTACAGAAGTGATTCAGTTCTCCTGAACTGTAAAATTTAGGCTAAGGAAATGAAAAAGAGTGAGATTCCAGAAAATTTGTGCCC
>VWZD01005774.1:2162934-2194159 GCA_013396695.1 Sakesphorus luctuosus
CCCCAAGCAGAAAAGTCTATATTAGATTATTTTAATTGACAGTTACGTATGGTTTCACTTTCATTCCCAGGCTTGCACTTACTGAAATGAGGCACTGCTTAGGGGTTGTCACAGATGGTTCATTTTGAATTTAAATGCTTGCTATTCTTTCTGAACGCAGTTCTGAGAAGCAAATGCCTCTAAGTATTCTGCTCTTCTGTTGCATTTCTGTCTGACTGCCAAATGCCAGGAGGGGAAAGTCATTTTATTTGCATTAAGCTTACTTCTCAATAAGTCAAATCTCTGAAGCAAAACAGTAAAGTAGGTGGCACATGGTGTCTGTTCACCTCTAGAGATACAGAATTTTGTGACACAGACACACACACACACACCCCCTAAAAAAATCCCAGAAGGCTTCAGTTATAGTCAAATCCCCCCAAATACTGTGCATTACTGAGTCTGGAGCAATTGCAGAAGCAAAGCTTAAATACAGAGTTATGTTTAAGATTTTTTTTTGACACTTTTGTTGTTTTAAGTGAAGAAGTATAGCATTGAACAGAGGTAGAATAACCATCATAGAATGGCTTGGGTTGGAAGGAATCTTAAAGATCATCTAGTTTCAACTCCCCTACTGCAGGCAGGGGCACCTTCCTCTAGAACAGCTGGTTCAGATCCCATCTAACCTGGTCTTGAACTTTTCCAAGGATGAGGCATCCACCGCTTCTCTGTGGAACCTATTCCAGTGACTCACCACCATCTTAGAAATGTTATTTTTCCCCTTCAGTTACTGCCTGAGTAAAGTGTAGATTTTGTTTGGTTCCTTTTCATATATATATAAAACAAAATTCAAAATGAAATTTGAAGATTGAAAACTCTACTTAAATGGTAAGTGAAATAGTGTGTCTAGTCTGGGACTAAAGAGCACTTCTGGTGTTTCAAATCATATGATATGTCAACAGAAATGGTTCTGATGAAACTCTAGTCTTGAGATATAAATGTCCTGAATCATTTTTTTCAGGCAGAGGGTGAAGGCAGGGTAAAGAGTGACTGCTGTGAAATTGCTTTTAAATGTAATGACTACTCCCTTTTCTGGGTAAATAATGTGTTTCTAAGTGTACTCATGAATATTCAGTCTAGACAAAAGACTCATCAGAAGGATCCTGAAATAAATGTGAAATCTGTTCACACCCAGGTGAATGCTGACACTTGGTAGAACTGGATTTTCACTCCAAGCATGTATTTCTGCTGATGCACTCTGGTGTTCTGTGCTTGTGAGTGGGGAGTTGTGGTCCTTTGTCATGTCCCAGGCAAACTTCAAGTGCATTCGTGAATTGTTAATAATTTAAAACAGAGATTAAAAAGCTGAACCAGAAGAGCTGTTACTCTGTCTCATTTCATTACTGAGGGAATTAATACTCTTTGAATAGAAGAGCATGTCTACAGCCAGGTGTGGAGAGTTGCTTATTAGTTCTGCTTACACTCCATAACAACATAGGAGCAACCACCCCAGATCAAACTAGACACCTGCCCAGCTTGGGAGTCACCAGAGAGCAGATATTCAGTGAGCAAAGAACACTATGGAGATAGATAAAATCTTCTTCCAGGGCTCAACCAGTCTCCATCCATTCACTGCCCTAGGACTCTCAGGGACTTCAGCATCTCTGGGAATCCAATCCAGGCTAGGATGACAACAGATGGGTTTTGTCCAGGGACTGTCAGACTCGTTAGTGAATGATTGGTCTCCTGCGGCTATACCTTACCTCTCAGGTAAACATATTAAGTGTGATCCCAGACAGAGCAACAAGGCTTCTAGAAATGGCTGTACCTCTAGAAGTATTTTGAACCCAAACAGACAAAACAAACAGAAACAAAACAAAATGTCACCACCAAAACAAACAAACAAACAAAACCAACAACAACAATAACAAAAGAAAAAGAAAAAAGAAACCACCACTACAATAAAACACCACCAGAACTACACTGGAACATATTCAGAAGTATAGCTAATATTTGCACTAAGCAGCCTTCCTGCACTGGACACTTTTCAGACACAGGACACTTTTGGCTGGGCCATCTTGTCCAGACCATGATTTTCCAAAACAGGTTAAATCAGATGATCCCTGAAGTCCCTTCCAACCTGGTATTCCATGATTCTGTCATGGAGAACAGGTCAGTTTTATTTTGATGCTCAAGTTAGAATGATGCACACCAAGACGCAGCTGTTGAGAAGTTCCATATATCCTCTCTGATGTTCTGCTCCTTAACTCAGAGCCAGAGTTCTGTTTTTTTCATTTGTGCTGATATATCTCTGAGGTAACGCCGCTGATTCTGTCAGAAGTGTTGAGTATAGGGGTGTAGTTAAAATATAAACTGTATAGGCACAATTTGATTCCATCTCTGGATTCCATCACACCTGACACACATCATTATGCTAATATTACACCCATGGTCGTGGATAATGGTGTCTTCCCTGCACAGTCGATCCATTTAAGTCAAACCAGCCTAGATGGTTTTGCTCTGCCTGGAACAGACCACAGTGCAATTAAAGATGTTGCAAGACCATTCTAAGACATTTTCTGGATGGTAAAGTTCATCCCAGTGAAACTATGTGTCTACGACCCAGATGAGAGCTTGGGGATGGCAAACAGCAGATCACTGGGCCATATAGGTACTCCACTAAGTGGATCCTGCAGCTATTGATTTCTAAGCTACTGAATGCAGAGCAGGAGTTTCTCCAGGTCCTGCCATGCGTCTGAGTAGCAAATGGTGTTGCTCCTTCTCTGCACTGGGGACTCATAGGTCTTCATGTACCAGCTTTTACAGGTTTGGTTTGTCATGGTCGCACGCAATCTTGTTCTATGTCTCTCTTCCTTAAAGAAATCCAGTATTCTTCCTTCTCATAGGAAATTAAATATTACCTATAGCTTCTTGTTTTTTCAATATTTCAATAAATAAGAGCCTTTGATTTATTGGTCTAGGAACTGAAATGGACAACAACTGAAATGCTGGCCATGGGAAAGAGGAATCTTTGAAAATGTTGCTGCAGGTTGTAGAGGGGCTGGTGAAAAATCAGCCCAGTGGAGATTAGTTTTTGAGTAAACATTGTAATTTTACTTTTTTAAGCTTCTTATCCACTCAAAGGCAAATGACATACAAAAGGGCTGATTGGTTTTTGAAGTAAAATCAGAAGTTATTTGGGATTTTTATGTTAATCAGGTAACTGAGAAATACCTACTGAATGAATTTTAGCATTTTGACTTGAATACTGATTGATTGATATAGAATACTAACAATACATTACTAACTTACTTGAAAGACAAAATTACAATGCCCCTTGAAATGAAAGAGTAAATGACTTGGAGTAGTAGGTTTTGTTTGTTTCTTAAATAGTGTCATGACCCAGTTATAAGAATGCTGTTCTAATTACAGACTCAGAGTCTGCTTTCTCTTGGTTGAAGAAAATTTTTAATGCATTAGAATAATCTTTCTCCAAATTAAGATAAAATAATAATGCCCATAGCAATAGGGAATTGAATTTTTTACTATCTTCAGACTGGAAGATAAACTACCATTAAACAAAATCCTCCATGAAAACACACCTAAACAAAGCATTCTTTGAATAAGTTATATCTGTTTCCATATTTTTATCTGTATATTTGTTTAAAAATATATATAATTTTTCCATTTATATCATATTTGTATTTATTACTTGTATCTATCTCTTCATAAAAACAGTTATGGATACATTATTAAGATCAATTTTTCCTCCTTTCACTACTTTTTCTTAGTTAACTAGGGCAATTTTTCATTGAAATCCTGCCAGATGAGGCACCCAGTATCCAGATTTCTTCTTTCATATGTATTACCTGGGGTAAAAGGACATCATGATGGATATTTCATATATGACTTACATATTAAAAACACTTACATATTACAAAACTTTCATCATTAACCCCCCAAACCCCTTCACAAACCTGAGGTAATCAGTTAAAGCAAGATATGCACAGTTCATACATTCAACTCCTCTGCTTTCTACCGAATATGACAAGTGATTCATCCTTGGTATCTCCTAATTACAAAGTTAAATCATGATCCTTTTCCAGTTTTCCCCTGGTAGCATTAAAGGGAGGTGGTAAATTTTTCAGTGACATAAAGCCCAGGCTAGTGACTGTAGATTTTCCCAGTGTAGATGTAGATGTCCCAGGACAGTGTAAAGCAGAGAGCTGTAACAGCTATAGCTATCTCATGGGGAAATATGCCAGGAAACTGTGGATCCAAAAGGTTGGGGAACCCTGTTTTGGAAGGTCAGCAAAGCTGAAAATTGAGACTTTTACTTAAGGGCAAGCTTTTGAATGAAGATCTGCTTTCTGCTCAAAAACCAGGGTGAAGCTACATGTTACCAAAGCTGATTCTGCTTGGCTTTCAGATGCATGAAACAAATTTTCACCAGCAAAATTGTCACTGACTTGCTCTGGTTTTACTTTATATATAGCTCTACATGACTGCTAATTTAATGGAGTCATCTTGCTACATTGATAAACAGAAGAAATCAATGCTACAGCTATATTTGGATAATAAAGATGACCAGTGAATGTCATAAATACACTGAGCCAAGACTGGATTCTGCCACTTGCACAGAATAAGAATGCATCAAAACTGGTTCTAAATAGAGAGAAATGCAGAATTCTATTAGAGTCTCTCTAGGAAATAAGTGAAATGATCAGGGCAGAGCACTCTCAAGCCTAGGCAAGGAACAGCAAATGCAGATGCAGATGAGGAAGGTTGAAACAGGGATGTGGCTGCCCAGCTGCACTACCCTCTCACCCTTCCAGCACAAGTCCTGCTGTGGGAGCTTTCCCAGTTCTTCTGCTTGTCCTTGAAGGGTTTGAGGGCAGAGAAAATTCCTCTGAACTCTCATACATAACATGAAGAAGTAGCAAGTACCGAAGTGCCAATAACAAAATTACTAAAATTATTGTTCCAAATAACTAGGATCCTATATCTAACTGGCTTGTGATCTGTACAAACAGAGTTTATATACAAGGGGGTTTATACTTTTCTGGGATAGAAAATCAGCATTCTATCTTTCATTTACAAAGTAAAACATACTGCAAAATATAGCATACAGAATTTTTACTCTTATTTATGCGAAAGAAGTAAAAAATGGAACAAAAATTAGAAAAGGAAAAAGAATTGATAGCCTGTATGTAGCTTGTGACAAGCAGGATGGTTCAGGTAGCAGGAAAATATACACTGCTTTTGTGTGAATATATAGTAAAAAAGCAATTGCAAAATTAGTAAAAATTCAGCTATTTAGCCTCCATATCTAAGGAATTTTCTTCTTGGAGTTGGTAAGAAAGTATGTTAAAAGCTAGCACAATTAACAACATTTATATGCTATAGATTATGCCATATAAAATGTTTGGTTGTTAAAGAAAAATAAAACCTCTATGACATTGAGATATAACATAGCACTCCATACTTATAATTCAAAGGTATGACCAATTAATGAAGAATCAATTTATGACATTACAGGCAACTTGCATCATCATTATGTAGAGCAATGAATTATCCTGCAATTAAGATACAAGTAGAAGGTGTAATTACTGGTCCTTGTGCCAGTATTTCTTGATATGCTTACCATGCTCTGTTTTTAACAGTCCAATTTGTGTAATTACGTTATAGAATACTCCTCATCCACTGTTAAGCACGTGTTAAACAATAGGTTTACCCAAGACTTGCCATATTGAAAAAGAATAGGTCACCTAAATGATTGAATAATTTGGCATTTGCCAAAGTACTGTACACTGAACATCTAGGCAGAGAAGATAAATAAACATCTAAAACTCTCTTGTACAGGTATGGTGGAATATAATATAGGTTTAATATAAGCTTGTATAAGTATAGGTGATAAAAACAGCAACTTTGATTATTCATACACCAAATCATTACAAACTTGCCTGTGCTGACAAGGTGTGCTGAAAACTATTGCACCCACTGTGATTAGGAATAGCAAATACTTACCTCTGAATTATGTATTTCATAAAATGGGGTATCCAAGCCAGACAAATTAATGTCAAGTTTGTTTGTTATGCCAGCCAAGGACAAGCCTCAAGAGACAAAGCTTCAACATTCAGGAACTTCATAAATACAAGTATGCAAGTATTAAGAAGGTATGTTCGAAATGTTCCTTTATAATGCCTGTTTTGCTTATGTTTCAATAGATTTCTTTGTTCTTAAGAAAAATAAACAGTAGCTACTGGAATTTGAAATTTGTTCTTCCAAAATATTTAATAGAAGTCTATTGTTGGAAAGAAATGGAAATAAGTTTATTTCCAAATTCAGAAAGACAAGAGTCATATCTCCAAATGCTGTTAAGAGCAAAGGACAATTGCCTCCTTTATTCTTCCTATATTTCTCTAAAAATAAATAAAAATATCTTTCGAGATTATGTAAGAAAACTTTTGAGAACAGGGAAGTTCTTCTGTAATGAATTGTTTATGCTTTTTTCAAATACCTTCTCAAATTCTATTTAGCTCTGATGTGACCAAATGGGACAACTAAGAAAAATGCCTAAATAAAAAATAGCCTGAAATTAAGTTGAAAGATGACTTGAATTTCTATCTCAACAAAGATAGTAAGAGACATGTCACAGACTTATTAGTATAGTATATATTCATACAACCAACACCACTAGCTCCCATTCAGCCAAGGGTTATCCTTTAGAGACAGTTTAGTATTCATCTCCACATAGAGGAAAAGTCTTTTACTCCCTCCAGGAGGTTAAGAAGACCACAAACCCTCTCTGATGTGAGAAAGAGCTGTTCATCATCTGGACATAGGGCAGCAGAGTGCACTTGCAGCCCCAAAAGCCAACTGTATCCTGGGCTTCATCAAAGACAATGGGACAGAAGGTGGGGGGGAGGCAATTATGCCCCTCTACTCTGCTCTGGTGAGACCTCACATGGAGTGCTGAATCCAGCTCTGGCTTTCTCAGCACAGGAAGGACATTGAACTGTTGGAGTGAGGAGCAGGGCCACCATGTTGATTAGAGTGATGGAGCACCACTCCCATGAGGAAAGGCTAAGACAATTGGGATTGTTCAGCCTGGAAGAGAGATGGCTTTGGAGTGACCTAATTACAGGCTTTGAGTACCTGAAGAGAGCCTACAAAAAAGATGGAGAAATTCTATTTACAGGAGCATGTAGTGACAAGGCAAGGAGAAAAGGCTTTAAATTGACAGAGAGTAGGTTTACATTAGATATAAGGGAGAAATTCTTTACTGCAAGAGTGGTTAGACCCTGGAGCAGGTTGCCTCTAGAAGCTGTGGATGCTCCATCCCTGGAAGTGTTCAAGGCCAGATTTATTGGGGCTCTGAGAAACCTGGTCTAGTGAAAGGCACTGCTGTACACGGCAGTGGTGTTGGAACGAGACAATCTTTGAGGTTCCTTCCGCTGTCTTATGATTCTGCGATCATTCCCATATGCACTGTCACATATGCATTTGTCTCAGCTCATCACAAGATACACAACCATGCCACAAGCCGCCAGTGATGAACAGTAATGAACTAAACATGTAAAAGCAAAATGCAAAATAAATAACTGTTGTTTGTTGTTTTACTATGCACTTCACTTTCAGCTGATGAAATAAACTTCATTACTATATTTTTGCATGTGCAAACTACAGATTATCGACCAATGTTGCTTTAAACTCTTTATGTTCTTTACGATCATTTGAGATGATTTGCCTCAGAACAGCCTTTTCTTTTTTTTTACTTTTGCACCTGACTCTAATCAATCAATGCTTTGCTCTACCTAACAAAAACTTCTTTATTTCTGCCTCTGATTTTCACATGTTAGGGGAGGAAGAGGTCATTCAGGATGTGAGTTATTGTTATAACTGTAGATAGTGAATGAGGGCAGGTTTAGATTAGATATTAGAAATGAATTCTTTCCTAAGAGGCACTGGAACAGGTTGCACAGAGAAGGGTGAAAATCTAGGTTGGATGGGGCTTTGAGAAGCCTGGGCTAGTGCAAGGTGGGCCCCTGCCCATTGAAACTGGATGATCAATAAGGTCCCTTCCAACCCTAACCATTCTATGAGAGTATGGTATTTTTCTTGTACTTAATCATGGTGTCTCCTGTGATATGGTACAGAAACCATGAGAGAAACCATGTGATTAAATGTAGGTGGTCATCTACTAAATAAGAAAGAATTCTTACTGTTTGCTATTCCTCTGGGGTTAAAGAGCTTAGATTCAGGGTTTGCACATGGCCCATGATCCTGTGAGATCTTTTACACTGTGATTAAGTAGCATTCACTGAATATTAAGATAGACGTATAGAATAATTTTGGATGGAAGAGCTCACCAGCACCCAACAAATCCACTCTTCTGCTCAAAATAGGACTAATTTTGACTAGGACAGATTGCCCAGGATCTTGTCCAGGGCAGTTTTGAAAATCTTCAGGGATGGGAATTGCACAGCCTCTCTAAGAAGGTTCCAGCCACTCAGTTTTGCAGAGACTTTTTGCTCATATCCTGTTGGTATTTCTCTTGCTGCACTGTGTCACTTACGTCACTCATCCTTTCAGTGTATGTGAGCTTTTCTCCCCCTGCAGATATTGCCATCTTTATGCCATCACCACCACACCCTTGGGTATGGAAGGCTGTAATTAGTTCCCTTCCTCAGCTCAGCAGCACCCTGTCCCAGCTCTGCTCTCTAACCCAGGAGCAATGATATTTCTTCAAATCCTGTAGACAAGGGCTGAATGAACTTGTTCCAACGCACACCACTATGTGAGGTAACTTTTGAGACAGTAAGTAACATTAGTTAAAACCTTCACAAGTGTTTGTTTAAAACCTAGAAAATCTCAGACAAATAGGATGAATTTGTGGCACAATTTGAACAATCAAAAGTAGAAAAAAAAAGCCATGCAGACACACTGCTAGCAAGCACTATGATTCTGTCAACAATTTTTTCTCATGTATTAAGTGCTCTGTTTTTCCAAGTGCTCTGTCTCTGAAAGTGCTTTCTCATAATTTGTTTTTCAGGACAAAATTAATTACTTTTCTGGCTCATTTGCTCAAATACTTGTAGACTTAATGGCACAGTCTCATGATAAAGTCTGTGTTTTCTCAAACATTATTAACCAATGATAAAGTAAGACTTTCAAATGAATGCAAAATAGGCTTGTTTCTCAGTCTATTTGTTTAGGATTTTTACCAGACTTGGATGCAATATCATAAAAGCTCATTTTAATTGTTCTGCTATCACAAAAAGAATGGAAGCTTTCACCAGCTTCACTCAGTTTTATTCTCTGAGACCAAAGTCAGCTTCATTATTCATCATTTTTTTTCTAAGTGTTTTATCTTTCATATATCTTTTGTTAAGTGGATGAAAGAAAAGTCTCCACTAGCTCCTGTTCTATTTATAGCCTTCTTTAAAATAGGTACATCACAATTACACGAGAGCTCTATTCTGGTTGAATGAATTAGAGCATATATAGAAGGCACTTGGGATTCTTTGATACTCTCATCTGAATGCAGCCTCTAAAATCCATTCAGCTGTGTTGGAGATGTGCTATGACTTGGCAAATGTTCGCCAAGTTCTTCATTATCACTTTGTGTTACTATCACTGCCAATTTATAGCACTTCATATGCACATGGCACTACAGCAGTAGCAATTATGTGTATAGTGCCAACTAGTCTCTCTTGTCCCCTGCTTGTCTCAAACACTTCCAATTAAAGCAAGCAACAGACAGCTTATGTGATGAACTCAGGGAAGCTACTCACATACACAAGTGCCCCTATACTAATATAGGAAACAGCTTGCCTAGAAAAGTAGGTTCTTGGGGAAATTGTGGGAAGGAAAAAGCTCATTTGGAATAATTGACTGAAAACATGAATCCCATTGGAGATGCAGGTTCAAAGCTCCGTCCACAACTTGCAAAGCTTGATATATTTTTAAATTATAGAATCCTTATTATTATAGAATCTTTTAGGTTGGAAAATACCTCTAAGATCATCAAGCCCAACAGTTAACGCAGCACTGCCAAGTCCATCACTAAATCATGTCCTTAAGAGCCACATTTCCATGTGTTTTAAATACCTCCAGAGAAGGTTACTCAACCCCTTCCCTGGGCAGCCTGTTCCAGTGCTTGATATGCTCCATCCAGATAAGTATAAAATCAAGCAAAGGAAGTAGGAAACCAGCATGGATGAACAGGGAGATCATAACTGAGCTCAAATAGAAAAAAATAAGTGTAAAAGAGGTGGAAGTGGGAGCAGGTGACCTAGGAGGAACATAGTGTTGCCATTTGAGCTTGCAGAGAGGCTTAGGAAAGCCATGGCTGACCTGCAGATAAGTCTGGCAAGATATGTGAAGGACAAGGAAAACCTGGAGCAAGAAAGACCCAGGTGGAGAATGACCAGGTGAGAGAGGACTGACACGAGCTGAACATAGATAAATACTTGGATCCTGATGGATTGCACCCATAAATGCTGAGGGAGCTGCCTAATTTAATTTCAAGGCTGCTGCCAAATATGTTTGTAGGGTCACAGCAGTTGGGAGAGGTGCCTGAACACTGGAGAAAAGGTGATGTCACTCCTATTCTAAAGAAGGGCAAGAAAGAAGATCTGGGGAACTGTTGACAGGTCAGACTCACCTCAATCCCAAGGAAAGTGAAGAAGTAACTAATCCTGAAAATAGTTTTCAAACACATGAAGCACATGAATGTAATTGGTAGTAGTAGTAACAAATTGACAAAAGAGAATCTCTTGAAGTTCAACAAGGTGAAACATGCAACCAAAGAGGAACAGCCCCATGCACCAGCACATGCTGGGGCTAACTGACTGGAGACAGCTTTGTATAAATGGATCTTGAGATCCTGATGAACTCCAAGTTGGCCGAAAGGCAGCAATGTTTCCTTGCAGCAAAGCAGGCCAACAGCATCCTAAGCTTCAATAGAAAGAGTTCTGCCAGCAGGTCACCAGTGAGGTGATACTTCTCTGTTCTCAGCACTGGTGAAGCCACATCTGAAGTATTGCATCCAGATATTGGCTTCCAAGTGGAAGAGAGTCCTGTGCAGGGTCACAAAGGTGAATGAAGGACTGTAACATTTTTTATATGAGTAGAAGCTGGGAGAGGTAGGACTGTTCACCCTGGAGAAGAGAAGGTTTATGGGGGATCTCATCAAGGTGTATAAATACCTGAGAGGCAGAAATGAAGAAGAGTGAGACAGACTCTTCTCAATGGTGCCCAGTGACAGGACAAGAGGCAATGAAACACATGAATCCCATCTAAACACAAAACAATATTTCCTCACTGTGAGTGTTGGCACACCTTGGAACAGGGTGCCCAGAGAGCCTGTGGAGTCTTCCTTTGGGGAGATACTAAAATCCCAACTGGGCAATCTGCCTTAGATGACTCTGCTTGAGTGGGGGGTTTGGATTAGGTAAACTCAAGATGTCACTTCCAAACTAAACAATTCTGTGATTCCGCAGTCTTTTCCTTACAGCAGCTAACTGGCTCTCTAAACTGGGGCTACATACAATGAGAGGAATGGTGAAGAACAAAATTTGAGCAGATGTTTGTCTGATGGAGTATTCTCTCTGTTTCTCTTTCCTCTCGCACAACCTCATTATTTGAGGGTCATAATTCTTCATTTAGTGGAAGATTTTAAAAAATGTAGTTATCAACATCTATAGCGATAAAGTCAAATCACTAAACAATGATTTCAGGCAGACCAAATAACACATAGTTTTATAGTACATAACAATAAGATTGTGCTTGGACAACAGCAGCTACTGGGAAAAGTGTTGCAGGTCTGGACTCATACTGTGTTGGAATCCAAAGTTCAGCAGTCCAACTTGTGATTGATTAAAACTTCCAAACTCTCTGTTTTTAACTTCAAACACTGTTCTGTTTTAGAGACAGTTTTGTAGGAGTCTCTTTTTCAGGTTTATGAAGCAAAGAAACATCAAAGCTGCAGCACTCAAAATTAAGCTTCAATTGTAACAAAATTTAACCTTCAGCACATGAAAAACTTCACTGACTGAACAACAATTGAACACATGTTGGAGTTAAGAATAGGTATAAATCTTTGCTGTGTATAACCTCAGACACTGCAGTGATTGTGTGCGTGAGGCACCCTGCATAGGTTGAGAAGCTTAAAATAGTGCCTTTCTTTTTCATTTATTTAGTCACGAACAAGATTTTCATCTGAGCTACACAAATCCCTTCATTTTTCCTTGTGTGCAACCTAAAAAAGGCAGGTCAATCTTTCCTTGCACATATACTCAGTCTGTAGCCAACTGTCTCACTGGAGCTGAACAGATTTCCAATCATACCCTTCCATCTTCCTGACTTACTGTAAACTAAAATTTCTCTCTGCTGCAATAAACGGTTCATCATATTTTCATTTTGTTAGAAATATACAAACATTTTTCAACCAGTTTCCCAGAGAACCTCCAATATATCCCTGGTGAATAAAACCAGACAGTCAAAAGGTTTCACTCAAGAAGACTCTCCTATTTTCTGTCAATAAACTAGTTAATTTAAAACTGCAGTGGTAAAGCACAATGCTTTCCATCACATGTAGATACATACTAACATTTTCAGACATTCCTCTTAATATAATATACCTCATTTCTTAATTGTGGACACTTCTAAAATATGAAAATATATTAAACAAGATAGACTGAAACTCTGTCAAAACTTTACTAGACTTACCTTCATAATTGGCATACAAGTTATTTAGCAGACACAAAAGTTATTTTGCAGACACAAAAGATGAAGCAAAAATCTGAATAGTAATGTGAAGGATGTAGTGCAGAGCGAATCAACCTTATTTTGTCTCTGTCATTTTAAGTGAGGACAGAGAGCTGTTTTCAGTTTCAACTTAAAGATATTTTTTCCCCACAAAAATTTCCTTACCAAAATCAATTTCCATGCAAAACAATTCTTCTGGAAGGAACTTATGCTAGTAGTGTAATTTAAGTGTTTCTCCAAGGAGCATGAGAATACTTGAAATAACCTTTTCTTTTTACTGTTGTTTCTCATCCATACACTAAATCTAAGAGGAGTCTTGAAAACCCATCTGGGCAGGAACTCGACACCTTACTAGAATTGAGCTTCTTAGACCTAGTTTTGCCCAGACTACCTTCAGGCACATTATTATTTTGCTTTGGGTAAGAAAAGTATTTTCTCCATGACCACTGTGTAGTAAGCAGACGGTCCTGCTCATAGGTGTGCTAACTACTCTCTAGAAATTCCCTCTTTTTCCCATTGATTACAGAGGTAGCCCAAGAGGATGAGGCTGATGTCTGAAGAGAAGTGAGCTGTGAAAAATTCAGCTCTCTAGAGCCTGTCTTTTCTGATTTGGGAAGTCCCATTTGCATGTACATTTTGACTGCCACAGAAGGGTCGATAAATATGACTGTCAGTGAACATTTTTTTGTTTAATCAGCAAAGGCAAATAGCATTTCTGACTTATGCAGATCTTACAAGTGCTGAGTTCCTTCCTTAACTGTGGTGCATCTGATCACTTAATTGATTCTACATTTAGATCCAGGAAGACAGACCTTCATCTATTCACATTAGAAAGAGAAGAATAGAAAGAGAAGAAAGGTATTAAGTTGCAAATGCAGCAGGTTATGGTGCATCATCCAGGAAAACAACAAATAATGAAAATTTCCCTAATTTTCTATCTGTGTTGCTCAAGCCTATTTGAAGAAGCTTTTTTGTTAATGTTCAGTTTCATGTAAATTATACCATCTTCTTTATCAAGAACAAGATTTACTGCAAGGAGACATGGCAAGAGTGAGTAGCCCTTCAGTTTAGGGATCCTGAAGCCAGAAGGAGATTCTTTAAGGCAGTTACAGGAATATGTAAATTAAATAACCATAGGCAGTTTTCCTGTACTTTTAAAATCTTTTTATATTGCTGCCTCTACATTAATTCCAGCATATAAGTGAAACATAAAGCAAGAAAAGCTGCTCAAAAATCTACTGTGTTTAACGCGTCTTACTCCCACATAATGATACCTGATTGAGTTGCTACAAGTACCATAATGGTCAGTCACAGAGTAACTTGTATTGGCTCACATCAGTGTAAGGATTCAGACCAGGACATATCTATGGTTATTTCTCAGCTGGCAGCCTTTCATACTAGATTAATTTGAGTACAAACAACCAGATAACCAAACACCATGATTCTTAGTGCTCTGTTTCATGGAAGTTCTTGTGCCATGCTCATTGCCACAGGAGGCAATGAGGCTTCCATTTGTATTTTCTGTGTGTGCTACATGTATATGTCCTCTCCTTTTCTTAGCTTGTGAAGTGGAACATCTTCTATTGGTAGATAATTTGGGTATTTTTGTTTTCTGAAATGCACAGTTCTGAGAGTGATATGTTATGAAAATTCTTTCATGCTCTCAGCAGATACAGAAGTTGTTTGATCCAGTCCTCAGAGTCTGTGTAAGACTATGTCTCTAAAGGAAAATAAAGGAAAGAATCCCTGGACTGCTTTACTTTGTCCATGAATTAGCCAAATCTCCAAGTAAGCCACTGTAGGGTAGTTCAAGTCATCCTGGGGAACAGAAGTCAATGCTAGTTTAGGCCTTCTTCACATCAAGAGCACCTGGTACAAATATACCTGCCTGAGAGAATGTGTTTCTTGGGCCTGTCTGCCCAAGAATGGAAGTTTATGATCTCACCATGTGAAAAAAAAAATAAACTCTAATTCTGCCTGTTTTCTCTTTGTTTAATTTTTCTGAGAATGACTGTCAGTGATTCACTTCTCTTTATTCATTGTAAATGCTGCCAATGAGCAATATTTTTGTCATGGCAGAATTTTATTGCAGAAAATGAATAATCAAATCTTATTGCCACTCTTAGATTCAGCATCTTGTTTTTCCAATTCCAATTATAGTCACAATAAATGTTAAGATTTGTTATAAAACTGAGATAACTCTTGCCTTTCTAATTTACAGTTGAGTTTATCCAGTTGATTCAGAGAGTCACATAGAAGGATCTTCAGTTGTCAACTACTATCATTTTATCTCACCCCAGACATTTAAATTATTCTGCAAAATTGTCTGTCAAGCCTTCAATGTTTCCTCTTCTCTTTTAAAATTTAACATGGCAGAGTCATGTTATTTGTAGTAACAGTACTTAGCTTAATAGAGGGACAGAGAGGAGGAGCATGTCAAACTGTCAGGAACATGGGAGAGGTCCCAATGACAGCAAGGAAGATCACCTTCAAAAGCAATATTGCACTAAGGAGGGATCATGAACTAAATTTAGGGCTGCACCCAGACCCTTTGTCATCAGGCATCTTTTCTCTAGATGCAAACAGAAGCAGATATGAAGGAGTAATACTGAAAGCAACATGCTTCCTTGCATGCACTACTCCCCAGTTTCCATATGTAGGGCTTCTTGAATCAATATTTATATATTAAGAATGCAACAAAATGCAGCAGAAATTAATTGACTACAGTAGCTATAAATGGACTTACTAGTGTTTATCAGGAAGACTTTCCTGACCGCATGTCCTGAACTACAAGCCACCTGCCAGAGACAGGTTGTGTTATTGGTCAGGAAGATGAAATAGGGAATAAGTTGGATGCAATTGCTGTGGATGCCCAAAACTGCAGCTGAAGAGCTACAGTCCTTTCCCAGTATTGATGAGCAAATGACTGGGAAGTTGCTTCTTCCAGTGGCTCAGGAGGATAGGATTGGAGTATTGCTTCCTTTTGTGACCTGTCCTGCCTCAGCACAAGTATGTCCTATCTTACTCAATCACTCAGCCTGTTTCTTTATAAAGAAAACAGAAGGGGAAAGGAAATTTAAGCAACTGTGCTTCAAATTTTGGTTCACATATGTTTAAAACATCCATGGAAATCCCAGATTTTTATACCTTCTTTTTCTTTTTGCTTTTAACCCTGTGCCCAAACACTAAAAAGCTGTGAGAAATGCTGCACCAGCCAAAGCACAAGAGTTTTGTGACTTAAAATTTCCTACTATTGTTATTGTCAGGATACAAGGGGAGATGCAGAAAGGGTTTCTGGGCATATGGTAACCCAAGAATTACCTTTGGGTATTTCCTGAAGACAACTTGCAGCAGGAGCTTCCGAGTTTCCATGCTGCTGTGGTTCTTGTTCCCATGAGGTGTAGGAGAAGCACCAGCCTGATGACATGATGTCTTCAGAGCGAGACAGTTCAAGTACCAAGGTGGGTATAGATCTTCTGGCTCAAACAATCCAGCAGCCTGCACATGGGGGAAGGAGGCAGAAGGCCAACATGGGAGCTCTTTCTTCTTCACAACCCAGTAGCAAAGGAGTCAAGAGTCTGGCTGTCTAACAATGCTCCAGGCAAGACAAGAAGAGGGCAAGATTCCAACAAAATTTTGTCTTAATTGACATGTCTTCAGAACATTTGATTCACTTTAATTGAGGTTCTTCTAATTTTTCTGTAAAAGTTTTAGCCAGCTTCAATAACAGCAAATTTATGTGACTGCACGCTAAGAGAAAACCATTATAAGACGTCCCCTCAAGCTGTATTTGTCTTAATTTGAAGTAATAATTGCAGTGGATCTGACTCTTGGTGCTAAGTCTGGCAGCTGTAGCTAAATTGGATGGGACAATGGAAACAATATATCCCTTTAATAAGCTAGTATGAGACTGAAAAATGTTTGGGGTTGGGACTAGGACCAAGAAACACTGCTTTGTTGTACACATTAACCAAGCTTCTAAGAGAAGCTGATGGCAATTTATACACTATAGCAAATGCAAGTGGAAAAATACTCTTAGCATACAAATATGTAGACTGAAGCTGCAAATGTATCTTCTGACAGTAGGAGGCAGATACTGCAGGAATCATTCTTCTTGAACATGTGTGTTAAATACAGTCTTGAGTACAGATTCACTAATACAGTGGAAGCAGCCAAGAAAGCTGACATTCTGAGAATGAAGTTGGGTAACAGCCTACAAACAAAACTGGAGGGACGAAATCTTAATTTCTTTCTTGGTCTCCCATTCTTCTATAATTCTTAGGCCACAACTTTCAATAGGCAGGAAAAAATCAGGAAATATTTTGTAAAGTAAACAAAGTTTCTCGGAGAGAAAGGACTTCACAACACGAATCTGTGAGATTTAAAGTGAAGACATTTTATTCCACACAGCACACAGGTTATATAGGGTTACAGGTACATCTTATTGGCTAAAAGCGTCTTACCCCAACACATTAGAACTTCTAATTGGTTACAAGCCTATATCTCACAAGTCCGGTGTTTACATTATCTCATCCTGATGTTTTTAAATTCATGTCCGGAGATGAGCCAGGCAGTTGGGATGCTCCCAAGGATGTATTTGTAGGGAGTAACCGAGGCCTAACAGACAAACAGTAGGTGAGCATCCTTGCTTAGCTGCCATATCTGCAGATTCTCATGGAGCTTGAAGCAGTTTGGATTGCTCAGAAATTCACTTTCTGCAAGCAATCTCTCAACAATTTTGTACCTACAAGTGCATCCTATCTATAAGTTCATCAATCTGTGTGCAAGTACGGAATCACCTATACACCCTTCTGAGCACTAGACTTGTGATCTGTCTGTCATCTCTCCTCTCTTTTGTAATGATGATGATATTCAGCATCCTCATAGATTTGTAGTAAGAAAAAAATGACAAGTGCAGAGCATCCTGCACATCCTATTGAGGCTGTCAGCCTCCGGTTCTTATTTCTGGTTCTGCCTCAGGAGAGCAAATTATAATGCAAGCGGTAAGTGTGGCTGCTCTGTAAAACAAAAGTGAAAAGGAAGAAAGGAAGAGGTGGTTTGTAAACATGGGTATGGCAAACACTGGCCTTCTCTCACTGCTCTGGTTTTTGTCAACAGCATCCCATTTTAATGTGAGCACAGCTCTTCTGCTGCGCCTGGCCAGATCCCTAGGTCAAAGATTTTTGAGTCTGGCTTCCCAATGGAGGAGCAATCAGTCATCATTGGTTAGAGATGGAACAACCAGTTTCAAATGGATATTTATGAGGAAATCAATATGAAATTTCCTTATCTTTTTCCACCAGCTTATTACATAGAAGAGGGAGAACAAATGCTACATGGACCACTGTCATTAGGAAAGACTTGGTTATCCCTGTTTCACTTCTGAGAAGACTCCAGTTGCCATTATGGAGGAGTGCAGTCTCTGCTGTGACACTGCTCAGCTGGTCTTATACATTCAGCCTGTGAACTCCAGATCATCTTCTCCCTTCCTTTCCCTGTTGGCCTTAACACAGGTCCCAAGATTCCCAGCCCAGGGCTCTGCTTGTAGAGATTTGTATTGTGCTACTTGGTGCTAAAGCATCTCCCTCCATTTTGGCTCTGCACCAAATCACATCCTGCCAAATTGCTTTCCTGTGAACCATCTCTAACTTAATCACTGGGCAGTGACCTGACTGTTTGCATTAGTTCATGTAGAAAGACAGATCCAAACTGGCACCTTTAAGCAAGTGTTCTAACAAGCTGGGAGGCAGGTATTTCAAAAAGAAGCCCACTATTTTTGTGTATAACTGACTGGCACTTTCTTACTTAGGAAATAAGGATAGAAAATCACTATTTAATCAGAAAAGCTCAAAAGTGATCTCATCTGTAACATGACATTTGTAGTGAGGTATATGTGATGACAGTCTGGGCTCAGAAGGATAAGAGCAGAGCATGACATACAAATTCTCCTCAAATGAATCATCAAGGGAATAATATTAGGAATAGAAAAGGGCTAATACAATTATTTTCCCAAATGCCAGACTAATTCACCTTATCTCACACCCTCAAGTCTTCTGTCACATATGGAAGAAAAATTATTATTAATAAAAATATGCATCATATTCACACCCACTGCACAAAACTCCACAGAATTTGAGAAAAACAATCAAAGCAATTACTATAAAAGAAAAAAAATGTTCATTTAAAAGATCTATTTAGATACCTATAAGGAAGGATAAACTATTTTTTTGTTTCTTTGCCACTACTACAACTAACTTGCTTTGTTTATTGGCACTGCTGATGCAGAGAACTGGTGACAGTTCTCAAAAGGATGATCTAGTGGGAATGGGAAAGGGAACAGCAGAACATCAGCATTTAGTGAAATGTTACCAGGCTGAAAATTGCACCATCAGCTGATGGCAGCATGAAGCTGTCAAGGTACCAGCAGTATTGAAGTTTGGTCTACATGACAATGTTATAAATGGTGTATGAAATTAATATTTAAAAGGCAGGCAGGAAGCCCTCTGAAACACCAGGGTTTCATCAGAGAGCACACAAAAAGGCTACTGGACACCTCTAACTAAATATTTCCAGATCAACAGTTTGACAGCTGGGAATGTTATGTATTCATACTTTCTCCAAGTCCCCAGCCATTTTCCACATCAGTGGTATAACTAAATTCTCTCTAGCAACTTCTTTGCATTGATGGTCTGCTCATACATTTGTCTGATCTGCTGATACGTACATTTGAATTTTTCAAATATTCTGAGTTGGGCACTTTCTTCCCAGCTACAGCAAGTTTTATTTTTCTAGTTACCCAGACTTAAGATTTGGGAGGCAATAAAATAGTGTTTTAGATAAGTTAATGTCATCTCTAACAAGTGGATTAGCCTTCATTTTTGACATTTAATGGTACTGTGTAAGAAGAAGATTACCAAAATGCTTTTATACAAGTGATAAATACCCATTCTGCTTTTTTGACTTTCCTTATATATAATTATACTATACTGGGTATTTACTTGTTTGATTCTGAACAGAAATTTGTGTAATTCACAAGAAGCCATTGATTTGTTTTGTTTCATTCCTTGCCCTCTTGGTTCCTGCATTTTGAGACAGTGGGCCAAACTCTGGATTTTGTCACTTTGGGGAATTCTGAATGATAAAACTTTCTAGGACCTCCATTTCTTCCCCTTTTCACAGTCATGTCAATTGCTGTTCTGCAAGTGCCAAAATGAAGCATAGTACAAAGAGAAGAAAGAGAGGGATTGTTAACTGAATGTTTATTTCCTGAAGCCAGATTAGTGAGAAATACCATTTTCAAAATGCCACATTAGGTTCATAATAAACTGCTTTTACTAAATCAGCACACTGGTCAGTTTTATGTTAATTATGAACTTTAAAAGACATGAATTCAAGCAATTTCAAACCAACCTCATTTTCCAACCAACTCCTGCTTCAATTGAGAACACTCAGTTTCAGGGACAGTGCCAATTCAGAGAATCAATCCCTTTGTTAAAAGAAAACGGTAGTGCTCACAATTCATT
Organism: Sakesphorus luctuosus; assembly: GCA_013396695.1. Classification (NCBI taxonomy): domain Eukaryota; kingdom Metazoa; phylum Chordata; class Aves; order Passeriformes; family Thamnophilidae; genus Sakesphorus; species Sakesphorus luctuosus. Next base: position 2,183,208 of record VWZD01005774.1, read on the forward strand.
AGCACTAATCTTGTCTATTAAATCATCATAATTGTCACCTCGCTGAGAACAGACCCATTCCTTGTCAAGGGAGTTCTCATCCCTTATCAGCTCTTCCCTATATTTGTCTGCAGTGTTCCAGAAACTAATCTTTCATCTCAAGTACTATTCTTTTTTCTGGCTCTTCAAGTTCCACTGTCCAAGTTCAGTTTACCAGCAGTATGCCTTTAGGACGAGGCACATGGGCAACCTGCTCCATCCCATGCTTCTTCCTGTCCTCATCTCACTCTACCCAGAGTCAACCTGTGACAGTGTATGAGCACTTTATTCACCCAATATTATCAGCTGGTTTTTCCAGGACTGCACTTTCTGCTATCAGAGAAAAACTGCCTGTGTAAATCCACTGTCTGCTTTGTTGCTCTGTTTTTATGTACAGGTGTTACTTCCTGTACCTCAGGAGGAACTAGATACAGCACAAATACAGTGAGCTTTTAAAATCCATCAGGCAAGTCTCCTTCAATCATCTTTATTTAGGAAAGGAAGAAATCTTCAAAGCCAATTAAAGAGAAGTAATATTACATTGATATAATTTAAAGAATTAATAGGTCTCAAGTGCAATACTGACTAGTGACTTCCAATGGCTTTCACAGCATCCCTGAGAATTACGTGGGTGACATTCATGTCTCCATTGTACTAATACATTTGAAACAATAAGATAACCTGATGCTGCTGAGAACTGTTTGTCTCAGTAGTGAAACCCAATACTCAAAGGATTTCTCAATACCTATCTTCAGCAACATTCTGCCATAAGAGCTCAGGTCAGGTCCAACATCAAATGCAATGAAATGCAGTTCAGTGTCTTGGTGTGTATCATTGGATTATTTAAAATACTCAGTTAAAGTAATTGGCTTTCTCTCTAATGGATGGTTTTAATAAGGAAGCAGCTCATTAGTATGTCATAGGTGCAGTTCTTCCTTAAAAAATCTGGCAGAAAATTGGTTTAAAGATGTTTCAGGTGATTTAAAAGAAAAGGAGGGAAATTTCATGATCAAACTATCAGATTTTATCACTTATTGCAGAGACTATCTGAATATATGCTGTAATGCCGTGGTCTTTTAATGTGCATATAATGGCAAACTTCTGAAAGACTAATGAGATGCAAGAGTCAGAATATTTGGAATTCCCTGGTTAAAGAAGTGATATGGCTGAAAAAAGAGTTTGAAAGTCTAATGGAAATTTGTTAGGTTTAATAACGAAAATATTGTGCTGCTCTTTTAGCTGAATTACCAGCTCTTTTAATCAGCAGAATCAATAAATACCAGCTACTGCTCATAGGAATGTGAGTACTATTCTGAGAAAATGGTTTCTGTGCTATTGCATCTGCAAATATAATTCTCTGCTGATGTTGGGATGTTCATTTTGAATCACGAGTGCTGAACTATGATTGGCACCTACCTTTGAATGAATTGTGCTATTTCTTACCACTCAACCCATGTGTAAGTGATTTTCTAGCACAGAAAACACAGTGAGTCTTGTCAAAAGAGGGGTTTACTATGGAAAATTGTCCCAAGTCAGTACTAAAAAGCAGTTAAGAGGAGTACCTGGCACGATGATGGCATATACATCACGTTTCACATAATTTACAGAGAGTATCTGAGAGTTCTGCAAAATACAAAAATTTTGCAAAATGTACACCTTGTGGGTGAGGTGTGTGAGTCTGTCTCTGTCAAAAAAACAAACCATCCATCCATCTGTAGACCATTAACTACAAGAACAAGTATTTCCAGTGCTATAAACTACTCATTTTTACAGAAATGCCTGATATCTTCAGGCCACCAAAGGCAAAAGTAGGTATTTTGATTGTGAGCAGCCAATTAGCTAAACTTTCCTGAAGTAGAAATGTTTGCAAGATCCCATTTTCTCATTTGGGAAGGATAGTTGACAGTGACACATTCACTCTTTACTCTCTCCTTTTTTTGTCTCACAATGAAGCTGTTTGGAAGTGTTCATGGAATTTAACTACTGGAATAAAATTTAGAAAAATACAAAGTTCATTTTATTCATTGATCAACAGTATTTTTCTCTGTTAAGCCCACATAGGATACAGTAGAATTTGGGCATAAGGGAATACTAACAATATTGATAAACCAGAAACACTCATGTGCTTCTGAGCCATTACATCTGAATAAAAATATTGTGATATTAAAAGCAAACAAACATTTCCAGGTTTTTCTTTTTTGTCCTTTTTTGGAAACCTTAAATTAATATATTTGAGCTCTTTGCAGCTACATGACAGTTGCACATTAAGTGATGTGCTTCAGATAAGAGTTTTCCACAGTTCCTCAATTCCAGGAACTTATGAATAAATAAGAACACCACATGGAATAAATAAACACCCTTCAGAATTTCTCAAGTACTTTGGCAGTATTCAGTTGTCTTTTTTCTACAGTATTTCATTTCCTCTTCTGTGAACACTAATCATTCAGAATTGCTTCTGAATGACACATGACACTCAACTGTTTGTTCCCTGTAGTGAAAACATATTTTGTCAAAACACAGTTAAGTCAGTAAATGTCTCTGGGCTCTATTTTTTACTTAAAGAACGTAAGAAATGTTCCTTAACTGTATTTGACTGAAGTGGTTGCTGATTTTATAGTTGCAGTTTTTGCAGTCAAGATGTCTAATTTGCCAGCCACTGATTCCTGAAACTCAGCTTCCACTTGACATGGAAAATGTATGATGTAGTACTGCATATTCTGACTTTGATCTGAACAACTAAGCCCTTAATTTGAAGGACATACACACATGAATCAAAGAAAGGATATACCCCAGAGTTTCACACTTAATTTCAGAGTAGCAGAGTTACAGTTGTGCTGTTATTTCTGAACTTTCTGCTTGACTATTCACTTAATGGAATGAAATAGAATTATAGGAGGAGGCAGAATGTGATTCAAGCTCAACTCTAGATTTTGAATTACAAATGGCTGCATTATCTTTGCACAAAAAGAAAGGCAAAGTAGTAGCTAATAATCTGCAACAGAATCAAAGTACATAAGAAAAGAGAAGTTAATTTACATGCTTTTCAATTTTTATAGAAGACTGGAAAACAAAACCTAGCATGCAAGATTACGTTAATTTATATGTTAGAAGACTACTTTGAAGAGGAAAACAACACATGAAAATACATAAAGGGAGAGCAGTGAGGCAGAAAAACCTCTCAACAGGGAATTCTTCAAATATTTGTCAAAACTACACAGATAGTGGTGCACAAAACAAGGCAACTACTTCTTAATAATTGGAAGATGTGCCCAAACAGAGAACAAGAACAAGGAGAAGGTTTCTGGGACAACACTACTATAAGCTTGTTGAATCAGTCATTTTGTATGTGTTTAAATGAACTTCAGATATCTCAGTTTATAAATCAAGTAACAATTTGAGACACCTCTGGTAGAAACAGAGCACATTTGAGCTGATCTTCAGCAAACCATGCTTATCTCCCACAACTCAAGCAGCAAGGCCTGAGGTGACAGACACTGCAAATACACACAGTATTTCCTCCTCAAGTTGACTTTGTTTTTGTACTTTACTACTTTCAGACATGCTCAATATGCCAAAACTCTGAAAGAGTCACTTAAAGAAGACACATGAAGATCCCTTTCTCGAAAAGAATTGTCCTCATAGTAGACTACTCAATGCTTAAAAGAGAAAGATGACACTTATGAGACTTCAGGTGTTTACTTAAAGCCTGTGCTGAACCTTCTGATGTCTCAAGCAACTTCAGGACAAACTAGCCAACATGGAACCACCAGGGGAGAATTTTAAACAAGATTTCTTTTCCTGAAAATGGGAGCGAAGGAGAAAAGCCCTCTCTGGGGGAAAAAAACCAAACAAAAATCACACAAAATATCCCAACACAGACAGTAAAATAAACCACAACAAAAAACTGCAAAAAAACCCCAAAACCCAACAACAAACCGCAACAAGCAAAAAACAAAAGCAACCCAAAACCTGCTCCCCATGCACCTTCTGCTTCTGGTTTTACTCTGATACTTGACCTTTCTATGAGAGTTGAAATACAAAATGCAGTATATGAGGTTCTGATCCATTGAGTGAAAGGAGTATTTAATTTCAAAATGCAGGCAGCTGTGTACAGCTGGTAGGCAGCATCTGTTTTACATTAATGGTCAGGCAAGGAGGTGCTGACTCTTCCTGTAGAAGAGAAATAAGCCTACACTATGCTACCATGCTAAAAGACCTTTTCTGTTCTTGTGCCTTATAGAGCCATAAGGTTCATCCATATTCCAGCCATGAACAAAGGGTTTTCCATCAATCTCTCTGGCATGCCAGATCATCTTGCTAGATCCTCTGTGCCCAGCCATTCTGAATCTAGTCAACGTACAGCGACACACTTTTAAAGTGACCCTGGGGGTGCAACATCACTGATAGCCCATATTTGAAGCACAATTCAAGCTGTACTTACCTAGACTTGAGCTAATATTTAGTAGAAAAAAACCCAAAACTTTTCTTACAAGGTCATCACACCAAAAAGGAAGCCATGAAATTCCATTATAAGAATCATCTCACACACAGATGCCAAAGAGACCAGGTAGGTAATGTGATAGGAAAGAACAGAACTGTTTCTTCAGCTGGCAGCTCCCAGAGCTGTGTCACAGAAGATACCACACGAGACTCCCAGGCTGGACATGATTCCCATCTCCATGAACAAGGGAAAGAATCTTTCCAGATGATCTTTCTGACTGAACATGGGAGTTTGATCCTCAGAGTGAAATGCAGAGAAGGGGAACAGGATAAGCAACCTTGGAGCTGGTTATTGAAGGGGCCATAAATCTCCACTGGACATGTGCATATCGCTGAATGAGACAACAAGAGAATTTGGCTACTGGAGGGGCCAGGATTTCCTAGAAAACTGACAGGGAGACTGTAGGATCTGTTGGGCAACTGAAAGAGCTGTTTGCGTAGTGTATATCTCTGTGCTCAAGGCAGCTGGATATAAGAGAATCCAGAATGCAGTAGTTGGGTTAGCTAAGAAGTACATTAGGCTCCCCAGACATTGGGCTGTCTAAAGGCCCTTGCTGGAGGGATCCACAGTGTGTATGTGCATGTACACACAGTGCTGTGTGCGAGAGTGGGGGTCAGCACCACAAAGCAGATTGGGGCTGTGACCCTCGGGTTCATACATCCAGGTGCCAGCAGAAATGAGATGGGGATGCAGGGACAATTACTTGATGGACCACTCACATCTAAGCCTTATTTCCAAAGAGATCCACACTCTGTATATACATACATACATATATATATAGATATATACACACACATATACATATATATATACATATATATATATATATGTATTTCCCAGTAACAGACTATCATCCTGGACAAGGCCACTGGTGGTTGTGAGTGTCAAATAGTCTGCCTGTGTCAGTCTGTGTGACTGGCTACAAGTATGTGTGTGTAGTAGAGTGTGTTTAGGTATGTGCCTTTTGGGAATACATGGTCAGCCTTACTGCTAGTGAGACCTGAATGCATAGAGCTCTGTTGGATTAATACATTTTGCAACCTTAGTTCACCTTCACAACAGTGAAATTGCACCAGCAACAGTGAGATTTTGCAGCAGACTTCTTTGAAAATTACATAGTGAAACGTGAACACTTCTAAACCCCTACTCATTTGCATCTTACAGATCTGATTTTAACAAGCCCATTTGATGATGTTATTTCAATGGCAAAATCTACATAAGAGGAGACATGATGTCTTTAACTTTCCAGACTTTAACTCCTATTAATATGCATACAGGTGTTCTGCTAGCATGAATGGTATAACGTGAGTAGCCCTTTTAATTAATTTTGACCTTTGCTTTCAATAAATAATTTCCAAATACATTTTGCCCTTGTTCATTGCATTTTTTTGCCGTTGATTGAATGAAGTATTGTGTTTTCACAGTAATTGGTAAACACTGCTGGTGAACACTGCTACTGATCACTAAACGGCATTCTTCCATAGCAGAGCAGGAGATACTACCTAATAGATCCAAGTCCAAGACTGGTTATTGCAGCCTTCTAGCTCAAGGTTCACATGGCCTTCATGAGGAGGGAGCAAAATTTGTGCCAAGTCACTCCTTGCAGGAGGGAGAGCTCTGTCGGGGCTAACGCTGCTCCTTTTTCCTCCTCTCCCAGCTGCCATCAAATCTACTTCTGACAGTACTTAGCTGAAAATGACAGGCTCTTGTGAAAGTCCTCCCTTTAATCAAAGACATTCTTGTGCAAAGCTGAGTTAGGGGATGCTATAGTTTCAAAATCTTGCATGGAACTTTTTTCTCTGCCTTACCAACACAGTGGTTTGAGAGTTGAAGACCCAGCATGAGATGGTTGGTTGAAGCCCAGCCTCCTACTACCTGCTCCCGGAGCCAGCTAACTGTCTAAAAGCCCAAGTAGAGGGATGTCTGATAGCTTTGCATTCCAGAACAATGGCTGGGGGAGGACTGGGGGAGGGAGTTGGGCGGGGAGAGGTTTGTCCTTGTGCTGGCCACACTTCTCTCGTTGTCTGCATCGGTACCGGCTGCCATTTGCTGGGCTGGTGGAAACACTGGGAGGGGTTTTTTTTACTGGCATCCTGAGGCGCAGCATCGCCTCCTGCTGTCTATAAGTGAGACTGCACTGGCAGGGCAGAGATAGGTCTTGATTTGTCTGTAATTTTGGTTATGGTGTTGCTGTTNCCCAGCATGAGATGGTTGGTTGAAGCCCAGCCTCCTACTACCTGCTCCCGGAGCCAGCTAACTGTCTAAAAGCCCAAGTAGAGGGATGTCTGATAGCTTTGCATTCCAGAACAATGGCTGGGGGAGGACTGGGGGAGGGAGTTGGGCGGGGAGAGGTTTGTCCTTGTGCTGGCCACACTTCTCTCGTTGTCTGCATCGGTACCGGCTGCCATTTGCTGGGCTGGTGGAAACACTGGGAGGGGTTTTTTTTACTGGCATCCTGAGGCGCAGCATCGCCTCCTGCTGTCTATAAGTGAGACTGCACTGGCAGGGCAGAGATAGGTCTTGATTTGTCTGTAATTTTGGTTATGGTGTTGCTGTTTGTTCTGTTCTGGTTTTGGTTAAATATGTATATATATATTTGTAGTAAAGAGCTATTGTTCTTTTCTATACATTTTCTGATTAAAGTCTCTTAATTTCAAAGGTTGTGGTGATTTTTGGAAAGATTCCTGCTTCTTAGTCTAGACAGACTTGTTTCTTTTAAACTGAGACAGGGGATTAGACCCCACAAAACTTGCTTGCTGAGACTCAGAAGAGAACCTGGTCCAGCAGGCATGCAAAAAACTCTAGAAGGAAAAAAAATGGACTGTTTTCTTTTGCCTTCGATTTTGCAGAGGAGTTCTGTTAGTCCTTTCACAAAGCTCTGGGAAGAAGTAAAAACATGAGACATGCCATGTGCTCTAAATCTCTCAATTATCTGTTGAGTAGTACAAAGATTAACCAGAATACCCTTGAAATAACAGAGATTCCTAATGATGAACCTTAATAGGCTGCATCTCAGGAAAGCTAGGAACAGATCTCATTGCTGAGCCAATGAACTGAGCATGAAAAAATGGAAATGCATGAGTCAACAGATGGCTGCAGTGATTTCCCCTTCTCTCCCTTTTTTTCCATCCCAGATATCTTTTCTATCTTCTCTGTTTTCCAGACATTCTTGTGGAAACTCCCTGAGGCTAAATTAACTATTAAGGCAGACCAATGACACAGACAAATACTGAGATAACAGTTCATATAATGTTTGTTGTGAACGTGTTAGAAGCAAGAGTTCTGTTCTGTGAGGACAGAAGAAACATTATTAGCACCACTAGCTGAAAACTGGCAGCATGACAGATGATGCAAGTTCCATAGCTGGAACTAATGTGAGCGGCCTTCACATTGCATTAATAGAAAAGTGGAGTACTGGGTGCTGATCTTACAAGTACATTGGCAACACTCTGGATGCTTGGGGTAGATCAAGGAAAATGAGGGATGGAAATTGAACTATCAACTTGACATGCTAAGTACTTGATGGAAATTTGAAAATTTGGATTTATTTCTGCATCACAATGTGTGATACAACTGGCAAAACATGTCACTTCTCTTGGACTCTAGTTGAAGAGATGCTTTCATCTTACCTGTTTGGTACAAAAGATGATGCATTGCCATACGTGTGAGCTGTACCTAAGATCACAGCTTTATTGGTAGCTAGGTGGGATCATAAGCAGGGGATAGATAGACCCTATAGTGTTCTGTTTATGACCAGACTTGTTGTTTGCACATTTTATTTCAACCCTAACCATGCAGATGCATGTACTTTGTGAACTCCTGCCAAATTAGAAATTTTGCTGAAACCAGCCTTTCTGATTTCACTGAACAGATGGCCAATCTGTCTACTCTACCAGGGATTTCCCAAGCCAGGGACGCCAGGATTGCCACATACCTGTGATGTTCTTCAGTGGCTGCTGTGTGCTCTGTTAGGCTTAGCCAGCCCTCTGCAACTGTGCCGTATTTGAATGCTAAAGGTCCAAGTTGAGACTATAGGACGAACCTTTCGACTTTTGAAGCCTAAACAGACATTGATGGATTTATCTGTAAGATTTCACTTTACCCTCCTCTTACTGCTGCTGCTCCAAAGGACACAAATCTTGGGGAAAAAAGAAATTAAGTGGAAAAAATTGAAATGACAGTAACAATAGGAGTTAGTACCTCTATCCACCTGGTTTTTACACTCAACATTAGAGTAAAATCTGTCAACAATTACCAAAGCAGTTGCTAAACAAAAGGAACATCAGCAATCAGACAAGGGCATCTTTTAAACCATTACTACAACTGCTGGCTCCTAAGGGAGAGTGATGGTCTGTGAGGCACATACCTTCCCAGTGAGAATATGACATTCTCAGTTTTCCTTAAAAAAAAAAACAAACCTGTAACACCCTCACACCCTGCATAACAATAACTCAGTTCCAGACAAACATTGCCTGAGAAGAGATGTGACAAAATGCTAATTAAGGGGCTGCTTAGTTACAACTTCTTCCATTGATAATCAAATACAGTCATGTTTTATGTGTATGCTTTGACAGCAAATATTACATTTGGGAGACTGATAAACATCCATTTCAACAAGACATTCCATGATTAAACAAGCTTCTCCATTTCTGATTAATTTTGTAAGGAAACATGTGCAAAGTGAGTAAAACCATTTAATTTATTAATTACATGGGTCATTAGCTTTTCATTTCTAAAAAACAAACTTGTCACAGTACTGAGCTAGGATTATAATTAAAATACATATAAAAGAACTTTTGCTTCTGTTTCCTTTATGTTTGTGTTTGAATGACTAGAAAACAAACAACAGGCTCCTAGCAGAAGCTGTGATTATATTACCCTTTTAGTTTGGTTCAGAACCACATCTTCCATACAAACAGTGTTTGACACAGTCTGCAGGTTTTTTGGATGAAAGAAAAATTTTAAATCAGTGGTGTAGGGATACAGTTTTAAACACAGAAGAAATAATTGTGGTCTGAGGAACAACTGAGCAATATTACTTCTGAAAAATGAGCTTTCCATCTAACATATAATCTTAAACTGTTAAAGTCTTTTCTTATTTGGGAACTTGGGACTCTGAATTCAGTGAAATGTTTTGAGAGGAAACTAACTTGAATTGTTTTGACTGAAAGTACTACATACTAAAACTACTGAAGTTTTCTACATGTATATCTTGTAAACTAGCAAAAATCTGATTAAAACCTGTATTTCATTTTCATTACTTCTCACTGAAAGTATTCTTTTGACAAAGAAATATATCTAACCTCAAGAACTATATTTATGTTTTCCAGTGAAAGATTTAAGGAGATTACAAAATTCTGAATCTGTCTGGTAAAAAGAAATTATAAAAATGGCAGCCGTGAGCACAGTAACACTCTGCTTTCTCTTCTACCACATTTTGTCATTTCCATGGTACCCTATGCTTTCTTTTCATACCAGAGTAGCAGGGATGTGGCTGTTTGGGAATATTTTATATTCTACTTTTGGGTTGAGAGGCTTTTTGGATGAAGGGTTAACAAAGAGTTTCTAGTAATAGCTCATCCATGTTTTGGGATCCAAAATTACCAGCCAAGTGAAATAAGTGTATCTATATCAGTAGTTGTTTTCATGGTAAGATATAAAATACTGTTCTTTTACCATTACTAAAAAAATGATCTGCTACACTAGAAAAAAGGACATTTGACTTACAGTTTCTTAAAGTTAAAAGAGTTCTACAGAATAGAGACCCTTTCCTGAAAGGAAAAAGAAAATGAGCAGACCTGAAGAATGACTTCCTCTCTCAGATCAACGCACCATGTGGTCAGTACTTGATGACTGAATAGCAAAGAGATTCCAGCTCAGAGGTAACATAACAACAATACCATGAATACACCTAACTTAATCCCCAAAAATCTTTTGAGCAGTTACTCCAGAACACACATTTGGAAAGGATTAACACATTTGGCTGTTGTGACTTTGCCAGCACTATGGGTATCTGTGATTAGTACAAAGCACTTTAGGGCTGACCTTACAAGAACAGCGCAAGCAATTATGACAAAAGCTTTCCTGTGGGATTTGTGAAAAAATGACCATATTCTGTCAGTGTAATTAAAACAGTATAGCCTCATTCCTTTTACTATTGCCTTTATATATTTACAGAGTCATTCAGAAATTAGCCTGACCTGCCCAGTTCTATCCAGGTATTCATTCTGATGTTATATATTAAAAGAATTTTCCATATAAAAACCTTTTCTTCACTGAATATAAACAGTTCAGAATATTATATATGTTATTATATAAAATTGTGTGATATAGACTATATGTTGTATTATTTCATAATACATTATATAATAATAATATTGATGATCTTTTTTAAAGTGTTATCCAACACCTAATGAAGTTCAAGAGACCTTCA
>VWZD01005774.1:2194238-2247358 GCA_013396695.1 Sakesphorus luctuosus
AAAAAAAAATAATGAAAAAATAGCATTACAAAGTCCTCAAAATCAGGAATTTGAGCATAAGAGTAGAAATGAAAGTGTCTCAAAATCGGTATGGTCTTACTAGAGGAAAATGAAGAGTGTCATTTCAGTAACACACAGGAAAAAGCAATTGAATAAGTAGTAAGAGAGCACCATTGAGGCTTTGGATGTGACGTGGTATTAATAGGCTGCTCTTATGCAGCGCTGTGTTCTTTGTGAAGCACTAATGCAAGGAAAGAATGGCATCTTAGTGTGCAACACTCAAATTAACTTTGACCTAACACTTTATTATTGGAAGGGTTGTCAGCTCTTTCTCCACATAAAATGATTACCTAAAGTTTCATTGTCAGCTAGTCACCAGTCTGCAGATTTTAGAGACCATTTTTCTATAGAATGAATTGTACAAATGGACAAAGATGGATCAGTTTCAAAATCCAAGTCTGTATATAGTCTGCTACAGGCAGACACTTTGATAACTTGCATGCATTTATCATAATCTGTGTTACAGACAGCATAACCCAAAGGATCAAACTTTATTCCCAGGAACACTTCTACAGCTTTAAGGCCTTCATGAATACAGTGAAATATTAGTAAATATCAATGCCGAGAAAGTTAATTTTGCCATTTTATCATTTATTTTACTCAACCAAGTATTTCAGATGTTGTTTTCCATTCAAATATCAAAGAATCCTTTCATGTTCCTCTTACAGGACACATTTCTCTTACATTCATAACAGAATGAAATGTTTTACTTCCTGTTTATATCTATTTTGATCACTTAATACTCCTGAGACAGACACAGCACTAGCCTACATGAGAAAAAAAAATCTACAGAAAAGATAAATAAAGCCCTACCAAATTAAAAAAAAAAAGTCTTTGTGAAAATGTGCTTCTACTATTGGGTCTTGTTGTAGCTCTTAATATTTCTATGGACAAGCCCCAAAGGTGTAAATCAGCTGTAAATGGACAAAAGAAGGCACAGAAATATGTAGATATCAGAGACTATGTGTTAACTACAAGGTAAAGACAACCAGAAACAGCCCACGCATGTGCACAGTACCTTGGAGTAAACCCTGATAACACTTGGCTGAAACAGCCAATGAGACAGAACAGTGATGAATCCTTCAAAATATATATAATGATCTCTGAGATATTTGAATGTCTTTCCTGTACCTCCATTCAATAGACTCTTTCCCAGCAATAGAACTGATTATTGACCACATACAACATTTTTAGTTACCCATATTTAGGATATATGCAAAACAGGATGATATATGAGAAGTAAGAGACTTTCAGCTTTGGGAAAGGGAGGTTATATTTCTTTATTCCAGAAAATACTACATTAATAATGCAAATAGATGTACATTCATAATAAAAATAATGCAAGAATGAGTAGTAGTATTGGTGCTGCTTTCGTTAACCTCAAAAGGTCAATTAGTGGACGTCAATAAGCTGGAAAAGATGTTTTATGATAAAGGAAGAGTAATAGGAGCAAATAGTTGAAAGAGGAACAAGTAAAGATTAGGAAATAAAAAGAAAGGAGCAGGCAGGGAGAGGAAAGAAAATGTATGGCAAGAAGGTAGGAAGGCAGAAACTTGCCAGTTCTAAAGAATCAGTTACATTTAGATGAGTTGAGGCTCATCTGAAGACTGCCCCAGGTAATGGCACACCAGAGAAGTTTGTGCTTTCCCAACTTTCACCTTTACAAATTTCTAGCCAAAACGTCTCAGAACCTATTGAAAATGGAGAAGGACTGTCTGGTGACAGGTTCTGATGTCAATCTGAGTAAAACCTTTGCTTCCACAGCAAGAAATTTTAATTGCTTTGTAATCAACATCCAAGAGATGTAAAAGATTGGGGAAAGTATAAGGAAAGAACAGGCTTTTAAACACACAGAAACCCTATCTCTGTGAGAAGCTATACTTTCAGATTTTCATCTTGAGGAGAGATTAGAATGGGTGTTCAGGGCTAAGAGCAAAATTAGAGTGGCCTTATTAACTCAGAAAATTACACTGGTATAAATCTAGTGATACGATTGAGGCTTAATGCAAATCTTCTCATCCATACAACTAGAACACAAAACCAAACCCAAAATATATAATAGCTATGTCTGGTAATTTCTTGCCTTTAACCTGCTATAATTCTTCCCCTCACTGAGGGATGAATGTTGCTAATTGCAATAAAAGTGCTGTCACAACTGAATGAAATAATTTCACACTCATTCTCTATGGAAATTTATATAGAGCTTGGAACAGCAGAGACTTCAGGGGAAAAAAAGTCTGTCATATTCAAGTTAATTCCATGCTGTTCATAACTTTAAGTTCAAGACAAAAATTACAGTTGCTAAACTGTTAGTAGTAAATTCATTGATCTCAAGAACTTCTTCCTGAAATGGAAGAAATTTTCATCTTTATTCCACATATATGTGTCTTTCAGTGTTGTGAAAACTGAGGCAAAGTAACCCTTAGGGTATGATTTTCTTGCAGTACTCTTCAGAAGTTTGGGAGCAGTGGGGTATTCCCAGCCAAGAGCACACACCTAGAGGAAAGGCACATGCCACTGATGCATTGACACTGCATGTGACAGTGTTGACTTTTAGACTCCTGACAGTCCAGAAATTCAAAGGTAGAGGAAACTTTAGATGAAGGGTAAATAACAGTTACTCTCTTCACAGCCAGCTCCTCATCTTTTGTCTACATCAGGGATAAATAATTTCGGCCTTTTCTTTTCTTACATGGATAAGAACTTCAGGTGAGGAAGTACAGGCAGCTTCAGCAGACAGACACATGCTTCACTGGAGGATGGACAGGTACCAGCTCCTTCTACAGCTGACTGTTTGTTTCTCTGAAACATAAACATTGTTCCAATAACCTGCCTGCTTCCTGTGTAAGCAGAAACAGATCTGGCTGCTGAAAGTGCCACACAGATGCATCTTTCATTTCCTCTCTTTCAGCTACTGTTTATGACTCACCATTAGCAATTTTAATTATAAAAGCCTCCCGTTATCATTTTTGTATTCTGCCCTTATTGCTTATTACTACATACCTAGCTCTAATTGCTATGAGGTAATTACTGCTGTTGAATTATGACAGTCCTCCATCTTTGATATAAAGTACTAAAATCAATGGTTCTGCCTCTAAAGAAGCCACCACCATAAAATATTGATCAAATGATTTTACACACAGTGTTGGAAGCAGTATAGTGTGGACATTTAAGAGTAGCAATTAGCAGGAGACTTTGCTGAACACAATGACATTTAGATCAGTAGTGGATGTCTGAAATGCCAAAGAAAGAGTTATCTATGGTATGAACTGTGAGGTGCTTGCTGTTTAATGAGGGTTAAAGCTTTCCACTGCTCTGAATCTGGTCCTTGAATACTGATTCTAAAATAATTGTTGCATGGTGCCTTAGGTACTTTAACTGTTTTAATACTGAGGAAGGACCTTTAATTTCCAAATATGTTGCCCACCCTTTTCTTGTAACCTTTTACTTGCACACTCCAAAGGCACTGTGGCAGGGTCTTTACCCCAAGGGGAACCACCCCAAGTGCCTTTGCTTTCATGGAGCTGCATTGCCAAATTCTTCAACATAGTTTGTCGATTGGCCTTGTAGCTTTTTGTCTTTAACTCTTCACATTCCCCTTGCAGCTCCTAGTTTGTAACTTTACAACCCCAGAGATAATAGTACATAATGATTTACATACCCAAGATATTAACTATGCATGTACAGAGCTTAGCCAGTCAGCATACAAGACATGCACCTGAAGAAGTACAATGGGTGCTCATGCCATCATAAACAAAAACAACTGCCAGGGACTTTGAGAGACTCTTAATGAAAGCTATAAATCTCCCACGGAACAGTGTTGAGAAACACTGCTGCACTGGTAAAGGTGCTCATTTGGGGCCCTACCACTTCTCTCAGCTGGTCATTACTGGATTTTTTCCCCCCTTGCTCTATTTTTCCTCTTGTTTTCCTTCTGACACTCCCACACCCTGTGCTCGCACTCTCTCAGTACCTTTGAAGTCAATGTATGGCATCAGTTAGGGACCCTGCCAGTAAAGCTTTGTACACACAAGCCTATATCAACTTTTTTGTGCAATATATTGGTGGTCCTTTGGGCATCAGAGTGTCCTCTGGAAGAGCTTTGTGATGTCCTTGTGTTACAATATGCTCTTGATTTCAGTGTCTTAGCAAGGTTTTACAGTTGGGCTTTTGATTGCCTCTTGGGGGACAGAAGCCTGAAGCTCAATACTTATATTTAGAATTATTAGCATCCAGGAGACAGCAGAAAAAAGTGTCTAAATTAACACTTTAATTGAGATGAGGAGCATACTTCTGAAGTGCTTTTATTTTTCCCCCTCAGCCCAGTTACCATGGTCTGATACACTTCCCAGAGCAGTCTTGGAGCTGATTAATTTTGGAAGAAACTGGAATATGCTCTTTAGAATTGTATTTAGTGCACACCACCACCTTACCAGTCCACAAACCCAAACTGAAGTAAATCACCATGGAATGAACATAACACGGGTCTTCAAACCTCAGCAACCATTGTTTTACTCTAGAAAGCCATTCCTAGAGGGCAAGCAGTGTGCTCCTTGCTAATACAGGCAAAGCTTGAAAAGGCTTAAAAAACCACATTCAGATGTTTCAGCTACCTCTCTGCTATTCACTGTTGGCTGAAAAAATTTTTCATTTTTCTCCAAAAACAACTGACACTTACTCCTTTCCTTTGCTATGCATAAATTCATTGATGTCTTTGTGATCACTTTTATTTTCTGTAATAAGACTAATATATCCCATTTTGGGGTTATCTCAGTTGTTTCTCCATCAAAATTCATCTGAACTAATGAACCCATGGGTTCTAGAAGACCAACCAAGCAACAGGAAATCAAAATGTTGAATCTTTGGGCTCCATACTAAAAATATGCTGTTCCACCACTTACAAACACTGGACATTTTCCCCCTTCACATTTTTTTAAGCAAGAGATGTTAGCTTCAGTTGAATTCTTAGTTCACAAAAATCTCATCTGTAAAACAGCCCTCTGCAACTTAGATGTATGACAGGTACAAACTCAAAAGACAAGAAAGAACTCTAAATACTTATGTTTTCTTGAAGTCCTGGAAAGATTATTGAGTGCAGAAGGATATTCACATTACCAATTTGGATAGAAAACTTTGTCTTCCAAACTGAAGAATTTAACACATTTATTAGCCTAAGAATTCAGAAAAGTAGAAGGCAGATTTGCAGTATCTTTTGCCTTGCAATAAGACCTTAAAAGACAAATAAACAAACAACCTCACCTAAAAGAGAGTCTTAGTCCAACTATCAAAGGTGTTTCTTTTCTGGGAGTTAGTGAGGTCCCTTAATAAGTAGATCTCATGTGTGAAATACAAGTCAGGATGGTCTACATACTTTGGAAAGCAAAGGAAAAAAGGTAGATAAAAGCTTCTTTAAAAAATAAAAAACACTGTTTCATCCTGTATCCATTTTTAGGTACAGAATCCTCAGTTTTCTCACCAGAGTTAGACCTCAGCTATGCCCTGCTCACTCAATTATGTAACCAAAGCCAAGAAGCTTCTTTCTTCCTCCAGAAGAGGTCTTCCCTCAGTCCTCCCACCTGCCTGCCCCACCACAGAGCATGGTGTTACAGAAGCCCTCCTTGTCCTCTGCAAGCATTAGGAGCTGTTGAAGTGGCAAGCCTGAGTATATTTCATATAGCCTTTTATGTTGTCCTATTTTCTCTCTTCTTTTTGGCAAACAAGAAAGCAGTGGAGACAAAATAATCTTTAAGAGATATTTTAACACTAGTTTATGTCAGAGGCCAAAACAGCATTACTATAGGGGAAGATTCCATTTACTGGAATTATGATTGTTCCCGTTCTCAAGTTACCATAACACTTTGACTCTTTTGGCAAAGGGTTTCTTCTGCAGAGTACTTAAGTATCTGCTGCTTCCCAACCATTTAGGCATAATTCTTTCCTTCTGCAGCATAATTACTCTTCACAGTAAATATGCCTCTGGGTTAAAGGTGAGGCATTTCCATTTTTCTGAGCCCATTGGTCTCTGCTATACTTTGTCTAAACCCCAAAGTTGCTTGAATTCTATTTACTTTTTTATAAAGGCTTCTGCCACCCATTGCATGTTTTATTCTGCCCCTGAGGCTTGTGCTTTCTGTGGTAGTTTCATAAATGAATCACACTACCATACATCCTTCACAGATCAGTCTCCTGGATACAGCAGAAGAGAACTCCAGACACTCCTTCAGTACCCCTTTACAGAAAAAACTTAATCCATCCTTCTCCAAGATTTACTGTATGGGGTTTGTACTGCCAGATTTTGGTAGCAGGGGCGCTGCAGGGGCAGCTCCTGGGAGAAGCTTCTGCTATGTCCAGTAGAGCCAATACCAGTTGGCCTCAAGATGGACTCACTGCTGTCCAAGGCTGAGCCCATCAGTGGCAGTGGTAATGCCTCTGGAATAGCAGGGGAAGAGTGTGAGGATTCCTCCCACTGAGGAGGAAGGAACGGCAGAGACATTTGATGAACTAACCACAGTCCCCATTCACCATCCCACTGCACCGCTGGGGGGAAGTGGGGAGAGAAATCAGAAGTGAAGTTCAGCCTGGGAAGAAAGGAGGGGTGGGGGGAAGTAGTTTTAGAATTTGGGTTTATTCCTCATTATCCTAATTCAATTAGATCAGTAATAAATAAGCTAATTTCTCCAGGTCGAGTCTGTTTTGCCCATGACAGTAACTGCTTTTCTGTCAACCCATGAGCCTTTTCTATCTTCTCTCACCTGCCCAGCTGAGGAGGGCAGTGATAGTGTGGCTTTAGTGGGCACCTGCCACCCAGCCAGGGTCAAACCACTACACTGACTTTTTTCCAGAAAGCCTCATTGCCATTCTCACATTCATTGCCATTCTCACAGTCATTATTTCTGCTTTCAACTTGTCTGTACTCTGATTATATCAGCAGTGCATAGAGGGACAGGCAGAATTACTGAGACAAAGGGGAGGATTTTAAGTACCCCCACAAATACTGAACCAGTCTCTAACACACCACTGTGATTCCCTCTCTTTGAATGCAGGCTATCACCACTGTAATCAGACTCCCATTCAGTTTTGTAATGACCTAATCTCTGATACATCCTGTATCAGGAGGTTCAGTTTGGGCTTTCATTTGTGATTCTTTTCACTCTCGTTATATCTTTACACATCAAACCCACTTTTTAGAGTTTTCTTTTTCATAGAGCACCTCATGCATACAGCGTTCTCAGGCTTTACAAGTGCCTTGTTTTCTTTAGTAGCCAATGCTTTGCTTTCCTAAAATGTTAGCAGAAGCAACAGGTGTGACCAAGAAAACCTCTCTTGTACAAAGCTGACCTTTTAATTGCCAAAGGCAGGCTGTACATAAATCATTTTCTTGCCTGCTATTTTTCCTTAAAGACAGGTAGTAACAGCAACCACATACTCCAGTCCACGATTACTTATTCAATGAAAATTTGTAACATCCATCCTGATTTTGTTGAGACCATTTGTCTTAAGAATACTAGTCATGGCTTGTCCTCTCTTCCACTACAGAAGTTTCTGATGTTTGTTTTCCTTTAAAAAACCCCGAATTAAACAAGCAGGTCCTCCTTTCACCATTCAACTCCTCTCCAGAGTATTTACCTTTGAGCTGTTTAATACTTTTGGATTTTAAATTATGCATTTTTCTACCATTTGTGATGTGATCTCTCCTGTATGCAGAAAGTGGTATAAGGTACAAAATCCCATTTCTTATACCTTGAACAATACCAGTTTGGAGGAGCAGCGTGGGTGTGTATCTTGCACTCTGTAAAATATAGTGCATTCAGTTGCCTGGGTCTTCATAGACATCCATGAGATTACATCCAGAAGGACTCAGGGTGAGGCTGAGGGTGTTTGGGGAGGGGGTGGAACACACAACTTTCACTATCTAGTCATCTACATACCACCAATAACCGGGTCTGATCAAGTCACAGATTGTTCAGGCAGCTCTTTCCAGCTGCTATGAAGTATTTTTCACCTGAACATGTTCAACAGTTGAATTGAGTACTTTAGCTCAGCTTGTCATAAAAGGTGACAACTTCCCCACAGGTGTCTTGACCCCAGCTTTTGTATTTTGAACGTTCTGCTGCTTCAAATTTCTTTTAGAAAAAGCAGGAACTTTTCTGGCTTGTGCCAGTGAGACATAGATGCAACACCTCATGTTTAGTCACTTTTGGAGGTATTTTAGGAGTGTGGGGTGATAGCCCTGATAACGTCTTGATGGTTTAAGGGTAACACCTCAGCCTCTGAAGAAGTGTTCTCAGAAACCATTATCAGGGGACAAAGAGACTCCAGTGTCACCCTGAATGTGCTTAAGTCATATTGATGGGATTACCGAAGAATAGAGCGTTATAGAAATGACATGGCTCTTCTTTGCCACACCCTGTAACAACCTATGGAGACCTAAGAAGCCATCCCTCAGGCATCTGTCTATCACCTCCCAAATATTGACTATAATCACTCAACCTACCTAAAGAAAAAAGGGTGTAAAAAGAGACTGGATATGAACAAAAACTGGTGAGAAAACTTCCACCATCTCTGGGAAGGCAACCTATAAGCTGTTCTGTCTCCCTCTACCCCATTGGACATTGCAGGGCTGAGCAAGCAATTCTTACTCTGTTTTCCTATGCCTTAGTAATTATAATTTGCTATAACTCACGGGGTGTATATGTGTTAGTGGGAAGTGGCTATATTCCTCCTGTTGCTTTTGCTTTGGGTTACTGAGTGTGTTTAAATGTGGTGTTGAGCTGTTGCGTTTCTGGTTAGTAATCATCTATTAGTTAAGGTGGTTGTGGGGGGTATACTGCTGGAGTTGCCTGTAGAACGTATTTTGTGATGGTTTCTTTTATTTTTATTTTATTTCATCAATTAAATACAATCCTGCAGCTAAATGTTATCATCGACTAAGCAACCCCTATAGTCATTGTCACATACTTGTATTAATAAAAGTTATTTTGGGAGCTCATACAGAAAAAGTTATTTCTCTTGCTGTTAAGTGTAGTCTCATAAACTGAGTATCAAAGACCTTTCCAGGCAGTGTGCTGTCTTGTGTTGTCTCTTTAGGTGAGATGCAGATAGGCTGATCTGGGTTATATAAAGCTTTGATGTTCTGGGATGCTTGTAGCTAAGTTCTCCCTGGATAATGTGTGGTCCTCATAGGAGGGTTGAAAATCTTTCCAGCCTGTGTTCTGTCCATTGTTTGACAGGCAGTGCTGGGTTCATAAAGCTTTGATTGTTCTGAGGACGCTTATAGCAAATAACTTTATATCACTATATAGGTGGGATAAGAAATCTTTGCATTTCTGCCCCTCCTTTTCACGTGAAAAGGAGATATACTCACAGCCCCTGATGCTCCAGAGACAGCTGAAAATAGGAGGAATTATTCTGCAAGTATGTGTTTCAACAAAATGTGTCAGTGCTTTCCATCACATATACTAAAAGAAGTAGCATTTTAAGATGGGAAACACTGTTCACACAAAGTCAGCTGAACATTTTGGAGAAGACTGACATATTTGTAGACCTAAATTGGATTAATTTGACAGGAAGAGAGTATTAAAATCAAATTTCTTGTCTATCAGAGTTTAAGAATATTTTCAATTACTTCATATTTCCACTCTTTGCAGTTCTTTGTGAGGAAACCCACTTAAATACCTGTGCCACGGCCTAGCATCAATGCTTAAGAACAGTTACATAAACCATGTGTTTCAAGAACTTTTATTCCTAAGCATTTCTTACAGTAAGAAACAAACTTTCTCTTAAAAATACAAATGTAAATGTGTGTAAACTAGATGATTGGCTGTGCCTAAACTGCTCTCATATTTCTCTCTTGATTGAAACAGCAAGCAAATGCACCAGACTGTAACCTGCAGGAGAATTGAGGCCAATATTAGAGAATCAAGATGATTCTGGATTTCAGATTTTTTTCTAGTAGAAGACATTAAAAAGAAAGAGAAAAAATAGATTTTAGTTAATATATCATTTTGTATTAAAGTGATTTTCAGCCACCTCTACGTACAATTTTCATAAAAATATGTAGTTAGGCTACAGCATAACAGCTCCTATCCTGGTTTTATTACTACTATTACTGCATTAGTTAGGATAAAACCCCTTATTGGATTTGAATAGACTATTCTGTAAATAGCAGAGAATCAAAATTGCAGACCAGCATCCCATAATAGTTTACATTTTTACAGAAGACTGCTGTAAATGAAGACACAGCAGTACAACATGTGACCAAACAGTCAGACAACCTAGTTATTTAAATGTACATCACAATTTAAGGTTAGTGACCAGAATGCAAATTGTCAGTTTTAACTATTGGCTTTGACTGATTTGTCTCTCTTTGCTGCCATAGAAACCTACATTAAATTAAAGGCAAAGAAACAATGGAACCTAATTAATGTCTCATTCATGTTCCGTACAGCAAGTGTATCGGGCAGTACTTTGTAACATTATGGCAGCACATGCAATGTGCTTTTTGAATACATAGTTAAAGGATTTATGCTCAAAAAAATGTATTTCTATACAAATATATAAACAGAGAAAAAAGTCAGAAGTACGAAATAGAGAAAAGAAA
The DNA here is from genome assembly GCA_013396695.1 of Sakesphorus luctuosus. NCBI lineage: Eukaryota > Metazoa > Chordata > Aves > Passeriformes > Thamnophilidae > Sakesphorus > Sakesphorus luctuosus. The sequence continues at coordinate 2,204,899 of VWZD01005774.1, forward strand.
GTCCCTCTCACCACCCATTCACAAGATGAAATATTTTTGAGGGGCAAATTTTAAGGAGAAAAAACCATTTTGAATTGCTCTTTCATTTGGTCCCTGGAACCTGGTAGATTCTCTATAAGAGCAAGAATTGACCTGAATTAGAAGCAAGAGTCTATCAGATTGCCTTGAGAGGAGACATCAGGGTATGGGTTCTGGTAGAGGGAGGCAGCATCAAGATGGTGGTGAGAGGATGTTAAAAAATAGTTGAAAAAAAGGATGTCTCTTCATTAAACTCTACTTCGTCACCTGCCATCTCTCATTCATCTATGTACTGTGATGCCTCTGTGCTTTACTGCTATATTTGATTTTTTTCCCCCATGGGCTTCATGTTTAAAGAGATACGAACCACCACATCTCGCTTTTCTAATCCTGGCCTTAGATGAAGGCTCTGCAGGGGTGATGGTATGCATGATGTTTTTATGATCCTGCTGCAGCTTCATGTTGTAAACTCAGTATTCAGAGAGAATGTGAAAGGGGCTAGAGGATAGCAGGGGTGAAAGTTCTGCAAGCTTAACTGGAACTTTTCGCTTTATTATTTAATCAATTTCTCCAAGTAAGTAAGACAGGAGATTAAGAGCAATACTTTTTCCCCCCAGGTTAATCAATAGATAGTTACAGGATTTTGTCTTTATAACCAATTGCAGACTACAACAAAACCCACTGTACCTCAAGGAAGAACATGCTTGTGAGACACCATCATCTAATTTCATTACAACTATACATACTCCCTTTCTGGGAGTTATGAATGAATAAAACAAAACATCTTCCCAATGTTGAACTGAAACACTTCACACACAACTGTTGAAGCAGAGAGAAAAGTATTTGAGCAGGGTATATATTGATTTCTGCTGATGTACACCAAACTGTGTGTCTGTGGCAGTGACGGGCCCCTGGTGCCAGCTGCCCCACACTGTCAGCCTGGCTGAGAGCCTCAGCCATGACTCCTGGCCTTTTCTGTGTACAGCACTGCTCCCCAACCTGATTGTGTCTGACAGCTCCATTACTCTGAAGCTACTGACAGCCTCCTTACTTTCTTGTGTTCTATAACTTGAAAAACAAATCATGCCTTCAAGGCTGTTGAAGGTGTTGTTCAGCCAGAGTTTCTGGCTTAAACAGAAGCTGGACGACAGTTTGGAGGGTCTCCTTTTCCTTTTGTCACTGGGAAAGAGCACAGACATACCAGGAGATCACAAGATCCTTGATGACATGATAAGTTTTTGGTTATCTCCTGAGTAACAGAGAGAAAAACAAACAATAAAAAAAGATTTTCTGGAGTGTGAAATGAAACTGTTCATTATAACGACCACAGAAAAATAAATATAGGATGTCATGAAAGCGGGCTATGCTTGACAAAGGTTGTGATAATACTAATTATAGATATGATTTAATCTGTATTGGGAGTATCAACCATTGCCACTATTTATGCAGTCATTGTACATGGAATCAGTTGTACTAGACAGCTGCAGAAGGGACCAAAGGCAACCCTCTATTGATTGATGGGACATCCAGAAGCTGATGTATCAAAACACTACTGAAAAGGTCATAAGATGCTCTTGAATTATTTACAGAAAGAAAAAAAAAAAGAAGAAAGACAGAGGTATTAAAAAATACACAGCTACAGAGGAAAACCAGGAGATGCATCTGAGCAAACATTTTTCTGTATGTCATGAGTGAGTGACAGACCTTGTTGAGCGGGAAAAACCTTGTCATGATTGCTTAGGGACAGAGAGAGATGCAGTATGGAGGTTTTTTAAGAGCTCAAATTAAAATTAAATACAAGCAGAAAGGTTCAAATTCTTTTTCAGCACTGAACTTGGTCAAAAAGTCATAATAGTAGTATTTTCGCCCTGTTACTCTGAGTGAATCCTGTGGTGCTGTTTAGCTGCCAGGGGCTGTTGAATGGGACAGTGGTCACAGAGCTTTTACTTGCTATGTGGAGGAAGAGCTGTTCATTTCTCCATAGCACACATACATGAGGAGGTCACCTCAGAGCTAGTCCCAAAGAATGCTGCTTTCAGATACTCACAGTGATATTTTCAATCATAGAATCATAGAATCGATAGGGTTGGAAAAGACCTCCGAGATCATCAAGTCCAACCCTTGCTCCAACTCCAGTCCATTTACCAGACCATGGCACTCAGTGCCATGTCCAGTCTCAGTTTAAAAACCTCTAGGGATGGTGAATCCACCCCCTCTCTGGGCAGCCCATTCCAATGCCTGATTACTCTCTCTGGAAAGAGAGAGCCCGTGCCCCCTTGTCCTATTGCTGAGTGCCTGGGAGAAGAGACCAACCCCCACCTGGCTAGAACTTCCCTTCAGGTAGTTCTAGACAGTGATGAGGTCACCTCTGAGCCTCCTCTTCTCCAGGCTAAACAACCCCAGCTCCCTCAGCCTCTCCCCATAGGACTTATGCTCCAGTCCCTTCACCAGCCTTGTTGCTCTTCTCTGGCTCCGCTCCAGCCCCTCAATATCCTTCCTGAACTGAGGGACCCAGAACTGAACACAATACTCAAGATGTGGCCTCACCAACACAGAGTACAGGGGAAGGATCACTTCGCTGGTCCTGCTGAGGAACACCACTAATGACCGGCTGCCAGCTGGATGCAACTCCATTCACCAGCACTCTCTGGGCCCGACCCTCCAGCCAGCACCTAATCCAGGAGAGGGTACACTTGTCCAAGCCATGGGCTACCAGCTTTTCCAGCATTATATTATGGGAGACAGTGTCAAAGGCCTTAGTGAAGTTTAGATAGACCACATCCACAGCCTTCCTCTCATCCACCAGGTGGGTCACCTGATCGTAAAAAGAGATCAGATTGGTCAGAAAGGACCTGCCCCTCCTAAACCCATGCAATGTTTCACTGGTTTTTAAAAGCCTTACTTATCAATCTTCCTATTCCTTTATATGCTAATGACTAGTGTCAACTTTTCATTACAACTGAAATTCTTGTTTCCACTTGAACAAAGCTAGAAACCCCTATGCTTTACTGTACTATTCTGTAATTTAGTGATCTCAAATGTGGTTCAGAATCAGACTTTTGTTCTTTTTATTTCATGGGAGCCTTGTTATATACCATATTCCACCAGACTTTTACAGAAGTGATAGTACAACTGTAGGTAGCTGGCTCAGATCATACTTGGCTAAAGACTACAGAAATGCAGGCAACTAGACCATGGCTGAAGGTAAGTAGAAGATAATGCTACACTAGACTTCTCAGATCTAGTAAAAATATGCAAGTGCGCACATAGGACCCTGGATTGTACAGTAAAGCTCTTCAAAGAAGTGAAAATTTTCCTACTTGTCATTCTACAAAGCAGAAGGGACTGACTGGAAAGCAGCAATGCTTACCCTGCCCTGAGGGTTGCAGTACTCTACTGTCAAGATTACAGATGTCACAATTTACTAAGTGACGAACAATAATAAAAGGGATAAAACTCGAGACCAGCACAGCATATTTTATCCCTTTCAGGTGTTAATATTATCAGTTGTAAATTATATCTCTATAATTTTTGAGTGCCTTATGAAGCTTAACTCCTATAATTCCTAAGTGCATACAGCTTAGAATGTGCTGTTCTTTTTTATCATATAATTTATCATTTTCTATGTGAAGGAATATCTAGGTTTTGAATATTTTCTTCAGATAAAGGAAATTCTGCTCAAGGAATAATTTCAAGTGCTGTAGTTCAAGATGAATGAAATATTTGCTTAATTTTAAAAATAGTTGCAGTGTTTTCCATTTCCACAGAAAGAACAGCACACAGAAAAGTCTACAGCTCATTTATCTTTCTTTGGAGAGATGAGAAACAAAGCCTGAGTTTCTCTTCTGCTTTGTTTATTTGCAAATATCAGTAAAGGAAGGAAGTTCATACTTGAAGAGTCTGATTTATGCACTAATATTGGTTACATTTTCTGATTAGGTTAGATTTCGTACCCACTAAGGAGAAAAGTGCCTTCTTCTTTCATCCCACAGTTCAGATTCCTCATCAGGCTTATGATCACTTTTGTTTGCATCTTTATTTCCTCTTATCCTTCTCCCAGCCCATCTGCTGGTGAAGCTCTGGAAGTTATGGGCAAGAAAAAGAATTTTTGCTTATTCATTTGCCAACAAGATTCTATTCCACCACCTTAGCTTTTGGCAAGAAAGAATTTAATCTGTACCCTGGATGAATTCTAGGTTAGGCAGTGGAAAAAGTAGAGAGAATTTGATGGGTAGAGTTTTCCTCCTGGCCATATCCATTTTGCAGAGGAATTTAAAAAGTCATCGTCTTCATAGCCCATGACCTTTCTTTGCTCAGGATGTAAATTGTACATGATCATATGAAAGGAACCTTAAATCCTCCTTTATGTGTCATGTCCTTATGAAACATGAGAGTTAGTCTCTTCTCATTAGAACTTTAAACTGCAAAAGTGTCATTAATCTTGAAACAGGATACCCTTAATAATTTTCTGAAGTATTAGTATCAGGTTCTCACTGCACTTTACAAGTACAATAAAAATAATTTTCTATAAAATGGAATTAAGAGCACACTTATGCTGTAAAAATCTGTAGCTGACTTTTAAAATAATAAAAGCTTTGATCAATTTTAATGAGTCAAGGCAAAGGCAGCATTAATGCACTACAAAACTTCCTACTTCAGTTCAATCCCACTATTTTCCATTTTAAATCACTCTGTGTCATACAATTCTTACCTTGAAAATTTTAAGCTGCCTTGCAGTCCAGATTTTGATTTTTATTATTTATTTATTTACATCTCCTAAACCCATATAGGCAGACTTTTGGCTTCTGTTCTCTCCCTTTGGACACTTCACAATAAAGTCCACAGCTTTTAATATTTGGCAATGTGAAAAATATATTTCATATTCCTCAAGAAGTAAAAGGGAAGTATGACTTGGAGAGCTAACATATTACCTGAAATTCACTAATATTACTTCAATAATCACTATTTTTATATTACTTGCTAATTCCATGGGGGTTTATTGTTTTGGTTTTAGTATAAGTGCCCTGACTTCTACTGCAACTCATTGTAAATTAAAAGGAATTTACCTATGTATTTTATCTGGCTGGAACTAAAAGCATCATCAATAAATTGTCAAATATATTCCAAAGGAGGAATAATTTCCAAGCCATATTACTCCAGTGGTTTCCAAGAATAACTTTGACGGTTTTGGACTAATTGCAGATCTGTTCCATATCAAAATTTTGAAAGGGTTAAGAATTTATTTTTATTCTGTAATGATCACTTACTTTGCATTCGTGCCCTGGATGGTTTTACAAGTGCACCCAAGACAGTTTTGCCCTCTGATGGCTGTCCCACAGTAGCTGGGCTTTGTTAATGCAGTGCTCAGCTGCATTTTGTATAACCTACCTTTACCAGAGCCTTTAGTACAGTCTAAGTGCAGCCCCAGTTTCCATAGCATAGGCAAGAATTGATCCTGACTGAAAACAGTAGATTTGCATGAGGTACTTATTCCTCTGTCACTGATTACAAGAACCACTTTACCTACAGGACCTTGGTTATCATTCTAATTACACTATTTAGTTATCATGTTTGGCATTCACAACCTTTACAGCATAGAATTAAAAAAAAATAAAGGGGAAAAACCACCAAAACCCACTGCTTGCCAAAAGTGGCAATTGAGGAGTCTGAAGCAATATCTAAACATTCTTCTTTCTTTCACTTCTCATTAGGTTGAGAGCGGTGAAACTCTGCTCTCATGCTCCTCTGAAAATATCCCTGCAACAGTGCTAGAGCTCTGTATCCTTCCAAAAGGAATAACACTGATTCCTGCCATAAATGTGCAGAGGATTACTGTGACTGTCTACACCACAAACCTGAGACATGGCCAAGGCTAACCCCAACCTCGTAAGGGTCTGCTTTGGGTTGTACCTATACCTCTGTGAAGGCAGAACAAGGCACTAAATGTAAATTCATAAGATGAATTTGACTGAAGATGAAAATTTTTAAAACAAAAAATATTATTTTCCCCTGCAGTTTGATATTTATTATTATTTATAACAAAATTCCTCTTGTAGTGAAAGTTTTGTGTGAGAAAATTTACTATTGGTCAGTAAATACAGTCTCTGTCGGATAGAAAGATGCAGAAGATATACTCCTAAGAAAGGTCCCAAGATGCAGCAAAACACATCGGAGATGAAATATCTCTTGCAGTTTCTAATGCAAAGAAGATCAAAACTTCAACTATGCCAAAGGCCAATTCCTGTTTTTATGAGGAATGTATTAAAGTATAGTCTAAAGATATATTTTTCAAGGTGACAGCAGTTTCTCACAGGAAACAATCAGTCACCAGAACAAAATTTACTGAGACAGTATCCCAATACTGAAAATTATTATCTTAGGGTATTAAAATTAGCACAAAAATAATAAATAACTTAGATCATGCATTCATCAGTCAGTGAAGATGTTTCAGCTAACACAAGCACAAGAGGTTACCAGCTGGCAGTGTTGAGTCCAGTGTAATTTCCACAGCTAGAAATAATATCCTGAACATTTACAACTCAAGACAAATCTTTTCTATACTCTCTTCTTTCAATTATCATACTCTCCTGCTTCCCTGTCCTTTTTCCTGCATCATTATCTCTTCTGAGGCTCTGGAGACAGAAAATTTTTTCAGTCTTAGTTACAAAACTTCAATATCTTTACCTATTCCACATTTACATTAATGCAGTGATGAATTGATCTAGCTATTTGAGGAAAGCGCTCACTCTTTGCTCCCTCTATAGCAAATGAGTTCACTCATCTCTGTGTAAAATGCTAAATATATCTTTGTCTCTTGATTTCCAATTTCTTCTTGTTGGGAAAAGAAACTTAGACATCATCAGATATCTAGAATGGCCTAGGATTACATGGTGTCCTGGTTCTGGCCAGGACAGGGTTAATTTTTGCAGTAGCCAGGAGGAGCATGGCCAGGACACAGGTTATTCTATACCATCTCATGTCATTGCCAGGGTGGGGGGGAATTCCCATCTGGGCAGTGTGGTGGTGCAATCATTTGCCTTCTTTGAAAAATATTGTTATAAATATTATTGCTGTGACAGTTCTTTTTCTTACCTCATTGCTGTGTTCTTTTCTCAACCTGTGATCTTTACCTTATGTGCCTCCAATTCTCCTCTCCAGCCTGTTGCAGGGGAGGGGGAGCAGGGAGTGAGCGAGTGGAGAGTGGTTTGGAGTGGTTTCCGTGGGAGCACTAAATTGGAGAATACTGTTCCTAAACCATAACATTTGCCTGGGATTCCTCACCTCACTGAATTCACAAAAGAAGTAAGAAATGCACGTTGTGTCAATAAACACATCAGTAGCTGCTCCCCATTACTGAAATAAAACAGCATAGAAAAGTCCGTGCCTGGTCAGCTCCAAAAATCAGGGTGACGGCGTGCAAGCCGCCTACATCCTGGGAGCAACCTGGTTGCATCTGGGGCTTCCCAGGGATGGTGCTCATACCCCAACCCACAGCTAGGCTAGGAGAGATTCTAGAAATAGTTAGCAGTATGGAAGGTTGGGTTTGAGAGTCCAGAAAGGATTTTTGAATTACTATTATAGACACAGCCAATGAGGGCAATACCATCATGGCTAGGCTTCGTGAACGAAGATTTCGGAAGGGCACTACCCACACTTGCTGCAAGCACGCTGGTGGCTAAAAAGGCCGATACGGGATAGGCAGGTCCGGTCACAAAAGACACAGCGGAACGTCTCTGTAGGTGATTTTGGTGAGGAACGGTTCTTCCTGCGTTGTCTTTTTTCCTCGAGACTGACTCTGCGTGCATTCTCAAAGGAAGCAGCAGCATCGTGAATGGTGTGTCTCCATGAATCCCTGTTGGAACAGGGCAATACCATAATATAAACAAAGACATTTAAGAGCACTGAGCATCTTCTCCAGGAAAAGCAAATGTGTATCAGCATGTGTTGTTTTTTAACAGACATCAATACAGCTTTGTCTTTTGTTTTCAGCAGGACTTCTCACTTTTGAAGGGACAGTAAGGCCAATTGCAAACACCCAACCTGGGTCCTAACAGGAAAGACCACAATCCCACTGCTCCCTTCCAAAAACAGAATGCAATCTTTCTGTTAGGTCATGGACTTTATTCACAGCCTCTAGTGTGGTGTCTCATGAAGTTCAGAAAATTGGTCACATTACATTTCAGAAATCAAATTCTTAATCCCCTACAACATTTTTTCACTCCGGATTAGCTCTCCTATGTCAAGGCAAGTTAAGCAGCCACAACACCACAGCTACTAAGCAACCTCACCTGAAACTGACCTAAACCACCACCTCCTCCTGGTGCTTTGGGTCTCTGATAGGTAATTGTTGCTCCTTGGTTGGTTATTTTCAGCTCCACCCAGCATTAAAACACTTGATAAGGTGTTCTTGTTGCCCTAAGTTTGCAGATTTTTGCCCATTTTTGATGCCAATCTGTGGAGCAAAGCTGTACTATGGGGCAGTGCAAGGTGACATTGCTATGAAAATATTCTAGAAAGAGCACCTTCACAGGGAAGTGATAATTTACAGTTATGTATCTGTATCTGTGTACACTGAACAACCTATCCAACACTTGAGACTGAACAAATAATTTCTTCTCTCCAGAATCCTATTTTTTCTCTTTCTGACCTCCTTTTTCTTTTGAAGACAGGTTGAGGTATTAGGTTCATTCAGAAATGCGTGAACATTTTTGTTATAATGTGTGTTCTTCACTTGTTCCAGTTTTCACTGGATTTGAAACAGTTGTACTGTAACTGATAACAGTAATGAACTTCTGTGGGTCCAACGCAGTTTCCATAGACCAATGAGTAGAAAGAAAACACATCAAAATACATAGCAACACTGAGAATGCAGTTAAGGCTTCTTCATGTCTTGTTAAATAAAAAAAATATGCTGTTTTGGCTATGCTAGGAAAATGAACTATAAGCTGAAAAAAAAAAATTATCTTTCTCCCTCTACTGCTTTAGAAAAAGTTCTGACAAGTTAAAAAATATATAACATCTTTAAGCAAAGCTATTAAAAATAAGATCACTTCAATGTTTCAAAACTTTCGAGGAATGGTCCAAATTTTTTTCAGATTTTGCTGTTCCACATCAGCAGAGAAAGTACTTTAATACATGATTTTTTTTGGAAAAAAAATCTGTTGTCTGTGGTAAGCCTTGTTATTTTCAAAGCAGGCAGGGGATGCTTTAAACATCTACTTATGTTCAAAAACCAGTCATGTAATACCAAATCTAGCTGCATCGGTACAGAGGAAGCAACTTGGCTCTTGGCTCAGTCCCAATGCACATTGTGAGAAAGATATTTAAAATATGAATACTTTCAGGCACACTACTTATCTTGCCCAGGGGACACTCAGATAGCTGGGGGAGGATAAACGTGGATAAAAGGCTGGATCTTAGAGAGGAGCATTGTAGTCTCAAGGTGGGACCAAGTTAGCAGCTGACATTTCTACAGTTCATTCATCTATGCCTGAAACCCATGACATAAAAAAATGTCTAATAAAAAACAGGACTGCTTTTCATTTCAAGAAGGAATCTCTATTGCCAGAAATGCATCTAATGGTGATAAAACTGGCTACAAGGCTCACATATCTTTAAGCATTTATTCAATTTCACTTCTAAAATGAAGGTTATAAATCAACCCCAAGCTCTTCCTCTAAGCCATTATGAGCACTTGCAGAAGAATGATTCCTTTCTGTGTCAGATGTTATGAAAGACAGTTCATACTTCAAATAACGTGATTTATAAGTTGAGATTGTGAAGTTAAATTTAATAAAGCTCCAAGAAGATGCATGAGTCTCAAAAAGCTTTTTAATACAGATCATTTGGAGTTGAGATGCTACCTTTGTTTTATATGAGCTGTTCTAGATTCTTGTGTATGCTGTAGTTACTGATGGATGCCAGAAGAATTACCCTCTACAGAATCCTGGCTTGCTTTCCTCTTCTTTTTCTCTCCACAAGAATTTAGCTGATGACAGATTGGATACACGTCATTATTTTGTACAGATATAATTAGAAACTAAAGGGCTTTTCAATCTTCATGTTTGTTTCTTGAATGACCAACTTTTCTTTTTGATGATGTAATTTCTCAAAGAAAGATTAAAATGCTTGGATAGTATTCCATTGGTTCAAACAATTTTTGTGAGATTTACCCCCCTATTAATTTTATTTTGAAGCCCAGATGATAAACTTCTGAAAATCAACAGGTCTGGCCAGGGACGGTCCCACAAACTCATGAAAAAGTGATCATACAGAATTTCTCCCAAATATACTTTTCATTATGGATTTAGGATTTGACATTATAAATTAAAAGACATAAGATTTCATTTCAATTCATCCCAATGTAAAAAAAAAGAAAAAAAGAAAAAAGAGAAAAAATTAGGACACTGAAATTATTATTACAGAAAATGATACTTTGAAAAAAATGCAAATATTTTTATAATAAAATTTAATATTTTTTTTCATGAGGTATATCCCTTCCAGACCAAAGAACAGGAGATCAGACCTAGGTTACCTACCTAAGATTAAGTCTTGCTTCATACAGCTGGGGCTTACGGAAGGAAGGAATCAAGGGGAAGGAACAGTGCAACCAAAATAAGGACCTACTTTGCCTTTCAAATAAATGGAGAAATGCAGATTTTCCCAAAGACTTTTGGAGTGTCATCCAGCCAGCAGATTAGTTTTCACTGAGATTGCAAGGGGCAAACAAGAGAAACACATTGAAATCAATAAATCTCTTGGCACTACCATGACATTTTCTCTAGTAGACAGGTAGTCAGTTTGGACAGCAGAGACTATCAGCTCTAGGCTTCCTTCAGCATGGGCACCTGCATTCCCAGTCCTTCACAGACTACATGACTGTTTAACCACAAGCCCACAAAGTGCTTTGTACAAATGTATTTTATTGCAGTTCCTCTTCCAAAGTCTGTTTTTGGTTTTCATCCAACAATTCAATGTAAGAGTCACAATTTAACCTTTTTGGAAAAGCTGTTAACTACTGCTTGTCTGAGTCCTGACTATAACTGTGTTTCTGACTTTCTCTAGGTGGGTTAGTTGTATTTTAGGGAAGAGAACAGAAGGTCAGTGCCTGGCGATTGATGTGGGGGCTGCAGCAGTGCTCTTGATGGCAGGTTGGTACTTACCTTCTCAGAAAAATTACTTCTGAATATCCTCAGGAAAACAAAGTCATATAGCCAAACTAATTAGAAACATACCAATTAATATTAGTAGGCTGGTGGCTTTTCCAGGTTTTAGCTGCCAAAATCCTACCTTAGGCAGGACATCTGAAAACTGATGTGAACCCTTAGAGAGTGTGATAGAGCCTAGAAACGCAGACTAGGCCAAAAGAGATTCAGCATTTAAACGAGCTGCAGCTATGTTATTCCCCATACATCATGACATAACTATTCCTATTAAATTAATATTCCAGTTTGCAAAATAAGACAGAATTAGTAGCTCCTCTTACAGTCTGTTGGTACATTTACAATGCAATCAATGAAATGAACAGAGAAATTTAACTCCAAAAAATGAAGCAAATCTAGCTGCAATTAGTATAAAAGAAATGCAGATTCAGCTGTTTCCTTCCATTAGTATGCCAGGAATTGACTCACAAGCGAAAAACTCATGGATTCCTGCTAATCATCTAATGTAAGTTATAGCTACAATGTAAATGTATTTGATGCAAATTATTATTGCATCTAAACTGCAAGTAAAAATACATTAAACAGGATGCTAGTTCGCCAGCAATCAATGAAAATTTTGCTATTTCACTAAATTGTTTCTGGGAATAACATATTTAAGGACTATTCCATTCATACTTGCAGTATTCCTGTTGTCATGGTGGTATATAAAGAAATTAAATGTAGTTTCAATTATTAAATAAATTTAATATCATTCATATATTTAAGAGCTTCTATGGCTTAGTTTTAATAGAACAGATTTGACCATTATTCATGGATCACTTATGTGTTTTCTCCTTGTAGTTCAGTAACAAAAGTCATTATTGGCAGACAATATGTAGAATATCTTGAAATTCAGGTGAAAGCTGAGATAGAGCTTTCAGAAGTCTGAAACATTCTATTGCGGTCTACAAGTATAGACACTCCAGAAATATATCACAAGCTATTTTAAATTCATTTAGGATTATTCAACTCTAATTATAGAAATGTGTTATGAGTCTGGTATAGGGGAAGAGTTATTTGGGGTACACTACATTAATTTTAGGGAGTCTTGGGCTGAAGACTTTCCTTTGCTGTGCTACCTTAGGATGAAATATAGGTTGCCCAGCTGTTCAGTAACTCACTCTGAAGTCAGAGCTTTGAATTACTAGACATTTGAATATGCAATGTTTGAGGTGAACACTTCAGGGGAAAATATTGTCAATGAAATTATTTTGGGAAAATTCTCTACAATTCTACTTCTGTTAGTCCAAGTCCCTGAATGTCAGCAGAGTCTCATATATTTGGGATTTGACTACACCAGTGCCCACCTTCAAAAGGAAGGATGAAGGTCCCTAGGGAGCGACCTCCTACTCTCATTTAGCCTCTCTGGTTATTGTAGTAGATGAAACATGGTGAGGAGCAGACACATGCCAAGGACTGATCCAAGCGCATCAGGCAGCACCTGGGAAGGTTCCTGGATGCTGTTCACCTACTAGCTTAGCTGTACCTTCACAAGTTCATGTTCTGGCCCTAAGGAGAGCCAAAATGAGTTGTGTCCATGGGCATTTCAGGCTGGGAAGCACTGAGTTGCTTAAGGCAGCAGGGGCTTAATGGTTGCACAAGCAAATTGCATGTTTTCACAGGACTGTCCCTGAATGTGGCGCCTGATTTTAGATCTGGATGTAAGTCTTCAGACTATTCCATGTTCTTCTGTCTCATACCATAGATCTGAAAACTAATCTCAGTGACAGTGGAACAGGACTGTTGGTTGCTGAGCTGGGTCACAATCTTTATGCAAGTGATAAAGTTCAGGCCTCATCCATGAGAGTTGTCATTCTAGCTAATAAGCATCCTAGATAGATTTGTCAAATATGACTATTGCTAGAGACATCAAATAGAGAACATTGCCAGTTCACTAGAGCATCTTGAATAGTGTCCTTTTTGCCTGAAATGTTTTGTAAGTTCTAGAGTACACTTCTCTTTCATTTTCTGCATTTCTCATATACAAATATCATATATAAACATATAACATTTGAGTCTTGAGATCCTGTGACAGTATCTTAGAAGTGCAAGAAGAATAAAAATCATCAAACCTAGTCCATTTTAAGGTATTGCATATTTCAAGATTAATCTTTGTCATGAAAAATAAAAACAATAATGAATATTTATTATCTGATTATTAATTCAGTAGTTGGAACCTAACATACTTTTTGTTTCACAAAAAATATCTTCTCTTTAGTCCTACAGCACTGTTGTGTTTGTCATGTAGAGGATGTTAAACTGTGACTGATTCTGTACAGTGTTAGTTACACAGTGGACACTTTCACATCTCTTAACAAAGACAGTGTGTTAAAAAGTTAGTGTGATTTCAAAAAAGATTAAGCCAATACATGACAGAAAAATCCACAGGCTCTTAAGCACAGGTATACCATGTCTTTAGTGAAGAAATCCCCAGAGTACAGGTTGCTGGAACCTTGGAAAATATACTGGGAGAGTTTTGATTTACTGTGAAAATGTTTATATATTTTCCTTTAAGCCTTCAGCAGGGTAAGTGGAGAGGATGGATAAATTAGAGAGAGAGAGAGAGGGAGAGAGAGAGAGAGAGAGAGAGAGAGAGATTGAGAGAATTTGGTGCTTTTGGAATCAATTTTGAGATCAAATGCTTTGCTATTATGAATGAGTGCAATTATACTAAAGTTGTGTTCACTAAAGAGCATAATTTGGCTTTTAATTCATAAAAAGTTCTAAACTGGCAACAGGAATTTTTCACCTATACAGGTCAGGAGTGAGGTAAAGGATGGGCAAAACAGTGTAGGTTAGGCACTGAGCCCTAGTAAGACAGATAAAACTCAGAAAACAGATGGTCTGTGACCATCTGCAGCCAATCAAGCTATTCATAAACTGAACAATTTTCATATCATAATCTTTTATGCCTCCCCAGTCTTGGTTTTTTTTAAATGACACAGGTAATTTTCAGATAAGGTAGGAAAAATCTGCATCCCATTACTACTATTATTATATAAAGGCCAGCAAATATTTTAAGTTGGTGATGTAGTTGAAGCTAGACATTACATTTTTTAGAACAGGTTTATCTCACAGCCATATGTGGCCAAGAGATTCAGTGACTAGCACAGGGGAAATACGAGGCATTCCAGTGGCAAAAAGAAGCTTTTCTGTTGTTCCATGTCAGTAATTTTTAATTGAGTCTTGAATATTCTCTGAATCCACTAAAAAAAAATAATAATTGAATAGTTGGTTTTCATATTCCACAGCTTTATAACAGATGTTTAGTCCAGGTATTGTTGAAAGTAAGTTATGAAGCTGGATAGAACACACACATTTCCACACACTGCTGTAACAATCTGGAGAGAAACTAAACCAGAAGTGAAGAGGTGAATATGATGTTTCAATATACCAATGCAAAAAGTTACCCCAAAGTATTTACAATTAAGGAAACCCTCTACAAAACCTTATTACCTAAACAAAAGAGGTCACCAAAAATCTTTTATTCTTTTCAGCTCTCCTTCCTTCCACAGCCTGAACTGATTCAGCAATAAGGAGAAAACAAGAGATCCCTGATGGCATTTTAAAGGTTTTCTTACCACAGATTGACTAGGAAGGGATGTTCCAGGCCTTGCATTATCTGTAGCTCCCGGAAAACGTTTCGAACTTCATCTCTCTCTATGCACTTCTGTTTATTCATATATTTCATGGCATACATTTTCTTGGTGTCTCTCTTCTGTACAATGCACACCTAATTGACAGCAAAATAAAAGACAAATTTTGACACCCTGAGAAAGTAATCTCAGTTGTGACTCTGAAAAAAAATGCCCTTTATAGTATTTAAAAAAATACCCTTTACAGTATTTAAATAATTCAGATCTGGATACTACAACTGAGTAACACCTTCTGAAAGTTCCCAGCTCTGCAGGATTCTTCATAATACATTGTAATTAAAAGAATAAAAGAACACCCCACCGCTGTGAAGAAAAAACAGGGAAGTGTAAAAGTGTCATAACTTTCAGGAGTTACATGGCAAAGCTGGGAGGAATATGCTCCTATTGCTAAATTCATGGGCTATTTCATTAGTCACAGAAATTACTGCCTCCTGCCTAGGAAAATGCACAATCATTGTCCTCATTCCCACAAGTCAATACAAACACCTTGATTACTGCATCATAAACCTTGCCTATGTTCCAAAGGCTCAATATTTCATCTAAAGATCAGAATTATGCTCCTTTAATTACTGTTGAATGGAAAAAGTAATTTTGTACCGAGATTTATCACAACATTTTTGAATTCTCAAGAGACCATTGCAATGATTGAGTCTGTGTCAGTAATTTTCTTTCCTTTTACTTTGTTTTGGGTGGTGGTGGTGGTGTTGTTTCAGGGTTTTTGTTGTGTTGGTTTGGTTTGGATTGGTTTGGTTTGGTTTGGTTTGGTTTGTTTGGCTCTTTTTTTTTACAAAAGTCAAATAATATTGTAAATGCTTGAAGAAAATCATAGTCAAGAAAACCTGGATTGTTTTCTGCCATGTCAGTTTACATTGAGAATGGAGCTGGAAAGTCATCAGCACTAGAACCAAGAAGCATAATTTTAAATGTGATTTCTCCCAACACAGAAATATAAAATTGCTCTGTGTCTTAACTCCAAAGTTGGTGTAAACATCACTTTCATGGCAGTCTTACATCCACACATGGAGGGAAACTGGATCCTCAACAGACTTTTGCTCTGAAGGGGGTTTTTGCTGTTAATTGATCAGGACTTTTTGAGGTGGCACTCCTAATGAGTACTCACAGCCAAGAGTATATTAATTGAAAATACTATTTTGGTGCAACACATATTACTGATACAGTCATAGACTCCAATCTGAAATTTTAGTCTTCAGAACAGAAACAGACTATGTACTTGAAGCATCTGGTTTAGGTATCACAACTCTGTAATGCCTAAATTCAAAGGTATTTGGATTCACTTGGTATGGGTGCTATTCTTTTTTTTTGTATATTTAGGTATGTCCACACATGCACACATATACACTTCCATATTATACACACACAAAATTATAATACAGACTCATAAAATTCATGCTCAGACATGGTGACAACCAAAATAAATCCCTTGGGTCTGAGTTGTATTTTGAGGAACTTGAGTGCTCAATATTCAGAAATGGTCTGGAGAAACTAAGGCGACTTCCCATAGCTGAACTGGGAGGAACAGGGCCAGGGAAACCAAAACACAATTATTTGCCTGAAACTCTATTTTCATAAAATGTGTCTTTGAACTCAAACCTACTCCAAATAGAGGTGTTCATAGAGTACTTTTAACCTATAATGATAAGGTGTGATTAAGTAAAGAGTGTAATTACTTTCCCTAATACCAGGAGATGTTCTGCTAATTAAGGAAAACATGGGTGGTAAATGTTTTGTTTTGAGCCCATCAATGTCGCACAATAGTGAGTGCTGAAGTTTTATTTCATTTTCCACCTTGGACTGTTATGGAAAGCGTGAATATTGGTGATGCCCTCAGGATAAATAAAGGTTCACATTTACATGGAAAGAACCCAGGCTGTGGAACAATGGGGAATTGTGGTTGGCCTTTTGGGGAAGAAGAGGTAGCAGGTGGGATTGAACTGAAATGGAGGGATGGAAATTAATTGTTCAAATTTCCATAGGTCCTCCAAAAACATAAGCAGAATTTTCAGGGGCAATTCCTGACAGACATGCTGTCATAGATTATGTGAACAATCTGATTTAGTGAGTCACACTATAAAGTACAAAATTTTGGGATTTTGGTTCAGAACCTAAATCCAGAAGTTCATTCACTTCCATGAAATTGCAGCATGATTTTTATGTGTAACCTGGCCAGATGAGATGTTTGAAGATGTCTCCTATTTCATTGCATAAAAAGCCTCCCTGTTGAAGGGTTAACTAGAGAGACTACTGAGACAATTGGGTTTTCCTGAACTGAGAGTTACAGGCTTGACCAATGTGGCAAACTAGGACTATACACAGCACCTAAATATGTAATGTAAACAGGTTTTGAAACACTGCTGTGACTCCAGAAGGCACTCAGTTCTCTTACCTGCCAGTATAGACAAGGGTATTCAGCACACATGAACCAGACCTTCTGCTGTTAGTAGAAGCTTGCCTAGCACATGACTTCAAAGCAGAATGATAGTAAACGTTTTCTAACAATGTGTATCTATGCACACCTTTCAATATGCTTTCAAAATCAATAGGATCTTCATGAACATAATAAAGCTGCTTCCTACTAAAACTCAGGGAACACAACCTGCATCCACATTGATGTTAAAATAAAAAATGCCAGACATTGCTATGACAGCACTGAATCCTAGTGGAGATCCTCTCTGGCATTTCTCCGTGCTGGCTGTCTGCTCTTCCTTTAAGCAGGACATCAATGGGCTCAAAATCTCCGCTACTGCAAGAAAGAAAGGAAAAGCCTTCAAGCTCTCCTCATGCACAGTCTTAACAGGAAATGTTTAAATTGAGGTTTTTTTTGTTCCAAAGGAGTAATTTTAAAACAGGGACAAACAGGCTCTGGCACCTCAATAAACAAATTTTGTGATGACTCATTATGATGGAATTCTGTGCAGAATTGCCCTATTTACACACAGTAGTATGGAAGCCTGTCATGGTCCCATCACTAAAACATTCTCTGTTCACTTTTCTGTGAGTATAATTTACCAAAATCCAGACAGTGTGATGCTTCAAACCAAATATATGATGTGGACTCAACAACTACCCAGCTTCGTTGTCAGCAGAAAGGGACAGGCACAACCCTCTCCACATACAGTATAGATCTAAATATGTCCATCTCTAGAGAGATGTTTTCCCTTTTAATGTCCCCCTAAAGAGACTGTAGATTACTAATTTGGATGTAGGCATCTGTGTTGTATATATGTAAAGGTAGGCATTATGAATCCCCATTAATTTTCTTTGGAGTTGTATTGTGCTTATTTTTAAAAGTCTCTTGTGAAAATATTTCCTTTATAAAGAGGGTTTTCCTACATGTCTTGGCTGTTATCACAGGCTGTTTATTATTTCTGTGAGAAAGTAATGGTAAATTGACTTTAAACCTATCAGGTTAAAAGAAATTTGACCAGAGACTGACTTGCAGCCACTATCCCTCAGAGCCAGGTGAAGAAAACCAAGAGATTATGACTGTTGGGCTAAACTTCATTTTTCAAGAGCAACTCGTGCTATGGTCCACTTCTAAACTACCTTCTTAGATTTCCTCTGATTTTACATGCCAAAAATAGTGCATCTACAGGTTGAGTTTAATCTGAAAATTAAGAGGTCAGACAGTGCTATGGGTGACAAAGTGCCCTATGGGTTATTGCAGAGCTAAGTGAAGTGACAGAGCTACACTGAGTAAAACTGGGGCAGAATTTGCTCAAGATTTGCCCCAGAAAGCTGCATAATGCTGTGTTGGCTGAGCAGCCATAGATAAGTCCAGAGAAGCTCTTCCCAGAGCAAAACCAGGGATAGTCGAAAAATCTGACTTGCTGCAAAACACAGATTTCTCCTGTTTCCCACTAGAAAAGACTTCTAGATGCTATGGGCTTGCTCTGGTGCACTTAGTCTCAATAGATACATTTTTGTCTGAATTTGGTACATGAATAATTAGATCTCTCAAACTACACCATGACATGGTTTCATGACAGGTCATAAAAAAAGGAGGGATGCAAAACCACAGTTAGAGAAAGCTTCTCTGCTTCTCAGGTGGAGAGCTAGAAGCTGGAGCGCACGCTGCATCCAGGGTTCTGCATGACAAGGTTATGCATCTTATGTCCTGTCAGTAGTTCAAATGGGGCAGTTACAGTTGCTGTGAGGAATCACACCCCAGCAGAGGAGCTGTGGCACTGCACGGGCAGAAGGCACTCAACCAGACATGGGAGACTGCAAGGCAGGAATCAGCTATATGCTTCACAGTCAGGGTGGGAACTGGCAAACCTGCTATGTGCATGTGCCTGACATACTGCTACCTTGTCCTTACCCATGTGCTCTGAAAAACTAATGTTCATAGTCTCAGTCTACCAGCAGTGTTGGAAAGATTACAAAAAGAGGCTGGAGAACATATATCCTAAGTTTGTCTTAACAGTGCCAGGGAATTTCCTTGAAATAGAGGGATTCATTCCCAGATTCCCCTGAGCAAAACATGACATCTGGAGCAGCCCAAGCATCTGCTTAGTATCTTTTCATATTAATTCAAGCTAAAAAGTGGGTTGTTATACTGTCAAAAAATATTAATATTCTGCAGTTGCATTATGTTGCTTTTAGGATAGTAGCATACTTTTTTCTGCATTATTTTGTCTAATATTTAGCAAAGTACCCTCAATCACTGTAGACATAATTCTGGGCTCCCATCTGTTTTATACCAGTGTAATTTCAATTACCTCAGCACAGCAAGTCACTGTTCTATACAAAATTACCAAATATATAAATATAAATTTACAAATTTATATAAATACACCAAATTAATCAGAATCAAGTCTTGTGTCTCAGAGTCTTAGACAAATAGGAAAGAGTTTGTACATTGAAATGATAATTTGAATTTAATTTAAGGAGGTCAGATTGCTCAATACACCTACTCCCATGAAAAGAGAACTTGAAGAAAATTGGTACTATAATATCCCTGAGAACTAGTTGTTGTGCCTGAATACAAATTATTTTGCAGCAGTAACCCTGCAATTACATGGTTATTGTTATGGTTATAAGGATAATGCAAATTCTTGTGTTTCACACCTTGTCAGTTTTGTACTTACTGGGTGATCTTCAAAAATATATTTTTCCAATTTTTTTTTTAGAAGAGTGACAGCTCTACATATAACAACATAGGGAAAAAGTAAAAAGCCAGATTAAACATGAGAGAGCACTTCTAAGGTATCACATGTCATAATGAAATAGGTCCTTTAACCAGAGCTCTGCATTTTTGGTTTGAGTATTTAAAATTCTCTACTTCTGGATTTACTTATAAGGCAAATATTTAATATACAAATAAAACCTGCTTGGTCAGAATTGCAATGTACCTGGAATTACTAATAACTGGAATATGCTAAGCATATTACTCAAAGGTCTTCCAAAAAATAAACAAACAAACCACTAATTGTTCCCATTATGCATGAAGACACCAAAACATAAACAAACAGCTACCTTCATCTACTTAGCAAAGCAAGGTCACTGAAGCCAGAAAGGCTACTTTTCAAGTAGTGCCCTGTACCTTGCTTGAGTACCACTGACCCTTGTCCAGGGCTGTACCAGTATTTGTATGCACGTGCCTAGGGGTGGGGGCAAGTATTCACTGAGCAGTCACACATCATTCTGCCATAGCTTGCATGTCACTTGCCTTGAACGAAAGAATAGAGGACTTACACAGATGCTGTGGCTGTCATTGGTCCTATACAGGCCTTCTTCACCTGTCCTTTACCAAGACACAACCTGAGTTCTCACCTTTGAAGTGAGCCTGATTGTTTCCAGAAAACAGAGCATGATCGTGGTTTCTCTTTTCTCCCCACCCATTTCCTTCCCTTCTCAAAACTGTTGTGATGTATCTTCATTTGTCCTGGGGAATGTGCTACCATGTCTATGAGATGGCACTTGCTCTTAACATGGCCCTAAGAAACTGTGTGTACTGAGGCAGGGGCTTGGAACAGGTGGTCACTTCTCAGAAAAGACAAGCTCTTGAGATACAAAGCATTTGATACCAAATGGCCTAGGAATTCCTGTAACAGCAAATATTGCAACTGTAAACTGAAAATGCCAAAGGAAAGGGCAGAGATCTGCTTTCTGAAGCCAGCTGGGAGGACAAAGCATAGCTGCTGAATCAGTCAGCCTCAGTGGAGAAGGTGAGGTGCTGAGGATCACTTTGAGCTCTGTGCACAAGAGCGACCTGAGCTGTGTAGAGACTCTGCCATATCAGATACCTCCTGCAGCAATATCCTGCAGAGGCCTAAGGTTGCTGTAGCAACCAGAGTAATTTAAGAAATATTGAGAGAGAGAGGGAGATATTGTACCAACAACAATAAAATAAAAAAGTGGAGCAGGTCTTAAAACATCCTATTGCTCTCAGAAAACAGAAAAGGCCACAGTGGAGCCATAAAGGAAGCAGGCAGTTTAAGGAAAACATGATACTGAACATAGTGTTATATGTTGCAAGATGCTAGAGCACAACAGACCCCAAACAGCAAACAGCCAACAATGGAGATTAACAGTCTTGCATCGTTTGTTGACATTTTCTGCTGCCAGGTACTTCCAAAAGGACAGTAATAGGAAAAGTTGCCAGCAATGAGGCTTCTAAATGACCGATAAAGGCAAGACTGACTCACAAAGAAATACATTTGAAATGGTGACTGATTTACCATGTTGTGCTTTTGGCTATGTTATAATAGGTCATTTTAAAATGG
Source organism: Sakesphorus luctuosus (assembly GCA_013396695.1). Taxonomy (NCBI): domain Eukaryota; kingdom Metazoa; phylum Chordata; class Aves; order Passeriformes; family Thamnophilidae; genus Sakesphorus; species Sakesphorus luctuosus. The sequence continues at coordinate 2,226,520 of VWZD01005774.1, forward strand.
GTTTCTTTCTTTCCCTGCCCGTGGAAGGAAAAACGAGGTGATTTGTCAGAAGCCTGCATTCATTTGGAGAGAAAAACCAAAATAGTCTGTTCTGCCAAGGACTTTCCTGTTGCATTTGACAGATGCAAAATACAGATTAAGTTTAGAGGGTACTCATGCTTGAGTCCTTTCTTGCATTAATCATGTTCTCTGAGGGTTGTGAAACTCTATTTTCACTAATACAGATTCCCCAAAGCAGATTCACAAGAACACTGCAATCATATAAACCTGTAAGTTAAATGTTTCTAGAAATAGCATAGAAACATCCATCAGTTTTCTGAACATCATGGAAAATGTGGATCAAACACCAACCAATAAGCCTTCAAAAAACCTGTAGCCTTCTTTTATTTTCCTGCATGATATGGAAAGGTGAGGGCCCCTTTGAAAGGGCAGAAACAGTAGAGGTGTGAATGGGGAAGCTTTGAAGAAAAAGGGGTGCAGGTGATCTTTGTCAGGGCCAACACGATTTGGATATATCTTTAACTTTTTCTCTGCCTAACTTGCACTCTTAGATGTCTAGTTTGACATGGCATTTCATCACTGTATTGTGATACTAAACATAAATCTCCAGCTGCCCTGATTTTTAAGGAGTTCTGAAAAACCATTTTGCCCTAGCAATGTGTTCTCCTATTTACCTCAAAGCAGGTTTCTCTTGAAAACTGAATCAAATAAAGATGATGCCATGAAGGACCATGTTGTTCTGCAAGAAGTATGTAAAATCAAAATAATTTTTCTGCATGAAGGCCAAGAACCAGCAAAATCCTGTGTGTGTTCTTAATGTGTGACTACAGAAGTATCTCACCAGCACTGATCTGGCATATACTCAAGAATCATTCAAACCTAGATCTAAATAGCTATTGCTTGTTACCTGATTAAGTATGAGTTATAATTCACCTTCAAATATATTCCTGTGACAAATGGTTTCTAATATTTTTATAATATGATTTTCTCTGGCTTCATGGCCCTGTATTTACCCATATTGAAATTTAAAACCTTGTTATAATCATTATCATAGGAAAGAAAGGTTGTCTACTCATGTGTAAACAAACCATTAATCTTCTCTGTTTCAGCAAAATCCTGTTGAATTGAACAAACATTTACTCAATGATCATAATTATAGTGTATGTCAGTTTATACAGTCCCAAGAGGATTTAATCTATGTAAAGTGCCTTTAAAATACAGCAATTATTTTAAAGACATAAATAAGTTCAGAGATTTATGAACAAGATCACTCTAGTGGGCTGTCTAAAGAAGTAGTCTGCTCATAGTTTTTTGTTTGTTTTTGTTTTGAGGGCAGATTTCTAAATTCTGCTAGTCCCCACTGGGGAGACTTAATTATTACAATAATTTTTGTTCAATTGATTTTAGGGAATGTACTATAATAGAAATAATTTAGTGAATATTTAGTTCATACTTGTGATTAGACATCTTTAAGAAGGAAAAAGCTACAAACCCTATGTTCTTTAACCCTAACCAAGTTACATCAGAAAAACACAAAGGAATTCCCTTTTAGTTTTTTAATTGGTAAAAACAAGTTGATTCTTACCTTTCCAAAACTCCCTTTCCCAATAGCCCGCAGTATTTGAAAGTGGTCAAAGTTAACTGCAAAATAAAGGAGAAAAGAAAAGGAAGAGTTTGTAGAGTGCTAAGTCAGAATCAGAAATCAGATAAGAAAAGAAATTACATTGTTTCCAACAATTTTACCATGTGGTATTCACTTTTTCTCTTAAAACACCAAATAGCTAATAAAGAGGAAATTTGCTTTAAAACATGCTGCATTCATTTTGTTCATCAGTTCATCTTGGTGCAAGGCCTCCATGCTCAGTATCTCCAAAGAAAAACATATCTCTGTCCTAACCAAGTGACAAGACATAAGTTAACATTGGACAGCCCTTAGCAGAAACTGCTCAGCATTTTCCAGAAATACTAAGATCTATCAGAAGTGTACTGAATAATTCAGGTAAGTAACACCATCTGCCTACAGCAACATGGTAATATAAGGATAGTATTGTTTACAGTAATCGCTCTGTAGGATAATCTTATATTCTGTTACAGTGATAGAAGCTTGTCCCATGATGAGCCAGTATGATTAGCCTTTCCAAACTTTTCCACATTAATGCAATACATAATGCTAATGTTATGTCTATTTCATAAATGTAGCATGTTTGTTTCAAGAGATTTCATTTTAGCTTGGCCATAGACTGGATTTACTTGCACTTCATGAAAATCTGACAGCACAGCCTGACCTAGACACTGAAGTGGTTTGCTGTGAGATTTCAGTTCTCAGAAATGCCATTGCTGTTGTTGCATGAGATTGAAGTGTGACCTTCAAATCTGTTTCATAGGTAGACCTAGTGGTTTTTTAAAAAATCCAACAATATCCTGGACAAAATTGATGCAAAGTCACCGGAACGCAAACATGACAATGTTTGATGCAGTTTTTACAGTCACTTGTCAGATAAAAGTCACAGTTAGAGCTAAATTCAGTGAACCAGAGATGACAAAGTTCAGTGCAACTTAACAGGAATTTTTTTAAATTCAAATTTTCTTATGTTCCTAGCTTAGGCTATGGACCTTCATCTATGCACCTGTTACTGCTGTAACTGTAATCTGCAAAATGATGGAGACAGACTGTCAGTGGAAAAATCATAGAACCAAAGAATGATTTGTATTGGAAGGGACCTTAAAGATCATGTAGCTCCAACCCACCTGCCATGGGTTGGGATATTTTCCCCTAAACCAGTTTGCTCAAAGCCCCATTCAATCTAGCCTTGAACTCTTCCAGGAATGGGACCCCCACAACTTCTCTGGAAACCTGTGCCAGTGCCTCAGCACTCAAAAATGTGGCTGAAATCACAATGAAGAAGAAAATCCTATAAAACTAATAATACTTTACATATTTGTAAAAAATTGTATCATCTCAAGCTAAGATTTGCATAGACAGTTGTAAGGTTGACATATATCAAGTCACTAAAAAGTGCTAATATCTTAGTTTCTCATTTTCTCATTTCTACTATTAACACCACAAAGCATTTGTTTATTTATGTTTGCTTACACTGCCTTCAAGGAAACATGCTTGCTCCTTTCATTAGTGCAGCTATAGCAACCACCTTCCTTGTAATTGCTGGAGACAAATCAAATCCAGAGCTGACAGAGCTAAAAGCAGCAGACTCTAGTCTACAGGAAACAAAGGTGGTGAATACAGCAGTTTTAGGATTTGGATACTGAAATAAAAATGCATAGGCTTGCAAAGGATTTATAAGATGCTTGGAAACTGAAAATTGAAAAAGAAATTTTCTGCTGACTCATGTGGGAGTTAGGGTTACCCAGATGTCTGAGGAGCATGATTGTCTGTCAGCAAGCTGCAGAGGGTCTCTGCTGACATTCACCAACGGGGCAGTCTCTTGTAGTTCTTGCTGGTCACTACTAGTCTGGTGAATAAAATAGTTTAGGAAAACCACACTCCATATAAATTTACATCCACTGAAATCCTATTCCCACAAGTCATCCCTCCCAAGTGCTTGACTGGGTTATCTAGATGATCCTTAATTTAGGTAGGAGTTCAGCTCAGCATTGAAAATATTACAAACAACATGTTAAACTCATTAACTTCTCTATAGGAAAGAGGCATCAATTTTCCCTCCAGCACACTGGTGTTGTCTGTGTCACTCCTCTGCTTCAAAACCTTTCCATGTTTCTTGCTTATTTTATCTTCTTTTTTTTTTAACAAACATGTTCCTTAAAGACATTTGTTTGAGTTTGTTCATTATTTTGCAGTCAGTCTGCTGAGTCCAGTTCCCAAAACAACTGAAAAACTGTTGAAATAGTTCGTAATTATCTCAATATCAGTCAAGCCACATTTCAGTAAGACTTGACTGAATTATGTTCTGAAGCCTGAGTGGATTTGAAATGCATCAGTTTGAAGAATTATTTTGTTTTTGTAAAACTAAGATTAAGCATTTATTTTTGGCTGTGAGTAGGACATTTTTATTGTCCATATAACTTTTATTCTATATCTCTCTACTTCCTTTAGTTTGCTTATTGCTCTGAGTTACTAGAACAACTTATTATTTTAGTTGAATTTAATTGTAAATTAGATTTCCATAAGACCGAAATTAAGTGAGGCACTAGACCACAGAATTTAAGATAGATTATTAGTAAGCCAAATAAGTGGTTTAAAAACACAGCCACAACAATTTATCAAATTTTATTAATTTTTACATTTTATTTGAATAGAAAGTGAGATGTTACAGTTTCATATCTTTATTAAGAAAAAAAATTTTCTTTCTGTTCCATAAGCCTTACTTAAATTAAGGTACAATGATTGCAACATATTTTGTGCAAGACAAAATAAAGATATTTTTAAATTACTCTGGAATTATATAAACAAACCTGGCCCTGCATCTGAAATGAGCTAGACTTGCAGCCACTGTGGTTCTCTGGAAAGGGATAATTCACTAAAGAGAGACAACTAAGGCTCTTTTGATCATTCAAACATACTCAACAACACTACAGATTCACAAACTGAGAAATTCCCTCCCTTGGGATGTTAGGAAAGAATAAAACATGGAATACTTTTGCAGTTGAAACTAATTCATTGAGTGAAACCAAGATGCTTTAAGCAACAGCCCCATCTACAACAGACCAGCCATGCCGAAGTCATGTTAGCATCACAGCCCTGATAAGCAGTGAATGGCTGAGCTAAGGTCACTGACACCTTAGTACTACTTGGGTGTTTTTCTCAGGTGTTTTTAATCTCACACTGTGAAAATTTTTGGCTAATTTTGTTCATCACACTGGTTGTTTTGGGTGGTTGTTCTTTTGTTTTGGGGGGTTTGTTTGTTTGTTTGTGTTTTGGTTTGGTTTGGTTTGTTTGTTTTGGGTGGGTTTTTTTGTGAAAATTCAATGCCAAAAGGCCACCACTTACTCCGAGAAGAATTACAGCTCTTCATGACCTCTGTCATTTCCAATGTTTAAAATATCGTCAAGGTCAGACACCGTCATTTCCTCTGCGCAATGAGGAGATCCCAAGTATTAAATTTGTGTCCTCCAAAACATGACACATTTAGCTGTTGTGATGGTTGGTATCATAGCTAATGACAGTTCCCTAGTGCAAAGCCCCGCTGAGATAATGGTGTGGCTGGCAGAAGGACATTTTCTTCAGTAACAATAATGTGACTATTATGTTTTTGAAAATAGCTTACTTGGTATCTTTTACTCTGGAGAAAAATAATATTTTCCAACTCTTTGAGCACTTCTTTCATCTTACTACCACACCATATTTTGGAGGTCTCAGACATGGGCTCTGAATTTGAGTCTAAGACTACTAACATTTTTCAGAAACTGAAATTAGTTTATATTGGCTACAGGAAATTTTTCATACAGATAAACCCACAGAATGAGACTTTTATTAACAACAGTATGAGAGAACCTCTTTGATTTTCACCAATTTGGAAAAGTCAAGTACTGTAATCTCTTTCCCCAAATCCCAACTTTATCCCTTAAAAATCACCATTAATTCAAAACTGAGAAAGAATATGGAACAAACCACATATTTGGCTGACTAAGGGAGAAAATCCATCAGGATTTATGACATTTGTCGCATGATACGATATTAAAGTGATGGATGCCTGCTAATTTCAGCAATGCATGATATATATATATATATATATATATATACATAGAAATTAATTTAGTTTGTNAAATATGATATATGCATAGAAATTAATTTAGTTTGTTTCTTTTCATTTAGTCATGCCCAAGCACTGATGTAGCATTTATTTGGTATAAAACTTTCTAGTGAAAGATAAAATAAATATTTCTTGCTTCACTGATCCCCAGGCATAAAGTATACTTTGGGGAAAATATGCACATCACAGACCATTGGGTTTTTACAACCATGGTGCAAAACCACTGGATAGTTGCAGCAGAAATGCCCATTCTTTTTTTAATCAGCACCATATACATAATGATATATGTTAAAACAATGAATCATTTTATATGCATTCAGCTCTGCTGCATTATTCATGAGTGCTATGGTGACTTGAACAAAGAAAAAAGAAAAAAAATAGTTACATCAACACAGGTCATTATGTGTTTGATTTATGACACCATGAAAGAAGACAACATTTCTACCCTTTCACTTGTAGTTTTACCAATTTAAAATATTCTCTTGTTACTCATCATTTGTTCAAGTGTAAATTACATCTAGCTCAAGAGGCAATATGTATATTGGGTTGTATTCTAGACAGAGCTGAGATCTGTTTTCTCACTGCAGCTGAGGAATATTTACTGCATGTATATGTGATTAGTTCAAGTATACTCAATATCATTACCTGAAAGAACTTTGTATCTCCTAGAGAAAACACCCAATCAAACATGGCCAAAGCACAGGCATACACATGCTTTGCAAAATGAAAAATAAGGTAGAGGCCTTTCAGGTCAAGAAAAATTGGAAGAACTTGATAAGCAAAATACAGACAATCTCCTTCTCTAGATGAGTTCCACTGCTTTATTTGGATTGTCTTGCAGTAGCCAAAACCAGAACATGAGCACTAAGGCATTAGGAGATGTATAGTAAGGGGATATTTTTAACACATTGAGCATTTCAAGATATCTAGCTTCATTCTCACTGATCTCAAGAGAAAACAAAAACAAGGAGATGTGATATAGCCAGCAGCCAAGAAAATAGATTTTTATGAAAGTCTGAGCCCTGTCTTGCAGGTCTCTTCTAGGGTGTTTTAATGTTTTCTGTTTCTGTGAATCAGAAAAAAACAGAGTAAAAACTAAATAAAGTTTCCTTCTAGATTTGGCCTGTATGGTTTGACCTGAGACTCATTGGATAGCACTGTATTAGGATTTCATACTAGTTCTGCAGTCTTCTTTCTATGTCTGTCTGTCTGCTTTTCAGATTCTTGAGCCTTTTCCAGGGAAATCCATGGCCTGTGCTGACAGAACCTCAGTAGGTCTTAGCAGCCATCAGATCTTGTTAAAATTGTTATTGCCCTTCCACACAAAGATATGTAAAATGAGTAACCAAGTAGATACAGTCACATATATTCAGTATTCATGATAAAATCACCAGCTCGAATGGACATAGACAGGGCAAACATGAACAGTGCCTAAATATTAGATTAAAGGTCATAAAATGATTTGGGTATTCATAAGAAGTCACATTCCATCATGCTCAGTTCATGGCAAGTGCACTAGTGAAGTAAGATACTGTTTAAATTAAGGAAGAAATGAATTTTTGCTGACAGAATGATAAAACCAGGCATGTCTTTGAGGTGAGCAAAGAGTACAAAACTTTATAGCTTCATAGGTTTCTGAGTAAAATGGGACAGGGGTATATATCATTTAATTGGGAATACTACTATTTAGAAAGAGATACATAACTGGAGGACAAAAAAAAAAGCAGTTTCAGAGCTGGTTTTATCTCATTATTGGTGAATCATGGCATTTTCTATCACATTTAGAATCTTTGCACATAAATTGCATTACAATGTCTCAGTTCTTTAGGATTAATAAGTGTTTTGTTCTAAATATAAAATCTTTCTAATTCTCATGTTAATAGTTTTATAATTATTCATTTGTATTCATATTTATAGTCATTCATTTATAATTATTTGCAATTAGAAAGAACTGAAGATCTTTGTGAAACAAATTTTATTTAAATTCAGCCTATTTTGCTTTGAACTTAAATTCATTTCAGTCTGATCACACTTGGATACAGCATTTTCTTCAATCATAGCAAAACATTTCTGTATTATCCGAAGAATTTAATTTCAGAATTCTTGATTGATCTAAAGTGTTTTTTTCTCAGTAGTTCATTTCTATACTGTGCTTCCTTGTGAAGCCACCTGCAAGATGACTGTCTCCCACTGTGCAGGTATACTCGCAGCACTTGCATGATGTGTGCTTTATTCACTCAGGGCTGGTGGTGTGTTGGGTTATGGGAGTTGCAAACAGGTACAAGATTTAGATCTACAGAAAGGGATAAAAGAATCAGTTTCCAGTGCCTTTGAAGAAGTCTCATATCACAGAAATGTAGTATAGCTTTGAATTGCCACAAAATGAAATCTGAAAAGGTAAACTTGAATTCCGTTGAAACTTTCAAAACCAGCTCTGTTTTCCCTTGTATAAAACTTAATTTTTTGTAAAGGAATATAATGGCATTTTGATTTGGAAAAAAGTTTAATTATTCATCAAAATTTTTTTCAGAGGAAAAGTCTGTTTCAAAAAAAAGAAAACTGAGTTCCTTGTTATCTCACACCTATTTCACCTTTTAACCATGACATAGTGGAAGCAACATATTCCCTAGATTCCTAGAAATGGGGAGAAAAGCTCAACACCATGGTGTTGGAAAACCAATAGTGTAATTTTATTTATACCTCTTTTAGTTCTATATTCTATCAATAAATAGCTGATACCACAGATAAAAGAGTGGGCTAAATAACATCTGAGAGAGGCATTACAGAAATTCTTATTGCCTTATGTCAATCCTCCTACAAAGTAGTACTTCATGTGGAATTTAGCCACATATCAAATTCACAGAATATTTAGACAATGCATGTTCTTTTCATCAAAAGCAGTGCCAGCATCATGGGGTTCTACACTGTAATCAGTGAAATCCACCTCATATCACATCACTAAAAAGTGTGGGGATTTCCCTAAATTGCTGGCCAATTTTCTGAATATGTTAAAATGAATACTTGAAAGAACTACAACAGCCTACCATTTTCCAAAATGCTACAAAACCAGACTAGATGAATTTGGTGAATCAGCTAATCATTTGCACTGTTGCAGAAACAGGCATGTGTTGCAAGAACCAGAAATAAAATTGAAATTCCAAAGAAAAATGGCATTTGAAGCTAACCAAGCTGCTAAATAAAAAAGATTCCAGGACTGACTATCAAAACTATTTTTCCCCTCTTAATTCTAAAAAGGAACATAATTCTTTTTGTAATGCTTTTCTGTAATAGCTGAAAACAAAATCAAGATGAGATTTTGCATTCACAAGGAAACTGTGGCTCCTTGGTAAAAAAGAATCTGTTTGAATCCAGGCTCAAATTAAAATTTCTATCCAGAGCTGTTTATACTTCTAATAAGCCAAATTAAAATCATATTGACATTAAGTACATCTATTCTGAAAAATATCTCAAGCAGCTACCTGAAGCCTGTAAAAGCAAGTTTGGTCCTTGGACAAGCAGACAGGCTGCAAATCATTACAGCTTTTCTCTGAGGCAAGTTTAAACTGAAACTGCTGAGTGTCATACCACAATCTCAAGAGCTCCTCTGAGAAACTGGAGATATCTCACCAAAACCAAACTCAAGAAAAGTCATCTGATGCTTTTAGGGATATGTGTGTCATCTTCTGTGAGCCACTGGGAGGCATTTCCTGGTAGCAGAGATTTGTCTGCAAGACACTGAAGTCAGGATAGAGAGTCTCATGGCTGTAAACTGCAGTAGGATTTTGATTAAGGACACAGTCATTAGCTTTGGCCTAAAGTCTACTGAAAGGTTGCCCTTAGCAGGGAATTCACCAGAAGCACCAGGAACTGCAGGGGTTGGTGTGATTGCTATTGTGTGGAAAAACAAAAAATTATTTCTGTTTGGAAGGTGTAAGAATGTTTGGCTGCTGCTTTGCTCCACAAGAATATTAACACAGAGTTGATGAAATTAGCTATTCCTTTCTGATTTATTGAGCATAAGTAGGTGTTTACTGGCAAAGATCAGAGCTCTTGTGGCTGCATCTCTCTCCCACAGCAATTGGAGTATTAGATTAAAAAATAAAGTCAATTTTCTTGGCTTTATTTATGCCTCTTCCAAATTAGTCCAAAATTTAACCATAAAAATTTCTAATTGGATCTTTTAATGTGTTGCCTCTCTGTCTTCAGACAGGTTACTCTCTTTCACAGGCACACAGCAGCACTCTCAGGTGGCTGCAAAAGAGAGTAATTGAAAAGCAGGCTCTTGCCTGCCATGGTTTGCTTTAACAAATGCAGGAAGAGATGAGAGGAAAAACTCTTCTTTTAAATAAATAATTTCAGTTTGAAGGATACAAAGCAATATGAAAGTTCTGTTCTTTTGGGTAAGAATGTGATTTCAATTCCAATGAAAGCAAACAGAGTTATCTGGTTTTGGAAGCCTTCTCATCTTTTTGGTTTGTGCTTTCTTTCCATTTTCCCTGTTTTCCATTGGAGAAGGAAGTGGAAGAACTATAAAATCAAAAGGTTTTAACTGATGCCGTCTGATCGTGTACCCCTGTGAACAGAGACACACTGCAGACAAATCAATGGAGAAAGATATAGGGTTTTTATTAGAAGAAGCTTCCACGATCAAACCCAAGGGGGTTTGACCCCTCAATCAGGAAGTCTCGAGGTTTTATACCCCTCATGGACATCCAATCATAAGTTCCCATTTCTCTTTAATGCCCACCCAAAAATCCTGCCAATCTGCGCCTTCGTCATGGTGGGGGGAAGATGGGCCTTCTCCAGGCCTTCTCCTGTTGTTTGTCTTCTGTTATCTTGCAGGTGTCTGCTGGAAAACAGCTCGGCCTTGACAAAGCCTGCAACTCGTGGGAAAGGCACTTTAATATTCAGACTTAAAATTAGGGTAACTGAACAGAGTCTATATGATTCTAAAACCTTCTAAAATTGCATTAAATCACACTTTTAGGCATCATATCTAAGCTCAACTAAAATGAAAAATTTCTGAATATTGATACAAGATGATTTCTGTGTTGCTATTATTGCTGTCTCTCCACATAAACATGTCCGTGTAGAGTGTGTGTGCATTTCTGGTAATTTTTTTCTGAAATCAGAACATGGCAAAAAATGCTACTTTTCATTTCACTTTTGGCTTTTCACAGGAAAGATTTCTATTTTCAGACAGCATAAGAATTAGAGGAAGTAGAAAATATTTTTATTTCCCAAAATCAGAAACATAACCTATATGCTTTAGAGCTTACACACAAACCAAATTTCCCTCAAACAGCATCTCACCAACACTGTATTTTAGCCCTTTATGGTCCTATATCTGTGATACTATGATAAGAACACATGACCATCTCAGTAAAAGACTTATTCTTTGAAAAACTGACAAGAAGATGAGGAAATCACAAAGAGACCATCTCTGGCATGTTGCAGAGAGCAGGAACAGAAGAGAGCAAGAGCGCTCCTTGCAATGGCAATATGGACATTTAAACAGGATTAAGTAAATTGTGATACCTTATGATATACCTACAACACTAGTTGTTAGAAGTCTAGTTTCAAGGGCAGTGGAATGAGAAGGTCACCTTCATGGGGAGTTACAGTGCTTATTAGTACAGAATTTATGCATATTAAATAAATACTTTAAATCAAAGTAGAGATCAAACACTTATCTCTGTCATGTTAATATATACTGTCTCTAATACTTGTATTTTGTCCTCACACATGTGAGCACAGGCCATAAAGGTAAAGACAAATGTAAAATTATCTTCTAAGCAGGTCTTTTGACTTTGATGACAATCCCAGGAAGGCAATCAATTAGCCTTCTGAAATAAATAGAAATAATAAAAAATATCTTATGTCAGAAAGATTTAAGCTAATACAGTCTAAAATACAACTGTATTTGAAGGCAAAGTTACTTATTTAAATTAATGAATTTTAAATAGTTTCTTATTAACAAAGAACAAAAGAAGGTCAAATAGAGCTGACAGAGCTAGGCAGAAGATTCAAGGAACACAAAATATATGCTGTCATTGGAAAAATTCAGCTGAACAATCTAGTAGGGATCAAGCCCAAGTTCATAGCATGTCCTCATTGACAGTGCCATATAAAACAGGAAAGGATGACTACCTGTTTAGTGTCACCATTGATGATGTGAGCTGAAAAATAATTAGCACAGGCAATGACATGTTTTACTTGGTTTTGGAGGGATAATGCAAGGTCTTCAGAAATCCTGATGATGACTAATGGTACAGCCAATAACCAAGGTGAAGATCCCTTGACAAATACATAAGATTTAAAACAGGAGCAGCTGAGACAGGTTAAAGGGAAAAGAGACAAAATACAATAGTGGCAAGCATGAATGTCAGCTAATACTGCAAAAAGGCAACTAAATTTATATCAAGGATGTCATCTACCAATAGACAAGTTCAGAAAGGGGTAGAACTAGTGCACAGTGCAGACACAAAGGGAGGAAGACACAGACTGTGACTAAGAGCTGTGCAAAGCTGACCCCTTGCATGGAATCACAGACAGGATACTCTTCTAATGCTACTTTTGTGCCCATGGAGGTGGAGGGTCAGTGATCTCATCAGTCTGAAAATGTGATACCATGAACTGAGACCAAGAATTTGAATGCTGATGATTGGCCTTTGGCCTAGATGGTCTTGTGTGAATCAGTTTAGTGTAATCCTTCAGCAGCATAATTTTAAAGCAGGCCTTTTCAATATATCATTGTCTTCTCCTATGATGATGGGCTAATCATCCACCCATTAAGCCAAAAAAAAAATTAGGCTTCAAATGCAGGGGCTTTTACTTTTAGATTTAACAGAATAGTAAAATTCAGAGTGCTAAATCTACTACTCTTTTTCAACAAATAGCAAGTAGCAACAGATTGTCATGAAAAGCCTGTAGCAACTGATCGGGGGTTTAAAATATTGATGTATAACTCAGAGGTCAGATGTTCCTATGGATGGAAAGAAATGTGGTAACAATTCTCACCTTTGCTAAATAATGAATAGTGGTGTCTGTCAATGGCCAGAGACTGGTTAACACAAGCCTAAACATCAGACAAGATTTGCTAGTAGTTGGAAATAGTTATACATATTAGTGTGGTAGATATGTGCACTTCTTTTGCACAGGGTTCTTTGTGTCTGGTCACATGAAGCTGGACATGTGAAAATGGCCACTCCACTCTATGAATCTATGAAAGAACATGATTCTCCCTCTATTTAGCCTGGCACTGAAGCTACATGACAAGAGTAATTGAAGTTACCATCAGGTTATCATTAGGTTTTATATATTGTCTAACAATGCAACTGATTTAGGTCCACAGCCCTGACCTCATTGTCATGTGAAAATGATTGGGATTTAGTCAGGCAGTGTCAGATCTTCACTATAACCATAGGTTAGTTTATCATAACAGAACTCCTTTAGCTGCATCTATGTTCTGTTAGCATATAGCATTCAGGTAACATACTTTCTAACAGAAAGGTTCCTTTTGCATTGACTGACCTAGCTTAGTGGAAAGTAATTGGAACTTCTCATCCATGTACCCTATTATAAAGCAGCAATTTACAAAATTTTACTAGTATAAAACTCACAAGTCAGTGATTTCTCTTTTTTTAGGATCAATGAAAGTACTAATTAAAGATCCCTCCACGTTGCTATGAAAACAGTTCTGTTTTGTGACAGGACAGAGATTTGGTTCAGAAAAGCTATTAACTTAGTAGCAGCACTGGAAACATCAGAAGTCATCAAGGAACAACTGAATAGATGTACTGGACCTTATCAGAGCCAGTGATTAGCAGGGAAGCCTTCGTTAGTGAATCTCTATGCTCTTCAAAGCTCTTTCAAAGTGTAAACTCAACACTGAAACTAAGGAGAAAAGTTTCAGGACCTGCTCCAATGTAAAATGTAAGATCATTGGTAAGTAATAGTACATAGCACCCTTTTGTTGAGAAAAAAAGCATTTCTGACTGACCATGTTGCTTACTTATGGATGAGCTAACCAAAACAATCTCTGAAATCTGTTGCAAGAAGTAACAGGTTGACAGGTATGTCCAGCAGAAAAGATACACTTGAAAAAATATATTGCTAAAATACAGAAAATCTAAATTTCACTTTTCTGTAACAGACTTTCCCCTGAGATCAGGAAACACATAATAGACCATCTATTATACATCTTTTTCAGTTGGAAAGTGGGAATATTCACCTCCCTCAGAGTTACTATGAGAATAACCTCATTAATAACTGAACTGGAAGACTCTCTGAGGGAAGTTGCTATGGGAATAAATGTCAAATATCAGTGTACCAAACTGTTTTCTTCTGCAAGAAAATTTATCAGAGCGATCCCCAGGTGAAAGGAAATAGTTTAAATGAAGTTAACAACAAAATCCTCAGTGAGACGTCCATCAATCCTATCCACAAGAAGGCCTCTATAATGCCAAACATGCCAGGGGAAGCTAATAAACCTCTTTCTTCTTGGCTCCTTTGGGCAGTGACTCTGAGAGCACTGTTCTTGAAGATCAGGATTTCAGAAAATGAGTCTTGGTGCTATGTCAATGGGAGGCTAGGGAGGCTTGTGAAGAGGATTTTAGTTAAACACCAAGATAAAGTATGAGTTGTTCTCTTGTTCATCTAAATTCAAAACCCAAGACATGATGAGTTGGTCTCCAAAATTGGATCTTGAAGAATTATCTCTTCTATTTTTAACCATGGATACAAATTAAATACTTGAGGCAAGTATGGACTCTAAAGTATCAGAATGATTCCCATTTCAACCGGGATTACCTCCCATTTAGAGTTTTTAAACCAAACCATCACCATAAACTTCAAGTGAATGATGACAGTTCTAACTTGCAGCAGAAAGTGCAGAGCATAGGCTTGTTTTTTCATTTGTCACAGTAAGATTAAAGCTCATCAGTTTGAGAACAGTAATGCTCCTCTGGGAAAAACCTGCTGAAAGAAGCAAGTAAACCTGTGGGTTATAAATGAGACTGTCCAGGTCTGGTTTATATTTTGGGATTTGAAAACAGTATGGAAATCTTAAGAATTCACAAAACGTTTGAAGATTATTTCTGAAGATGTCCAGGCATTTGTGACTTGTGGCTCTTCCTCATAAAAAAGTCACAAGTACCAATGTGAAAAACAACCTGTGTCTCTCAGGGCTCTGAGGGCACTAACTGGCCAATTTCCCCTGCCCCACCACCATCACACTGCCCCCAGGCTTGGGAGCCCTGTTACAGCTCAGGCCTGGATCTGGCCACTATGAAACAAGAGACATGAAGGGCAGCTCAGCAAAGCCATGGCAGGTCTCTAAAGGGCTGCTTATGACTCAGCTCTCACCCAAGCTACCCATTTATCCTCTGCAATTCAATTACTTTCACTATGTACTTCAGCACTCAGGTTACATTTTACTCCTAAATCTTGCAAATTTTTTAAAGTAAGTTATACTTCTAAATTTTTTTTTAAATCTCTTTTAGAGATGGAACCTCAAATCCTAACTTCTGAGGTTTGTAATTAACCTAGTCAGCTTAATATAACCACAATCACCCTTACAGTTCTCTGATTTTTACAATTATCAGGAGCCACAAAGGGGATGCTTTGTGATTTTAGCTAGGATTCTTAATATTTCACTGTGTGAATAATTTACTTTCATAAGAATCACTTCACTTTGTCTATTATTTTGTAGGAAAACAGGCCTCCCAAAGGTTTTTTTTTACCTACATGTTCAAGCCTAAACTGTGGTTCATCAAACATAATCAGTTTTTTCCAACTTCAATTGAAGCAATATCCTGAGCTATCAGTTAACACCTTTGTGTTTTGATGCATCACTTTTTGTGGTTGTTTCTCTTCAAAGTGTATACAAAAGATACAGAAAACAACCTGATAGTAACAGCTACATTTAATTCATAAAGAACTTTCAGAATTTCAGTGCAAGGCATATTTCTACATCTCAATGTTTACAGATAAATATGCAATGATGGAATGGGTGGTTTTGGTATGGTGAATGAAAAAAGATGGGTTGATTGCTGTATGTACTCACTGCAGAAGTGGTTTTTTTTTACTTGGAGCTGATGATTTATTCACTGATTATTGTGCTTCTTACCTCTGGGAAGTCCTTACAGGCTTATTTACAAGTTATTTATAAGTATACTTATTTACATACCACAAGCAATTACACCAAAGCTGATAGGCCCATGCACTGCTGAAAACAGTAAATGTGAATAAAGAAATAAGGTACTTCGTCTTATCTATCCACTACTAGGATTAGGAGCTGTCCTGGTTTCAGTTGGAATAGAGCTAATTTTCTTTGTAGTGTCTAGCATAGTGTTGTTTATTATCATTATTAATTTCGTTACTTTCAATTATGGTCTTATCTCGAACCACATCATTTACTTTTTTCTGATTCTTCTCCCTATCCCACTCGGGAGGTGGGGTAGAGTGAGCGAGCAGGTGTGTGGCTGGGATTAAACCACAACAGAAGCGAAATTAAAAGGTTCAAAGCAAAACAAACATAGATACACTTACAAAATACACCAAATTCATCTCAGGTCAACTGGCACAGAGGCAACTGGGGAGAGGAGGAGAATTTCAGACCGGCCACGATTCTCAGGTTATGGCTGGGGGTTGACATTAACAGCAGAGGCTCCATAGACTCTCTAAGACACAACTTAATTTACAAAGGTTTACATTGTATCACCACACAACAGGAGTATATAAAAATATTCGCCTGCTGAACAGAGTGAGTGGCTGACTGATGTTAATGGAAAGAAAATAACTTTTAATTTTAACCACAGAAGTTATTAGGTGCAAAGCACAAACAAATAGTGAGCTGCAGGGGGTAAAATTGCTTGGTGTAGCAGAAGTCTTGTTAGTCTAAATGCCTGAAACATTCAGTGGCATTAAATGGGCTTATACCAATTCTGTATAATCACAGAAATAGAACCTCAAATAAGTTTAATTATAAATGTTAGATTAAAATAATGAATAATGGTGAATCAGTTCTAGAGTTCCCTACCTCATACACTGCATTTGTTTTGATGAAAGTGAAGTACATACAAAAATATCTGTGTTTATATAAAAAGAAAAAGAGATATTTTCTATGGACATCTGTATCATACTTTATTAACTAGGACAAAATGGTAAATCAGTACATAGAAGTTCCTCTGCCTATTTATGAAAATAATGTTTGCCAACCTTGTCTTCTTCACAATACAGAATAGAACTTTTCAAAATAGTTTAAAAAAAAAAAAGTTTATTTCCCACCACCAGGTCTATCCTGTTCTTTTCCTCCCTTTTTTTCTCTTTTTTTTTTGAGGTTGGTAAAATGACTAGAAATCAGGTTCAAATAACTAAAGACTAGAAGAACCACAGTGCATATGGCAGTAGTCAGCAACCTTTACCAGGTGATCTGCTAGGTTGTATTTCTCTTTTCCACATTGGAATGTAGCACTGCAGAAGGTTCTTTGCAACATGGACATCCTGTCACTCAAAAATTTAGGATGCCATTGATCCACATATGTCTGTGGATCAAACGATGGATATGATCTACCTAACAGAGGAAGGTTGAAAGGCTGAGAGCAGCCTGTAGTTATTCTTTAGTGTTAGTATGCCCAGGGAAGCATTCAAAATTCTCTGCATGTCACAAGTGAGAAAACAGAATGCCACAAGCAGTATCTTTTCTCTGTAAAGGACAGTGACTACACTGAAAGGGTCGCCTTCTATTAATGTGTTTAAAATCCAAGGCTGTGTTCCATCTGACACCTGTGAGACAGACTGATGGCTCCTGGCTTAGGAGCATCAATGATCTGAAGTCAAGGCAGGACTCATCACAAGTGCTTGAAACCACTGAAAACACGGTACCTCTTCACTGCCACACATTACTTAATCTTTCCTAAACAGCAAACATGACCTCTCTTCACTTTTAGAAAAGTTTTGTGAAAAGCCATTTAGAGAGCAGATGCTATCCTATCAACAGCTGGAATTTGCCTAGCCACCAAGCAAACTCCACGTGGGTGTCCTGCCTCCCACAGCCACAGCCAACAGCTATGATGCTGCTTTCTAGTACTCTTCCCAAACTGTAATTTAAAATTAAAGAGGACAGGATAGGCCTGGTGGCACTAAATGAAGGGGGTTTTGCTATGTTGAAACCTGCCCAGGCAGCTTTTCTCTAGCTTATCTCTTCCACTCATCAATAGGAAGCTCCCTAACTCCAAAACGATTGCCCCACCGAAAGTCTGGATCAACAGGAAATGTTCTCTACTCTATGACTCCTTTCCAGCAAAATCTTAGAGCACTTAGTGCTGACAATTTTGTTCAATGAGTATCAATAAATCCTTCAAAAATGTCTTTTAACACTGAGATTTTTGTGGAGAATTTCACACTAAAAATATATTTCTCTTTCTAAGATATTTTCATCTGCTATTATTATTTGCACTGTAAAAACAGGTCTTTAGTAATTTACCTTAAAAACTTGAGCAAAAGACCTCAAAGATACATCACTGGGCTGGAAAAGATATGGCAATAATAGCATAATTGGTGTGCTGTTGCTGAAAGATGACATGCCAAGCAGAGAAGAATCTCTTGAATCTGTGTAAGACTTCTGGTTAATCTGTTCCTCCCGTTACATGCAAGCCAATCTCAATAAAGGCTAACTTTGTCTTATAGCAATGCCCTGCACATAAGATTGTTTATTTCTAGTGTTTTCATGTGCTAAAACAGTCAAATATGAAGCTAGACTTAATGACTTTTCCTACATCTCAAGAATGATCTTGTGATCATCTCTTGTTCTTTGACTTAAAGCTCTGTGTAGTAGTTCACTGTACTTAAGAAGTGCTATTGCCCCCAAAGCATTTTCCGGCTTTACAGCTTCGACAAAGTTTATCTAAACTTTACTCCAAAAGGCACAAAATCAATCTTCATAACATAATGTGAAAACAATCCAGGAAGAAGTGAAGATAGTTTCAGAAAGGTGTGAAGGATGCCCAGGAGGCTAACAGTGATTTTGTGATTATACTACATCTCTGTTTTAACAAGGCAGCTAAGAACAGTTCTCACCGCTCAGCAAGGGAGGCAGACCTATATCAAAAGAAAATAATAATTACTGGAAGGATTAACTCAGTTTGCTTTTTTATATCTTAAATAAGGAACAGCAGGTGTTCCCTTATCGCTGCAAAAGTAGGAAAATGAGAGTATTTTTTTGTCCACTGAGATTACATTCATAGTACATTTGTCCTACTAAATACAACAGCCTTTCTTACACAGAACAGTGTTAGCAATACAATGACAGTGTCAGTGTTCTATTTTATTCAGAATAAGACCAAGCAAAAAATGAGGGGGCAGAAAAGTACATCAGGTGTGGAACTTATTTAAATGTTTCTAAATTTCAATAAAATTAATATATATAAAAAAAGAGAGAGAAAATGAGAAAGAAAGTGGAAATAAAATCAATGAAATATTGCCAGATAGAAGTAGGAAGATAAAAAGCATGAATTAAATTCATATTTTGAGTCAGATAAACAAACTGTAAGGTAGATTTGATGAATACATCTAAAACAATCATTTTTGAAATCAACCGAATCAAAATAGGATTAATGAAACATAAAATACAGAATTTCATACTATGCTATGATATTATGAAGAAAATACTTATGGGGATATAAAATTTGGGAAATAAATTTCAGATTCATCAGCTATGTTTAGTTATCATTAGAGCGTCAAAAACCTGTATAATCGGCTGCCACTCAAGCAATGCTTTCTAAGAAGAGTTCCTTTGATTTAAAAGGAAAACACCTTTGTCTAAATTATGAAATGAATGAAACTAACTTAGGTTTCTACATTGCACCTACTAACTGTATCAGAAAATATGGTATAACATTTTTAAGAATGAAAGTATTACAGAATTTGATACTATTGTGTCAAGACCTGTAACCATAATCATAGAAAAGGAGTGTAGGAGAAAAACTGATTATACGTATAATGAATCTTCCATTAGTTGTAACAGAAATTAATCATAGGGGAAGAAGAACCCTGACAGATTGACTACCACTGAAATAAACTGAAATCATAGAATCATAAAATTATTTAGGTTGGAAACGACCTTTAAAATCTTCAGGTCTAGCCATAAATCTAACACTGTGAAGTCCATCGCTAAATGATATCCATAAGGGTCAAAGCTCCAGTAAGCTTTCTTTGTTTGGCTACTGCTAGTTTTCCTGACAGATAAAGAATGTCATATTAGAAAATACAGAAAGTTGACATTCTTTAGAGAGGAGATGATGATTCAAGAAGAGGCATCAGACTTCCACAAATGTTTTTTTGTGCAATGTTCAAATTTCCAGTTATTAAAACCAGAACTGTCCAGTTGCCTTATAAATCCTAACCTGTTTGTTCAAACTCTTTCATTTACTTATTCGAATACACATGTTGATGAGAATCAATATGGAAATTAAAGAAGCTAAAGATGAGGTCAAACTGAGCAGGTGAGAGAGAAGTGTATGTAAACAGCAAATTAGGCAACAGTTCAACATAGGCTTACATTAGGCAGTAAGTGATGTTATTCAAGGTAATAAATTTAACTAGTTCATAGAATTAAGTAGAACTGTGCTCAAGACAGATTCGACCCTCTGATGTGCACACTGCCTATTACTGCTGCTCTGCCCTTCCAAAAAGTCCATGCCTTTCCTGCTAAGTTTGGTGTATGTTCCCTATTGTCCCCCTGTTCTTTCCCATAACATGTTCTACCATCATAGGATACTGTGGAGCTCCTCTACCAGACTGAACTAGAAATTGCCCTTTTTTATTTGAATATTCTCTCAGAAATTTTTGCTTTGTATTGATTGATCTCAGTAGCAAACTTTTCTCTTTCACACCTTTCCCATCTTCTCAGCATTAGCTCACTCTAGCTAAGTTGAAATGTTGTGAAACCTCCAAAATTAATTTGACAATCTTTCCTCTATTCCATCCCTCAGTGCTTAGTCACTGCCCACCAAGTTTGCTTGAGGAAGGTTTTGTCTTTTTCTTTCCCAATCTTGCTTTTTAATGAGAAAGCCGAGGGGGGGGGGGGGGGGGGGGTTGTTGTCACAAAC